>WAAE01023968.1:0-15816 GCA_013400495.1 Nicator chloris
GTAAGTATACTGCAGGTTACACAGGTCTAAAGGGAATACTACAGTGATCTGTGAATTCTTCTAACTGAAGACAGATCACTTCACTAATGAGGGTTATGTCCATGTTCCCACAACAAATTCTCATTTTTGTGGGGAAAGTGAAGTCAGCACAATGGGCAACAGGTTGAGACAAGTCTCAAAAATGCTGAGCCTTGTTAGTGAACTTTGCTGTACATTGCTTGTAAAATTGACTCTTGTAGCTCTGTGGTAGGTGGCCAGAATTTTTAGGCAGTGAGTGGCTATGGAGGTCAGTTAGGTGCCAGGATCTGGATCATAACAGTTGGTAGGCTGAACTGAACTCTAACATGCTAAACACTAGGAGGGAAACATGAATGCAAGATGCATTTCATACTTTTGTGAGCCTCCAGCTTGGAGATGAAGGGAGTTAACTCTCATTTTTCAGGGAAGGACCTTCTGAAGGATTTGTGCACTGTCCCTTTACAGAGCAGGTGATGCGTGTGTATCCTTTCAATTATACATTGTTGTGGATTTTACATTCTTTCCTACCTTAGCCTTCATACATTCCTTAGTCTGACAGTGTTCAAAGCCAGATTTCCAGAACCATCATGGTTTATTTTTTTTAAGAAGGGGAGAACTTCTTGTCTTTTAGTTATTTCCACCAGAGCTGTTCAGTTTTGCATGGGATTACAAGGAGTGCTGCATTGAAAGGAATGTTTGGGCCACTAAGTACAGATCTATAAACCTCTTTTATTGTAACCATAGCCACCTGACACTATCACTTGGAGCAGTTTACCCTCTATTTCAAATCTGATTAGGTTTTTCATCTAGAAAATTCTTCTGAGGTCCAGCACATCACTTTTCTGATGTTTGAAAAGTATTAAACATCTAGCCAAACTATTTGTAGGCAAACTGATCAAAGTACAGAAAGTGAAAGGTAGATCTATAGCTGTACGGTGTTTAATGCTTGGAAATATATAGGAATGCAACAATATAGTCTGAGTAGGCCAGGTCTTAGGGCTAGAGGATTTTGGGATTGCAGAGGCATTTGATGTGAAGCTGATATGAAGATGCTCAGTGCTACATCTCCGAAGATGCTGCTGGACATGATGTAACAAATGTGTAGGTGAGACATGTTGCTCTCAAGTGGTCCTGGTAACCTGCTCCAGATGACCCTGCTTAAGCTGGGAGTGTGGACTAAATGTTCTCAAGATGTCCCTTCCAACCAAAATGGTTTTGTGGTCCTTCTAAGAAGATACAAGAAAGCAATTTGTGGACATCTATTTTAATGTGGGATGAATCTTCCTCTGGAGAGACATGTCTAAGAATTCCTGAAAATACTATATTAGATATCTAGCTCTGAGGCAAATACCACATGAGAGAAGTACACTGATTAATGTAAATGTATGAGGGACTGTGGTCTTTCACATCTTAACACTCAGATTTTGTTTTGTGAAGGAAGGGGCCTTGCACTTTAAGCATATGTTATTCTTAGGATAAATTGGAGCTGCTATTATTTCTGCAGCGTGACAAACTGTTTTAGTTGTTCTTTTGTAGTCTTAACTGAGTGGTTTTTCATTCAATAATATGTTACTGGCTGCTATTTTTTAATATATACTGCAGCCCTTAGATAACTAAAGGATAGCAGAGAAAATGATTTATTAAACTCTGAAATATTATTACTATGCAAACACAACCAGCTGGTTTGAATAAGTGCATGATGTTAGAAGGCAAACTTTCATTATATGTATAATGATAGCAAAAGATCTGTTATAGATTTGTGGGTTAATGAAGTATGTGAATAATTCTATTACTAGGCTGCAACCCAGCAGACCACTCAGTCCTCACTAAAGGTAACATTACAGTGGTGATGACACAGAAGAGTAGACAAAAGAGACGTTGACTCATGCCTTCAGTCTATTTTTGAATCATACTTTGAATAATGCCCTACTTTTCTGTTAAAAATGACCAAATGTCTCTCTGGTGGAAATATTATAGTCTGTGCCTCCTTTAGTTTCAACATCCCTTCCACATTTGATGACCTTAAATTACAATGAGGACACAGAGACCTGCATTAATTAGTGATAAAAGAGGTACCTATTATCTTTGTGGGATGATAACTGAAATCAGAAACATTGTCTTCTGATAGACTGTTTGGTCTCTTGACTATTCTAAAAATAAGTTTCCAGGGCTGCAAAAAAAGGTGGCAAGGATTTCCCTTCCAAAGTTGTTACAATATATGAGTATCTGTCTCTAAAACATCTTGTCTTTGAATCTGAGTCTCAGATAATTACCAGTACCTTAATGTAAGCTTTAAAGTAAAACAAAGGAATGTAAGAACAGAGAAACTGGCTCTATGAGCCTTACTTGTTGTATAAACTTTTCCTCTTTTGTCCACCTTTCCAACCTTTCTCATCCTGCCAGATACACAATTGGTGCTAGGTCCTCTTATGAAGATTGATCCACCTGAATGATTTCTCAACCCTGTTACAGAGGACAGTTTTTAAATGATTAGGAAAGTGATGCCTAGAAGGATATGCATTAACTGATTAAAATACAGAGGCTGCTTATGAGAAACTTCACCAGAAGAGCTGTGAACCATAGTCTATCCTCGTATGATAAAGCTCCAATAATCATAAAGTTTTGCAGTACTGAAAAATGAGAGTTGTGAGTTTAGTGATTTTGGTATCTAGTTCTTTATAGGTGTTGATAACAGGTTTGGCTATGGCCCAGTTAAAGATAATAGAGGACTTGTTTCCTTTAGTGGCTTTTTAAAAATTATTTTTCTTTTCAGTGTTAGCATTTACTCTCTGTTCTATTCAATATGAAAAACTTGGAAAGTGTTGAAAAGAGATGAAACATAATAGAAGAGCTATCCCACATGTGAAGACATTCAGATATCAGAATAAATTTTGTAAGAGACAGAAAATTATAGCAAATGTTAAGAAATCAGGACAATAAAATACATTGTACTCAAAGACTGAATGGAAACCATGAAAAATTAACTGCTGATATCTAGGAAAGGAAATGAACAGGAGTAGAAGCAGAAAAGAAACTTATAAGGCTAGCAATAGCAATGGACTGTCATAAAAGGTTTATTTAGAGTATAATCATCAGGTCCTTAAAGAAAATATACCTTATATTCCAGAGGTGACTTTGAACTAAAGTCACATAGAAACATTTTCTAGCAAAGCAATATACAGTATATTTTTCTACCTGTATTTGCAACTTTGATTTTTAATTTTCTGGTTTGGGGGTCTGGTTTTTCAATTACATGAATCCACATTTTGGAGATAATTTCTTAGAACTGAAAGGAAGCAGGAAAGTCTTACTAAAATGTCTTTAGCAAACAACACACAGAGGGTGAGGATAATCCATCCATCCATCCATTCATCATTTCCATTCCCTATCTAATGGTATTGTCTAGCTCTTTAAGCTCTTTGATAAGTGAACAAGTAAGATATCAGCTTCTCAACCTAGGCACTTTCAAAGAAAATTTTCTAACTCTATAGGCAATATACATAGTGGAAAATCATCTGCTTCAATAATATTTCTGCCATATTTTTGAGTCACCAAAAGTTGCAGAAAAGAACTAGAAACATGTTTAGCTGTTATTTTGCTTGTTATTGCAAGCAGTTATTTAAAGACAGCCCCTTCACATGTGGGTGTTTTTCTTCACAGTGTTCTGAGGAAAATAGCACCTGAAAAGTAAATTGTCCCTAAATTGGAGCTCAAGAAATGACTAATTTTTGCCTTTATTTTCCAAAGCACTGAGACCAAATGTCTACTAAATCTGTAGAACAATTTCATGGTATCATTAGAAAAATTAAAGAACTACCACAAAGGTTATTTGAGTCTAAATTGTCTGCTGGTATTGATTTTTGAGAGAAGATGAGCCCCACAAACACTAGTTAATGTCAACTGTATGGCTAAGGAGAGCAATACAGTAACTGAGTCATGTGACCCGGAGATTTCACATCAGAAATGCAAACTATAATTACAATAAAGCTCTATCTTTGCAAAACTTCTAAACATTGTCTTAGTAACAACTTTGTAGATTCATTTTTAAATCTTTGTAACTTGCTTGTAACTTCTTATAACTGGAAGCTGCTTACTTGGTGTTTAGCAAATAGAGATTTTAGGTGTGTGTAACCTCTCTTTGCAGGTTCTAGTCCTCTCCTAGGGAGAGGAAATGAAACCACTTTTCAATGCTATTGGCAGGGAAATGTGCACGGCCTCATGTGTCACTGTAAATGAACTGATTTTACACACCAGAAGGTTGCCCAGCTAGAGATGAGGTTCATCCGCAGTTCTGTCTATCAATTACCTGTCCTTGTAAAGAAACCACATCAGTCTGTCACAGAAAACAAGACTTGAAGTAGAGACCTTGCTCAAAGGCAGGATGAACTGTATTCTGAATCACTGTATTCAGATTCAGTGTTTCAGTGTATTCTGAATCACTGATCATTCTCACCACTCAACTGTCCTACCACTGTTTGATTTGTATCCCTCAGTTTCTGTGACCAGACTGGAAAGTGTGCTTGTAAGCTTTCAGCTGGGTAGTAGGAGGGTTATTTCACACTTTAAAGTGAGGTTTCTATTGTGTGTATGTATTTTAGCAGCTTGATGTTCGTGATTCCTGATCACATTATGATTCATTGTATCTCCCTTGCTTCCACAGCATGGTATGGAATTTTGCCTCCATCCTTACTAAACTGCATCTTTTTCTGTGTGTCTTCTCCCAGTGTAATGTGTGGTTCAAATCCCAATTGATTCTGCTGTCTGATGTGTTTGCTGCTGTTTTCAGCTTGCTGACTGAATGCATGTACTGTCCCATCCTAATCATTAAAAACAACCTGAATAGCACCAATAGTGCGACAGACTCATGCAAATCTTGCTTTGTGCGTTCTCCCATTTGATAAGGAGTTAGTGATGACTCTTCCTGGGCAACACTATCATTCTAACTATTTTACTCTATTTTGTGGTATGAGCACATTATGATAAACAAGTGTCAGAAACCGGGATAAAGGCAAAATATCTTCCTCCTACTGCATCTGCCTCTCGATCAAAACCTATAACTCTCTTGCAGAAGGAAATTAGATGAGTTAAATGTATTCTGTTTGTCATGGTGCCCATCAGTCTTCTCCTTTTCTGTGCTAACAGCTTATTTTTAGATTTTTTTGACAGTATTTTCTCAACAATTAATATTTAACTTGTTTATTATTCTCTTGCTGTTACCTACTTTTACTGCATTTTATGGATACCCCAAGTAATTTTTCTGACCTTCTGTACCACTCTTGTCCCTTACTAATTCTCAAAAGCAAAACTGAGTTTGACTCCTGTAACAGTTAGTCTTGTAGCCCAAATTTCATCAACATTGTGTACTCAATTGAGAATCACTAGCCAATTCTATACCTTCTGTAACCTGGTCATTGACCACTGCTTATGCTAGTTGTCAGCAAGTTTGATCTTTATCCGATATTTGCTAGAAGATAAAGCTCATATGTATAAATAAAATGTTCACATTCTTTTTGGTTTTGTCTGTAAATGATATTTGCTTGTCGTTTCAGTTTCTTCTTGTCACTAAGGAGTTTGTGAAATATTTTTCTTCCTATCCTTTGTGTCTCATGCCTTTTGTGGATGACTTCATGTGATAGCTTGTGACATTTTTCTCACAGTAGAGAGTAAGCTTTGTCCAAGGATTTGTAATTCTTCTCTAGTCTACATTCAGACTACAAAATTCTGTGGTTGTGTGATGCGGGATTCCTCATAAGGTATCAATCTAGCAGGTGGAGAAGCTGGTATTCTCACTAGAGGACGCAGTAGTTTGTCATTCACCCCTGCAGTGCAGTCCCAGTGAGTCTTACCTGGATGTAATGAAAAAGAAAAATATCTCTAGCAGAAAATAATGTTTTTTGTGTATATGCATAGAAAAAAAACAAAAAACAACAGGTAGAAAATGAAAAAAAGAAAATGAACTCACTGAGATGAAGTCTCTGTTTAACTGATCCCACTGAATCCATCTGTTTAGTTATTTAGAACTCTTCACCTATTGATGCTCCCCAGGTAATCATCCAGCAGTAACATTAACTCTTCAATGCTTGCCAATACTAGTAGTACTTACTATTTTCCAAGCCTGTGCTGCTTCAGATAATTCTGAGCAGGCTCATTAATACTCGTGAAACTGTATAAGAAATGAAGACTGAGAAGGTGATGCAAAAATGGTATCTTTTATGACCCCCTTCACAAACTTTTTAACTGCATTGATTTTCTTCAGTGGCTTTGAATTAGCTGACAGTACGAAGCTTTCTTCATGCTAATTTGCGATTTGAAAATTTTAGCATGAAATTATGAATGTCATTTCCCACAGCATTCTCCTGAGGAAACTAGCTGCTCATGTCTTGGATATATGTGCTCTCTGCTGGGTAAAAAATTGGCTGGAAGGCTGTGGGCAGAGAGGGGCTGCGGATGGAGTTGCATCCAACTGGCAGTTGGTTACTCACAGTGTTCCTCAGGACTGAGTGTTGGGGCCAGTCCTGTTAATTATCTTATCAATGATCTGGATGAGGGGATGGAGCACACTATCAGTAAGTTAAATTAGCAGATGAAATGAAATTGGGAGGAAGGAGTGTTCTGTTGGAGGGTGGGAAGGCTTTCAGAAGAATCAGTCTGGATCAGTGGGCAAAGGCCAGTGGTTTGNAAATATGATGAGAGGAAATGACCTTAAGTTGTGTCAGAGGTTTAGAGTGGATATTAGGAAGAATTTCTTCATAGAAGGGGCTGTCAAAGGTTGCAAGAGGTTGTTCAGGGAGCTGTTTTAGTCATCATTCCCACAGGCATTCAAACACTGTGTGGATGACACCTGGGGACTTGGTTTAGTGGTGGAGATGGCAGTGTTAGGTTAATGGCCAGATTTAATTATCTTAGAGGTCTTTTCCAACCTACCTGATTCTATTATTCTATCATTGTATGCTTCTGCTTCTTCAATATGAGTAAATGCTTTTGCTTTATAAATATTATATATCAAATAATATATATTTAATAAGCACAACAGCCACCTAATCACTAAATAAGTACAGAAATATTTTCAACTCAGTCATTCATAAAAATCTAGCCAGAAAAAGAAGTGAATAATAAAAGTTTGCTATCAGTTCAGCGGTATGAAATCCTAAGATATAATTTTCATTTGTTATATCATTATTGTAAATTTATGAACCCTGAAGTTGGATAGTTTTAGTGTTTGTATCATCTCCAGAATGCAGAGTTTGTCAAAGATAACCTCTTTATTGTACAAGCCAAGTGAGAAGGAAAAAGACAAAATCTAATGTGTGTGTGACTGCTGCTGGTTGGCATTTTTTATCTTAGTATTGTGAAAGCTGCATTGTTTGCAACACCTCCTAATTCTGAAGTATTTTTTACATTTCATCTGCCATCAAAGTGAATATGTTCTTGACTTTATCCAGTGTTTCAACCAGTGTAACATTTTCCCAAGAGAAGCAGTTTTGCTTTGAGGACTATCAAAAGATTCAGTGTTTCTTTGGCAAGACTTTCTAAATGTGTACAGACCTGGAACTGAATATTCCTCCATATGAGAGAAAAATCCACTTAAAACACTAAGGAGAGGCTTAAGAGGAAAAGAGTTCATGGAGGTAATGTTTGCATGCAGCAGAAATGGCTAAAGCAGTGACAGCTTTGTGTAGCAAGTTTTTAAACTACCCCTTCCTAGATGAGTAACAATTCTGCCGTAGAGACCTGGTTCTTAATTTGTTGGTAGAGAAGACATTGCCAGGCACCTTTTCTTTTGCCACAAGCCCTGTGGAAACTAGTGCAAATCCAATGTCCTGCCTGTCTTTGGGGGAAAACAGGGAATGTTCTCTGATACTACCAAGCCCTTATATTCAAACTTCCTTCTGGTGTTGAACTCAGCAGGCACGTGATGGTTTGGGAGTGCAGTGGGGATGGACAGGTGCCTACTCCCTTTTGTGGAGTACTAGGATGTTGGAAGTGGGATAGCAATTAAGTGAATGTTTTTAATCTTGTAGTGGTAACGTTGCCTGTGCTGCTCTACCAAAATCACTAATACTCCTTTCTTCTCAGAGGTGTATAACCAAAGGGATGAGTATGTCTGTTTAAGATTGGTAACCAGAAAAAAAGAAATGCTTATTGTGTAGTTTTTATTGTGTGGATAGAGAGCATTTGGTCCTTAATAAAGTGTTACACTGTAAAGCAATGACATTCTACACTTACTCTTTTTTATCAAATTGTTGCAAAAGTGCTTCTTAAAGACGTTTCTGTCTCATTACTTTGTTGGCCTCTGTCATCAAAATGTCTCACAAGCACCACGAAGGTAGTTCTAACGTGTGACTTCAGTACTTGCCGAAGAACCAACTCCTCCCAACTGTGATTTCAGTCACGGCAAAGCAAAATTTATAGTTGCTGCCTCCTGGTCTCTTTTGTCTGGAGCTCAGGGGGAGTATAAAAAGTGGATATGTCAGCCAGCCAGGTGGGGTACATTAGTGTGCATGTGTAAAAAACTGCTATAAAAGAAATGGTGAGGACATGAGTTGTAAAGTTGCGATTGTGAAGATTTTAATACTTCTTTAGCTCTTTGGATCAAGTTTATAATTGTATTCCCCTGCCAGGCTGTGGTGCTGACTTTTTGTTTTTTTTTGGTTTTGGGGTTCATGCTTTGCTTTGGTTTTTTTTTCTTTTCTTCAAAAATTGGGGATAGACTGTTGTTAAGATTTGGTACTTTTTAAAAAATAATATTAGACATTACAAGATCCCCTTGCCCCCTGCCCCCATCCCTTTCCCCCCCATCCCTTTCCCCCCCTGGATTGTGTACTTGCCTGCAAAAGAGGCAAATTAAGAGATGTAGCTAAACGTAATGTTCAAAGAGAAGCATATAGAGTGTGATCACTATATCACTATATAGTTTCCTGCTCCCAATTGAATCTTGAAGGCAGGGACTGTTGTGCATTTTGTGTGTTTTGCTCTATACTTCAACATAGATGCTCCACCACTGCAACAGTTTAAATCCTGTTGAAAGGACTTAACAAATGAGGAACCAAAAATTATTATAACTCCATTTCTCTTTAGCTCTACAGGGCTAAAATAAACAAAATTATTCCTTGTTTATTTGTCTCTGAATATGAATAAACAAACAAACAAACAAGTTAACAATTATTTCAGTTGTACCAAACATTCAATTGCACAGTAAAAATATTTTTAAATCACTCCTGTGTTGTTTTTGAGCTTTGATTGAATTTAAGATTGTTAAAAGGAACAGAAGGGGAAAAATAACTCAACCCAACTCCTCTCATGGCTTGATTTCTTCTCTCCCCACAGCCCACTGCGTGCAAGGCTGCTGTTCAGGCTGTATTTTAAGCTTGAGCCTTAAAATGCCATTCAAACTTAGTGTTTCCCAATGGTTACCACAGAGTGGTAGCTCAGAAACCTTCTGAGTTTTCCCATGCTTGTCTCAAATACCTCTCAGCATGAGTAAATTAGAACTTTTAATGGTGAAACTAGAGTTCATCTTCAAAGGTAAATCTGGCAATTTATGTGAAAGTTGCTTAGTGGTTTTTGAGGGTTTTGATTGGCCTAGGGAATTTCCCATGATCAAACTGGAAAATCTTCCTCAGTAGAAATAATTTGCAGAGTTTTGCAGAAGCACAAGGTGCATTTTAGCTGAGATTATCCAGCTGAGAAAAACAGAAGAGCTCTCTTTATTTGAATCTGGTCATCTGTTTGAACACGATCTCCTTTTATTATCTGCTGTAGTTCTTATGGGGATATTTAATTTATTTATAAAATTAAGTATTTTCATTACCTCCTGATTTTCATATGGAAAATGTTTGTTTTACTGCAAATTGAATTTGCTGCTGATAGATTGGTGAAGATGCTATACCATGCTTATGAATGGAAACATTGAGAATATAAATCTGGAAAAAGCTTAAGCCTACCTATTTCTTCGCTCTGATTTCAGACAGGGACTGTTTTAGGTTGCACTAGGGTTCATGCTGTCATTCTCATTTCAATTAGGTGGCTGAATACTTTTAAAGTTTTGTTGGTCTGAAAAAAAAGGTCAAATGCTTCTTAATTTTGATAAAGTTTATCTCAAGATTTCAGAGTTTAAATATAAAGTAGACTTTCTAAGCACAAAATATATATCTTTACTGTCATGCAATTAAGACACTTAAACAGCTGAATGGTTTTGGAGTGTATAAAATATTATGCTCTTATGCTCCAGTTTCTGTCATGGCATTATAGGAGCAATGGTATAGAAGCTTTTTTGTAAGCAGATATATAGTTATTTAGTTTAAAGTATGTTTCCAAAACAATACAGTCTCTTTCTGGGATACATTAAATTTTATAAATTTTAAAAGGAAGTTTGCAGCAATATTCTACTCTTAAAACCGCCTGCTTAAGTAGATATTCTGACTCTGGTCTTAGCATAATGTTTTTTCCAAAACCATGCAGAGGTTATTGTGATCTGATTCTTAAGCTGAGGGCTTTGTCTAATTTCAGATCACTTTGGGCTGTGTTCCTGGCAAGGGGACCATCACCCAATAGGCCAGACTGTGTCATCTTCCAAAGAGTAGAGATTGCAGGGCATTTTCTTGAAGAACCTTTCCGTTTGTGATCACGTTTCCTCTGATTTATTCCCATGAGCAGGAAACAAAGAAGGTAGGGAGTAACTCCCTCTTTTTCTTTATGTCAAAAGGGTTTTCTTAACCTGGGAGTAGTTCTCTGGTCATTAGTCAGCTAAGTATAGATTCTGTCACGGCAAGGAGGTTATAATGTTTATAGATAATTTTGGCTATATGTTATGGGTTATGGGTTATTTCTGTCTGAGCAAGCACAGCAGTTGCTTGACACAAGTATCTGAGCAGTGCTTTCTAGAAATGGAGGCCTCAAGATGACTTTGGTTTATTGACGTAATTTTGCTTTTCTTCTGTCATGTGCAGACTTCTTTCAAGTACAAAAGTATGCTTTTTATTTCATCAGGAACCGTTTTTTGTTCCTGCATCAGAACAGATTAAAATATTAAAAGTAGCTCAGTAAATTGATGAAAACAGTTTCTTTTATTTCCTGTTGATAAATTGTGGTCTAAATTAGGATCACAAATAAAAATACATAATTATTGCAACAATTAAAATTGAGAGCAACAGATGGCTTATTACTTAAAATCCTGTTTCACAAATCAGACCGTGTGTGTTCAAAGGCACTAATTGCCACACTTTAATGTTATTTGGCTGCAAAATCTGTTTAAAGTCACAATTATGGTAACAGTATCTGGAGAGATAGTTATGAATTAAGAAGAAAAGGGAAAGATATGCATCTTTTTTAAATACAAATGCAATTGCATCATGTAGTCCAAGCAACGCACAGCACATAAACTCATATGGTCTGAAGTGGGACTGCTGCTTCATGCCTTCTCCAGTATTCCACCATCTCCATTAATTATGCAATGCACTTCTAAAGGATTGCCTAGCAAAATAGTCCTGTGGGTGAGTGGACAGATGGCACAAGTGCAACAGAGTATGGGTAGTGGTACTGCAGTGATGTGGTTGATCCACCAACCACTGGTCGCCTCTCTTCTGAGACATCGGTACCTTGGCCAGGTATGGCTGGGATATAGAAGACCCCAATTTGCTTTCCTGCTCCCAAAAAAGGTCATGTGTCTGTACTACCAAATGATATCACTGGCTTTTAACTGTGGGTGTGTGTATTTTAAGGCTCTAATGGGAACTTCAGTTGTAGACTGGTGACAAATCTTTATTTTCTAACAAATTTATATTGGATTTTTCCCCAAACTATAACAAATAAGCATATATGTACTTTGTCAGAGGGACTTTTTTTTTAAATTTTGTCCATTTTTATGATCGAATGTCATTAAAACTTATGTTTTCCTCTCCAACTTCTTTGTCTCCTAATGGTATTCTTGACAGGAGCATAAAAATTATAAAACAGGAGTATTCACTCTCACAGCAGGAGTTAGGGGCCAGACACAAAGCATAAAATGAAGTTAAAATTCTATAATTTCTAAATATAAGCAGGATAAACCCTTTTTGTCACAATTTTGTGTTTTAAATTGAACTACTTGACTATGTGATTGCACAAACTGGACCTCGTGTATAACATCCTTCATCCTCAGAGGATTACATATAAGAAACAAAAGGTAGAACCCGGTCAAAAGGCTTTTCTCTTTCCTCTCTTTTTCTGATTTTGGTGTCCAGCTGCGCCTCATTTGAAAAGTGAAAGAAGTGATGTGTGGACATATGAGCTAGTTCTGGCCTAGGATTGCTTAGGATCTGTCTACAAGGAATCGAATTTTCAGTAACTGAACTGTGGTTCAAACTACGGTGCAAAACTTACACATTTTACTGCTACTTTTATCACAGCCGAGCAAGGCGTGTCTCTGCTCACTCTTAGCTTTAGTTCTTAAAGCAGGGAATGTGAAGTCAGGCAGTCGAGGGTACTGTTTAACCTTTTGTTCACGCTTGCTTGCTCAAGGTATCTGAGGGTACTTGAGTGGAGCAGCCGTGGGGCTGGCCAAAACAGAGTCAGGAGAGGTCTTGACCCAACATGTGTGATATGCTGGGGAACAGGCCTGCAGCAAAGTGCCTGTTCTCTACACCAGGTCCAGGAGAGTCAGCCTGCCTATCACTGCTGCCTTGGAGGAGGGAAAGGAATGTAAATCAGTGATCATTTCTCAGGGAATTTTAATCCTCTCTGCTGACTGCTGTCATTCCCAGTCCTTCTCATCCCTCTAGTAGTGATGGCAGCAGCAAGCCTGGTCTCCTGTGTTTTCTTCTTCTCCTTGTAGTTTCATCTTCTTATTCCTGGAGTAATATGATTATGTTGCAAAAAAGTCTCACTAGCTTTGGCTCAAATTTTCTTGAGTTGTAATCCCAGGTTTTTTATCAGATTTGCAATGAATGGGATGAAATTTTTTCCTGCTTGTCTCAGTTTCTCTATTGTGTGTGATAATACTGACTACCTGCACTCACTTTGCTGTGAATCTGTACAAAGTATTTTATATTGCCTTATGGAAACACTGGGACTTGGATCTTGTCTAAGTATTGAAATGATTTGCTTTTAAAAAGACCCCGACCAATAAGGCAAATACTGGTTGTTTGCTGAAGAAAACTGTGTCTAAAATGGAGTAAAACCTTCTATTCTAAGATTGGTGAGGCAGAATTTCTATTATCTGTGTGTTTTCTACAAAACCTTATATTGCAAAACAATATCAGCTGGAGATTTATTGGTAGGGGAGATCATAAAGATGAAACCAGAGATTGTTTTTTTGCAGGTTAAAAGCATATGGTGAGTTTAATTGAAATCCTATGGAAGTCCAGTCACATAAGGAGCTTGGCTTGATTTCCAGGTTGAATTCTGTAGCCACTTTACAAAACTTGTACTCATTTTTCATGTTTAATGACCATATGTTTCTACAGCATTTTGAGGCTATGTGGCCTCCATCTGGTGGCTAATTGAACACCTGAAATATCTTGTTACTTGATAATTAATGATTCTTTGTGGACTAATCAACGCAGTATCTGACTGACAGAAAGTGAGTTCAAAGAGAAAGGAGGATAGATTTTTAGTAAATAACGTACTATTTATGTGACTCTTCTGTGGGAGTGACATTACCACATGAATGCATTCTCAACATTTAACTGATTTTCAAGTCAAGAGTGGCATGGAGTCTGATAAAAATAAAATCATATGCAAATGAAGAAAAGTGAAATGCAAATTGAAAGGATATCCTATGGAGTTAGAGAAGTGTTCTGATTACAGATTAAAAAAAAAAAGGATCCTTAAACAAGCCAGAATATATAAACTGAAGAATGGTGTTTGATTTGGTCTGTTGTGAAATATGAATGTCTATGGAATTTCAGTCAGTATATAAAAATGAATATATCTATTTTGAAATTGATTTTTTGTGTTCTCAAGTTTCAACACCTTAGTTTGACAATTAAATAGGAGTTAAATTTATTATTCTTCTTTATAATAAAGTGTTTAGGAATTAATGATCTAGACTGATACTACAGATTACAGCAAAAGCCTGAGTAATTGTTTATTTAAATGTACATCTTACAAGAAAGCAGTGGGGAAACTAGGTTTCTGCTAATGTGTTTTCTTTGAGCTATTGAGTTCTACATAAATCTTCAGATCAGTCAAAATCAGAAGCAGAAAACACTACATACAATAATTCTCTCTTCAATGCTAACACAGTGAAAATTACAAATTTCCTCAAACCTTTTTAGTTAAATGTTTTGGATTTTTGAAATAATGTAATTTTTTTTTCTCATGGCTATTCAGTATTTTATGATAGGTCATTTGTCCCATCCTCCAAGCATATGCATCAAGGGAATCAGTAAAGAAACTCAATATTAGATAAGTTAAATGTTTACCAGCCAAATCGGTAATGTAAAATAGTAGCCAAATATAACATAGACAGTCATTAAAGTGTAAAATATTAAATAAGTATAAAATAGATGTTCATTTTACAGCCTGCATGAGGTGTTTGCAGCATTCAGGTGCCAGCCATCACCATGTTATATTTGTCTGTCTGACCTTGATTATGAGGAATATGTAAACCATGACAAAAAAGTTTTTGTCAGCATTTGTTGGCACAGCTGTCTCAGCAGTAGAAGAAAGAAAAGTAAGACTGGAGTCAGCATAGAGGAGGACACAATCATCAACTTCAGCTAACTCTTTACCAGAAATGCTCTGAATGATTTATTTTACAGAGCAGCTGGTATCTTTATCAGGAGTTTTCTGTAGCCAGGATAATTTTTTTCACTAACTAGAGGGAGCCAGGCTTTGTTTTACAGGTGTTATTTGTTGCCCAGTGCTGTTACTGTTTGTGCTATGGTTAAACTTCGGCCAGGGAATGGAGAATGACTCATTTGTTTCCAGTGGCCTGAGACTGTAGCCTGTTTTTGGATCGTGTTCTCAGTGAGATGGTAAGCTCTCTGAGGATGGCTCCCGAAGGGTTTTGGCTTTTTTTGGGTTGGGGGCAAGAGGCAGTTTCTAAGAAAATAGTCAACTTGAGAATTAGAGATTTTGCTTGTCTCTCCAACTGATGTTTTTTCACTTGAAACAAAAAATTATTTTTAGAGCAGAATGAAAACATGTGAGAGTGACCATAATAGCCTGGTTACATGACAAGATACCCAGGTTCTTTATTCACAAGGATATTTATGGGTATCTCTGCAGCTTTGAATAATCTTCGTAAAGCTGTTCACTTCAGGATAATCTAAAGGGCTGTACTAAAATGGTGTTTGTTTTGGGGAGTAGAGGTTTATTTGAAATTTGGCCTTAGCATATTTTTAAAGAATTTAAAGTTCAAAAATAACCGATTTCTATGAGAAATCTAAGAATTTTTCCTTTAGGTTTTATCCTAACTAATTTTTATTGTTTATCAGTTCTGAGACCAAACTAATAAGATTTAGACACATAAATTGTTATCTGTGAGCAGATATCTCTATAAACAGGATATAGTGCATGATGGGTTTCTGTAGCAGAGGTACTTAGGGGGCAGATTCTTAAGGTGACACATTCTGTACCTGTAAGGTCAATTCCAAACCTATCAACAGAGATGACCTGTAAGAAGATACCTGATGACATTAGAAGATTAATATATATAATATAGCTCGCTGTGAGAGACTGTCATGTTAATGGTTAGCATCTCACACATTGTTAAGATCAGTAAAGGACTTTGCCCACTTTGCTGCATCCACAGGTGGTGATATCTTCCTGCTCATCCTTTCTTTCTCTTTAGTTCTTTTCCTTATATATTTTCTT
>WAAE01023971.1:0-12998 GCA_013400495.1 Nicator chloris
TTTGGTGAAAAAAATTATTTCATAAATATTTATAATGACAAATACTTATGGAACTTTGCATTTATAGTTCACTGGCAATTTTAGCTCTTATTTCCATGCCACATTTATTTAACACAGAGAACATTTGCTGATATTTCCGCATTTTCTTTGTTCCTATTATTTCTGTCAAGCTTCTCTCTGTCAGGTATTGCAATGTCTTGGGTTCTTTGAGAAGGTTTTAGTATAAGCCCTTCTCAATCTAAGCAACTAAGTATGATCGTAAGTTATTTCTAAGTTCATGAGAGTAGACTCTTGAAAAATCTGGCTGCGAGAAAGGTAATTCAAGCAGGGCGCTCAAAAAGGCTTCAAGGCTGAGTGAAGTTTCTGTTAAGAAAAGTTTCTCTAGAAAGTTTCTAAGTCCTATGTCTCTGTGTTTTTATGTACAGTTCTTATTTGGTCTTAGACAAGCCACTACTTGAGGACTTCAGGTTTTCTTTCTCAGTAGGAAAATTGATGCAGCTGAAACACTGTGAGTACTTCATGGAACTGGTTCAATAAGCTGTTCTGTCAGATGCTGCACAGAGTAGTCCAGTTGTTAGTCATTTTTTGCACAGAGGAAAAGCTCCAGGTATAGTAAATCATTCTTGGCCTCTGCAAATATACAAGCACATATATTGTAAACTGTTTTAAAGTTCCTCAACTGTTTCCACCTATCGCTGCTTAGATAGGATCTTCTACATTTCACCCACTAAGTAAACTTTAAAAAGGCTGACCCTCTTTTGTCCCGTGAAATCTGATCTACCTATCACCATCAAGGGACATCTGGGATTCATCTTATCTTTTTGACTGGATTGTTGATTAATGGAAATTGTTTTGAATGGGATTCAAACATGGCAAAACTCCATGAACCTTATGAATTACAATAGGGTAAAATAGGAGGTCAAGTTAAAAAAAAATAAAAAAAGAAAATGGATGTGAGGAAGAAAATGAAGCCATAATAATATAGGCCATATTACATGCCTAAGAAGTGAGGATGAAACTCCTGTGTATATTTTAAAATGCGTTCCATAGATCAAAGGGGTTTCTGATCACCTTTAAAATTATATATATTTTCATTGCAGTAGAGGAAATCTTGACTTGACAGGATGAATAGAGATTATATCCAACACAGGCTCAGTATTTCAATAATATCTCATGAGCCTTCATGAGCTGAAGGCCATAGAAGACCTGCCTAGGACTCACAGAGTTAAAGGAGGAACAGTTGTTTCCTATTCACTGGAATTTTTTCATCCCTAAAAAGTCTTAATGAATTTTGAAGTTTGAAGATAAATGGACTTAGATGAAACTTTCAAGTTTATTAATTCTTTCTGATTCTTCAAGGAGTGCAATGGCAACAGTTGCTCATATCTGCAAGAGCTCATAGATAATTTCCAAAAGAAAACAACACTGGTAAGACTTGACTTTATTACCAAAATCTGAATAACCTGAAGCAGGACTGTAGTAATTGTGTGGCCACATACCAGGGCTGCCACATGCTCCAAGCCAAACACAGGCCATGCAAATGTGGCTAGCAAAATTCCCCACAGAACTACGTAGAGATGCACAACCTTGCGTTCAGTACTACACTGACTTGGCCCAAGCCTTCTGGCTGTCTCAAAGTGTCTGTCAATCTGTTGTGCAGGTAGACAAGCTGCATGCTGTTACACAGCTCCCGGAGTCAGACCCTTAGCTGGAGGAATGCATGACTTCGCTCAGGCCAATGGAGCAGTGCTAGCTGACAGCCACAGAGGATCCCCTTCCCCTAAACTACCATGCAAGTACCAAAAGCAGGCTGATGCTTTTCAAGAAGTCTTTTTGGGGTTAGTCTATAATTTCTCTTGTCTACGAGCCAGCAGTGCAGAAATAAGGCACAGCAAGACTGCCTCAAAACAGCAAGTGGCCTTATCTAAAGGTGTGCAAAGTGTTTAGAAGGAAATAGCAATTTACTGCTTGGAAATATATGCAAAAAAAAATGGTTTTGCCTTACCTTCTGTTTCAGCAATTAGAATACTTATTTATAGGCTGAAAACTGATATCTGGCTTTGATCATATGTTTGCACAAATGTCAACATGAAGAGGCTCTGACCCCACTGACATATAATACATACAAAAAATAGTAAATTTAAGATGAAAAAAAAAATAGATGTGCAAAGTTTTGTACAGTTCCTGTATTTTCAGTCTCAGTGACCTGGTTCTAAAAATGAGTAATATTTAGAATTCAGACCACAAATTTTCTCCACACTGTACATTTTGGCATAAAAAATGTTATACAGCTTGTGAAGGTGTTATAGACGTATATGTAAGTACTTGTGCTTTCTTAACCAGAAGGAAAGATCCTTCCTGAGGGAAAGACATCTCCAACACCTTCAGGTAAATTTAGGAATCAGAATTTCAGTAGGAGAAAAGTTACTGTACCAGGTTGTGACCCCTTTTCACATCTGTGTGCCAAGATAAGTATGTGTGCCTGTGTTTCTGACTGCTTGCATGTATTCTTAATCGCTTCAAGTTTCACATGGAAACTTTTTTAAGCACAAGTTCTTCTTTTCAAATCCATTGTTTTATTTTGACCACAATATCAAAGACTGGAAGTATGTAACATCAGTCCTGGTCACCTGCCGTGTCCTGAAGGCTTGTTATGTTGAAGGACATTTTTTATTTCTTTGATTTAGAAGTATCCAACACAAAAAACATAGTATTGAGTTCTGTACAAAGCAGGATTATGAATTCTGTGTGTCGTGTGCTTTATTGGGCCTTTTTCTCTTAGTAAAAATAAAGCTGTTACAAGCCAGGAAGTTCTGAAGGTAGAGCCAAGCTTGAATCAAACAAGAGAGTTGGCTTGGATTTCTGCAACCGAGCCTTGGCTTGGGTATCTGCCAAGCCAATAGACCTGACTGTATTCATTTACAGACAGAAAAATTCAGAGAAGGGTAGGCACCAGAAGATTTTGTGGTAGGAAATAAGGCCACTGTGTTCTTCTTTTCTTGTTTGAAAATAGAACTAAACCAGATCTTGGGTCAAGCTCTAACTGTCTTGTTGTTCATCCTTTGTATACGAGCCGAACATAAAGACCACTTTTTCTCTAATTACAGAGCTGTAGAGGAATAATGAATTTCCCACATATTTTTCTACTTGCTTCAGTGTCCAAACTTTGTCCTGTATCAAAAGTTTGCCCAGATCATAAAAAGAGCCTGATGGTTCCTCAGTTTTTCTTTATATTTTAAAATCAAACTAAAATACTTGCAGCACTTTACTTTTCTTTTTTTTAATCTTCTGTAATATATTGATATAAAGACTGTCTTCTGAGTTCTCCAGCAGTAAAATACCAATTACAGGCTTGGACTTTCAACCTCCACTTTCAAAAAGGCAGAATAAGTTCTGGGTTATTGTTCTTTGATACATATTTTTCTAGAGCCAGATTTAACCCACATCCTTTTTTCTCTTATGCCTTAATCCATTGAACCTTTTGTAACAGGAAGATTATTGCCTTCTACTTAGATCACAGAAATTTTGACTGGAGTTTGACCTTTTACTTTAGGGGTGCATCAGTCTTAAACACAAAGTGAATTAGTTCAAAATTGGCACACATGGTACAGAGAAAATTAGATGACAATCTGTGGCTACGACCACAGCTTGTATGTGCGTATAGTTCACAATGAGAAAGGTTTGGAGTGTTGTGATCCAAGATTATTCAACATTCAAACAAAATAGCTGTAATCACATTCCAGCAGTGAATGAGAGGCCAGAATGGCTAACCTGGGTTTAAGGCAAGGGCTTACAAATGGCAAATTCACAGGCAAGACTGTGCCATGTTCCTTCAAGAGGAGACTTGAAGGCTTCATTTTTAACACAGATTTTATTTTAGATTTTAATAATAAAAAATGATCCATTAATGTCACAAAATGACATGCAGCCTCCATGTCTTTCATATCCAAAGTTGTAATAGTTTGCCCTTTAAAGAAATGCAGAAAAATTTTAGTGAATGAAGGGGTAAAAAACATCAGAGAAACATAGATGACTATTTAAATCTATGAGATCTTTTCCCTCAACAGCAATAAGACTTTCCTGGATCGGAGTGTAAGTCTTTGAATAAAGTTGTCATTAATGATTGTCTAATAGGAAGAAGTAGTTTGAGGGCAAACAGAGAATACAAATATCCTATAAATATATTGTCTAGTTATGTGGTTGTGTGTGCATCAAAAACTTTTCCTACCAAGTCTATAATCAACACTTAGGATTGTCTATGATTTAGAATTAAAAAATGTTATAGTCCCCAAGCAGAGGGTGTAATAACTGTTCGTTTCATCTGGTATTTTGCCAAATGTCATCCAGGAGCAGATCTCCTTACGGCAGTAAGGTGGAGGACTCTGCAATCTTAATAATCTGAGGCAGTCATGTTGTCAACATTTGCGCTTTTTTTGTCTCAGTTCTTATGATGCTTAATATTTTTCGTAAAGCTTAGCCCCTATGTTCCTGTAATTATTCGAGAAATTCAAGTTACTTCTAAGAAAACCCTAGGGAATCCCTAGCCTTTGTGGTTGCTTGCACAAGAGACTTGAAATATTCTTCAAGGATCAAATTCTGGAAAGGAAATAAAAAAAACTCATGTTTATTTGGCCTGAAGACTCATGATTTTAAACCTCTTCTTGCTCTCTTGAAAACCTGTCTAATGCTCTTCAGTGCTTAATGCAGCAAGAAAGTAAATGTGGGTACAAAAAGCCTAAAATTCTTGTCAACAAGGTACTTCATGCAGTGTGAGTTGTCTTTGGTTTTTATATCAGGTAGATTGAGTTCAGAGTTAGATTTATACGTCTCTCAGATCTCCTGAAGAATTAAAAGAGGGGGTTTTTTTAAGGTCTTTTCAGTTGCAAGTCCCTAATTATGTGAGCTATGAAATCTTAGATTAAACTAATGTAAATATGTATCAAATGCTTCTGATCCTTGTTGCCACAGCAACTGATTTATGTCACGGAAGCAAAAAAAAAAAAAGCGCTAGTGTCAAGACCTTAAATAAAGAAACAAATCACATAGTTATTTTTTCTTTCTCCTCAAACAAAAGGGAAAATCTGTCTGAAAGAGAGTGGCTGTGCACGCACATATGTGCAGAAGTAGAATGAAATCCAGCGAAAGCATTGTGACCCTCTTTTGCTTAACCACAAGGCTGTGGTTAAGACATGTACACTGCGTTTCTTATTTCCCATTTACATATGGTCTTGGTGTTCTTTCAATAGTTTCATGGAAAAAAGAAAGAAAGGTATAATTATCTGTTGAATTATGTGTAGCTGTAGCTATTTCAATCACTCTTTTGTGTCTAAACAGAAACTGTCTCCATCTGGCAGCTGTGGAACACAGCCAGCTGCATGATACTGCAACTGGCAGTCCTGAATAGACCTGCTGATCTCCTCCTCCTTCTTTTCTGCAGGACTGCCCACCAGAAGCAGGTGATTTCCGTGCCCAGCAGTGCTCTGCTCACAACGACGTCAAGTACCAGGGGCAGTTGTATGAGTGGCTTCCTGTCTCTAATGACCCTGACAACCCATGTTCCCTGAAGTGCCAGGCCAGAGGAACAGCCCTGGTTGTGGAACTGGCACCAAAAGTTCTGGATGGGACACGGTGCTACACTGAATCCCTGGACATGTGCATCAGTGGCTTGTGCCAAGTAAGGAGAGAAGCCCTGCCTCAACCCCTCTCCTTATGACTCCTCTCCTCAGATCTCTCTCACATGCTAACTCCCTCCCCTCCTCCATACTTGTGACATTTTAGGGTCTTTATTTTAATAATTTGTTTCCATTCACTCAAATAATTTCTTTTACTTTTTTTTTTCTGGGCAGGGTGGGGCCGGTGTGGGGCTGGAAGGGGGGAGACCAAAAATTATTTTCTCACTTTATGCTGCTTCCTTGGGGTTCTTTTGAAGGATTTTATTACCTGTTTTTGAACTGTTCTCTACAGTTAGCTGCAGCAGCATATCTGATTTGAAGCATCAGTAGAAAATAATGTTGTAGCTTTTAATTTGGATACATCAAAGTTTTCCAGGTCTGTCAAATTGCATTATCTTTGAGGATTATTGCTCCCTGTAAATCAGAAACCCACATGGCAGGAGATGAGGCACTAAAGTGAAAAAACTGCCATTCGTGGTGTAGGACTAAGCAAGCTGCTACATCTCCTTGAAACTTAGCATCCTTATTTGTTACCAGTGAGAAATTGACTTTTTGACCCTTCACTTTTTGACCCTTCACTTCAGTGTGTGGGGATCTCTTGCTCATACACTGGTGCCCCATCATTGCTCCTGTTATATTACTTACTCTATCTACATCAGACTTTATTCTTCTTGTTCTACATCTTCTTTATTCTTCTTATTCGTCACATGTAGGCTACTGGTTGATGAAGGGAAGGACTTTTTCACCATCTCTGTTAGGTTCTGAGCACACCTAGGTCTAAAACGGTTGATTGTAGATTCATGTTTCATTGCATGGTGACCTTAAAATCTATGTAGACTTGATGTGCTGTTGGCTGTCTAGTGTTTTGTTTTGTTTTTTTTTTTGGAAGCTTTCCTCCTTGCTTCTTTTCTCTGATTTTCTGTTCTGACCTAGAAGCAGTCCTGAAGTAAATGAAATAGAGTAGATAGTTCCTGGGCTAATTTCATTTGTGATCTGAAGAAGGCAATCATCTTTTGACCTAAACCAAGGGCATGTATCTCAAAATTCTAGATTGCTTAATGAGACAGACTATTTTTAGTCTTGTTTTCTGTTTTCAAATCTTGTAAAAACTTGACTGGAAGCACAAAAATGCGGATGGGAAAAAGATTCAAAGTTTTTCGCATATAGTGGCCCAGGATTTAGGAGCAGGCTGATTTCTGGCTTAGTCCAAATATGAAGCATAATTTTTCTCAAGAAAACTTTCCCTTAGAAATGAAATTCCTAAGCATTAAAACAAACTCATTTGCATTCTCATGACAATTCTTACTTGGGAGTCTGAAGGTAGGTGCGCTGCTAAAACTGTAAAGATTGATGTTATTTCTCTATGACTTGAGAATAGACAAATATACTAGCACTAGTATCCCTGAGTAATTTTAGTTAACTACCCCTTTTGTTATATACCGTAAAATGGGCGAATAATTTTTAATGCATAAATGGCTTTATATTTTCCATGTTCTTTAGCATTCAGTTTCTTCAGCAAATTTGCCATATATTTACAATTACTGCGTTTTTGAGGATGACCAATATAAATTAAAATATAAATTCTCATGCTGTGTTCCTCCCAGTGAAAAATGGGTGTGGTAAATTTAAAGCAACTCAAAGTATTATTGTCTCAATGTATCCCTGTTAGCAAGTCATATTTGTGACAGTAGAGGTACTGCATTAAAAAATCCATAATTAGATTTGCCCTTACTATATGCTATAGGAGACCAATTGCTTTACTATCTATCACAGCAATAGCTAGTTCTACATAAGTAGTCCAGAATGGTAAAGAGTATGGAATTTCCCATAGCAAATGGTGAGCTTTCTTTAAAAGCAATGATCTTCTATTGCTTTTATAAAGGTTATTTAAAAGATTGGGAAACCATAATGTTGTAGAAAAACAAGTAGAGCATTATTTCTCAGTAACATTTTGTGAATAAACTTATTTCTGTAAGTATAGGGAATGCATGTAAACTTCAGAGAAGACAAAATATGATTTCAGATATTATTTCTATTCATTTGCAGTAGGAGCTGCAGGGTACCACTTACATACGTGGTTGACATACTGTAAACATAATAATCATGGATCCCAGTAGTTTGTGAGGGTTCCTAATGATCCTGGAAGAAAAGCAACATTTTCATGAGATGTCTCTGGAACTGCACGATTTGAGGCAGTGCAGCAGACAACTCCAATACTACACATATGGTTTGTCACAACTGCAAAAAATAAAGCCTCCTAAGATGTATATTCCATATAAGGTCCTGAAGATTAAAAAAAGTGAAATATGTTTCTTATGCAGTTTAACAGCAGCAAGAGCCAGATTCTGCAGCTGATACAGGGCAGCGCTGGTTTTGTATGCAGATTGGAGAATGAGATGCTGCAGAGCAGCCCTACAGAAAGGGACCTGGGGGTCCTGGTCAATGGCAAGCTGAACATGAGCCAGCAGTGCCCTGGCAGCCAGGAGGGCCAACCCTGTCCTGGGGTGCATCAGGCACAGCATCACCAGCCAGGCAAGGGCAGGGATTGTCCCTCTCTGCTCTGAGCTGGGGCAGCCTCACCTCGAGTGCTGGGGGCAGCTTTGGGCACCAGAGTGTGAGACAGACATGAAACTGTTAGAGGCTGTCCAAAGGAGAGCCACAAAGATGTTGAAGGGCATTGAGGAGAAGGCATATGAGGAGTGGCTGAGGTCACTTGTTCTATTCAGCCTGGAGAAGAGGAGACTGAGGGGAGACCTCATTGTGGCCTTCTACATCCTCAGAAGGGGAAAAGGAGGGGCAAGTACCCATCTCTTCACTCACATGACCAGTGACAGGACTTTAGGAAATGGCATGAAGCTGAGTAGGAGAAAATTTAAAGTGATATCAGGAAAGAAGTTCTTTACCCAGAGAGTGGTTGAGCACTGGAACCGCTCCGCAGGAAAGTGGTCACGGCATCAGCCTATTTGACTTTAAGAATTATTTGTACAAGGCTCTCAGGCACATGTTCTGATATTTGGAGTGTCCTGCACAGGCACAGCTGTTGGACTAGATGAACCTGATGGGTCCTTTCCAACTCAGCATATAATAACAGTTCCTTTGCAACAATTGCACTATGTTGAAGGTGAAGAGATGTTTTCTGAATTGCTCAGAACAAAACTACTGAAGGCAACTTTAAGTTTACCCTCCTATCAGCTTGCATTGATGCAAGTGTTATGGCAACCAAGAAATGGAATGTTCTTGAGATTCAATATTATACATAAAACATATCTTTATTTAATTAGGTGCAAGAATCCTGAATTAGTAAAAGTGGTGTTAAGGTCAGTGTTTGTTCACATAAACATAGAGCATTTTTCCCAGTAGGTCAAACTACAGTGTTAATTTTCTTAACTAACAATTGGAATATATTTCTTTGTATGCAAGACTTGGGTCAACCTGTAGCCTATTGTGTGCTCACAAATTGTTCTTCAGATTACAGAAATTAAAGTTTAGTTCTGTTGCTTCTGTGTGCCTCAGTATTCACTCCTGATTTGAATGTGATGGATTCCCTTCTCACTGATGAGAATTGTAAAAAGGTGCATTATTTGGAAATTATAAGATCTCTCTCTCATATTTATCCTTTATTTTTCATATTGTTTGGAGGTTTAAAACTGCCAGTGCCTTAGTGGCATATTTAAGAGTCTGTTTACGTATAAGATTTTGAGGTGAAGCCTTTGTTTTACCTCCTGGCCACTTAGCAGTTCAAGTCAGACGAGACGTCTGATTCAATTCTGGGCAACCAAAGCCAATTTCATGTATAGAACAAGCTCTGTTCCTGAATCTTTGATTCAAGAAGGAGTATGATTAGAGATTCTTAAAAATATTTTTAATTTTATTTACAGAGATAGAGTTTTGGAGAAGTTATGCAGCAGCTCAGTCAGATACTTCAAGGCATAGGCCAGTACCCAGGACTGTGATAGTCCAGAAATCATGCAAGCTGCAGGCACCTTGCTTCTCTCTGTATTATATAAACATAAATGTATTTTTCCCATGAAGAGATGTATAACTTGCCTTTGTTCTTTGTGTGAACCACCTAAGAAATTAATAGGAATTAATAGGAATTAATTTCTGAACATATTTTTTTTCTCTCTGTAGTTTTACTCTTAAATGTATAGTGACCCAGACCAAATAACAGCATTTTTTCAAACAAAAATCTCAGTATGTTATATGTTCTAGTTCTCCTAATTGTCTTGTTCCTCCTGAACATTTTAAATCCCTTTCTTTATGGATATCTGTGTAATTTGGGTGTCCTTTATTTTCTTCTTTTTTTAAGGAAATACAGATTACTTCTCAGATCTTTGGGTCTCATTTTGAGTTTATCTCAGTTTATAATATCTTCCATTGGTATATTAAAGCTAGCTTGAACCTCAGTGCTGAAGTCAATAGGATGGTCTTTAAGGAAATAGTGATTTGAAAGTCCACATTTTGAAATGTCTTTATATATAGAATTAACGGGTATGCTGAGGACAACACATTTAAAACTTCCAGTTCCTAGTTTAATTTTCCCTGTTTACAAAATAAAGTCCTGTACTTCAAATCCTTTTTTAGGGTTTTGAGAGTATAAGTAATTTCTGCATAAAACAGTCGAAGCTGCGAATTTGCAGAGTTGTGGGTTGATCCTGGCTGGATGCCAGGTGCCCACTAAAGCTGCTTTCTGCAACCAGATGGGGAGAGAAATTATAACTGAAGGCTCATGGGTTGAGATAAGGAAGGGAGAGGTCACTCACTGATTACCATCGTGGGCAAAACAGACTAGGGGAAATGAGTTGAATTTATTGCCAATTAAAATCAGACGAAGATAAAGAGAAGTAAAACAAATTTCAAAAACTTCTTCCCCTTTACCCCTCCCTCCCTTCCTCTTCCTCCTCCCTGTGAGCGGCAAAGTGAGATGGGGAGCAGAGGTTAAAATCAGTTCATCACACATTGTTCCTGCCACGGCTCATGGAGAGGAGTCATTCCCCTGCTCCAGTGTGGGATCCCTCCCAGGGGAAACAGTTCTCCATGAACTTCTTCAGCATGAGTCCATCTCATGAGCTACAGCTCTTCATGAACTGCATCAATGTGAGTCGCCTTCCACAGGGTGCAGTCCTTCTGGAACAGCCTGCTCCTGCTTTTATTTGAAATCAAGCTTATTCGTTGTCATCACACTTCAGATTATCACAGCAACAAAACCAGGAAATTGGCTGCAATGAGCATGTGTGTTAGAACACTGATTTATACACTCTGTTTCATGCAGATCACACCTCGTGTTTAACCTCTCTGAAAAGGAAACAACATGGATATTTTCTGTCCTTCCTTCCTTCCTTCCTTCCTTCCTTCCTTCCTTCCTTCCTTCCTTCCTTCCTTCCTTCCTTCCTTCCTTCCTTCCTTCCTTCCTTCCTTTTATTAATGTAGACAAAATCTCCTTTGTGCTATTGGGTTTCCCTGTCACAATCTCTTAGTGTTTCTGCTGAAGGGGAAATAATTCCATTTTAATTTGGGGTTTTTTTCTGTTTTCTTCACCACTTTCACTTCTTCCTGTTATCACAGTCTTCATAGTTAGTTCTCTCTCAATATAATTTTTGCCTTCTGCTTGCGTGAATTCTGAAAATGTTCTTTTTCTTAACTCTGGCATGGAAGAACAAGAAAATCTTTGCTTCCCCAAATAAGTGATCAAGGATTATTCAAGACTTCTTCTATCTCCAGTACGAATGTCAGAATCTGTATGTTGCTGTATAACACCAGATCAGGGGGTTTTTTTGTTGTTGTTGTTTTGTTGGTTTTTTTAATAATTGTTATGGTTTTCATTAAATATGTGGCCAAATAGTAAATTGTTGTGTAGTTTCCCAAAAGCGTGTCCCATCAATATCATAGCCAAAAATGAGTGTTGCTTCCCTGAAGTCACAAGCATGAACAAGATGCTTTCAGTCTGGGCAGTCTCTTTTACTTACACAGCCAGAGTGACCCTAGTCTTCTGCTATCCTTTCAGTCTCTCAGGCCAGAGATCCCAGGGGACCACAAGTCATACAAGTTGCTGTGAAGTATGTGATCTGTGAGTTTGCTTTAAACATTTGAGCCATAGCTCAGGAGAACAGCAGTCCTTCTCTGTGAAAAATCAGGACAGCTGCACCATTTTCATGTTGAAAGGTTAGACATTGAAAATGTCCATAACTGAACTATCTGCTGAAAGGATGAAACAGTGTTAGCCATTCAATCAAAGGCAAAAAGTGTAGCCATGGTCTATGAAAGATAGAGTAAACTTTCGCAGAAAATTTGGGAAAAAAATAATGATGCTGCAATTAACAGCACCATTTGGCTGAAAAGTCAAAAACAGTCTTACTAGTCCAAGAAATTGATGAGAAATGTATTTGGGAAGAGTTATATATAAACCAGCTTCTTATAATGTAGAAGTGTAAGAGCTATTGATTCCTTAAATTTCTCGGAAAAAGCAAGATTAAAGAGTTCTACTTTTGCTTTCTGCTTTTCTACATAAAACTTGAAAAGCTATTCTTCTGTTGATAAATCAAACTTAATCCTAATTGTATGAGTGTTTTCATTTATTATTATTATTATTATTACTACTACTAGTAGTAGTTTTTTTATCAAAGACCATAAAATTACTTCATCTATATCATAGAATAACACAATGAATCATATTATAGCTCTAATTAGGATCAGATCCGATGATTATAAAACTGGGGATTTTTAAGAGGGCTGTTAACTACATTTTTTACTACAAAAAACTTGTTTAGGAACAAAACCAGCCTTTTGTTTCCTCTCACAAAACTGCCCAACTTTCTTCTTTACATTCTCTTAATTTTACAGGTTATCTGTTAAAGAAAGCTGCATCCCAGAAATCCCTATATTAATGTCTACTCTTTACAGAGTAATAAATTTCTCTTTAAAGATCTAGTTCCACATAATACTGGAGGTAGTTTTAAAAAAAATCTGATTTATTGATTCCTAAGACTTTTTTTTTTTTGCTGAGCTGCACAGTGAATTCAAGTCAGCTAACAAGCTCAGTTACCTGTAGCTAACTCTGGTTATGTGTAGCTGGTTGGAAATCAGACTTTGTGATCGATCTTGGAGGCCTTTTTTTGATTCTGTGTCCAGCCCCTGGCTGAGGGGTTGACCTAGATGATCTTTAGAGATCCCTTACAACCCAAACTAGTCCATGGTTCCATTTTGTGGTTCCATATATACCAGTACTTAAATGGCTCTGTGTGTGTGTGTCTTTGTGTGTGTGTGTGTGTGTGTGTGTGTGTGTGTCTGTGTGTCTGTGTGTCTGTGTGTGTGTGTGTCTGTTTGCAG
>WAAE01023972.1:0-15698 GCA_013400495.1 Nicator chloris
ATTATTTATTAGATTATTTTAAATAAGAGTAGCTGTTTAATTTGAAGATTTTAAGTGTAGGTTATCTTTCTCAGGGTAAAAGAAAAATTTTAAATAAATATTTTCCATAACTCATTTTGCCAATGACAGGCCATGTATTAGAATTGCACTAGTTCTCAGACACATTTTTTGGGACAGATCCTTAGGGAACATTAAATGGTTTAAATGGATCTGTATAAATTTCCAATAATTGACAAATTAGTCTATGAGGAAGCTAAGTATTTGCAGAACACAGCTAAATCTAATTGCACTTTTCACAATTTTTCCAATGATCAATGCCCTTAATAATGTTATTTCCACATTTCAGCTTTTCTAAAAAAAAAATCAACCACCAACCAAAACCCCACACCCTCATTAGTCTTTGAATCTTTGTCTTAACAGAGATAAAACTAGAAATTTATTGTCTTCCATAGAGAACAATCCATTTGTTTTTTAAAACAATAATGGGGCAAGACAACTAAGTAAGTTGCTGGACTAAAAGGTGTTTAGAATAGCTGAAGAAGTCTTAGTTGGTCAGAGACAGCCAGCATATGGTAATATTTACCAAATCTATGAGGCTTAGCTGTTTTGATATCAAAGATTTCTATAAAGTATTTCTAAGGTCATGACAATACCAATAAAGTTTTCATGGGCAATGCAGTAAATGAAATTATTTATTGAGAGGTGTATATATACATATATATATGTATATATATATAGATAGTCTTAAATAAAGAGGCGGATAAAATAGCTTGCATTACAAAAGGACATATTTAAAGACAATTTCCTTAGAGCTTTCCCTAGAATAGGACCTTCAATGATTTCTAGGTCTACAGTTGCCTGAGCAGCAGATCTGATCAGATTGTTTGCTTTGCTGAAGGATGAAGGTCTCATCCTTCTTTCCTCCTTACATCTCATCTCTCCCACTCTTCCCATAAGGGAGGAAGAAGAGTTATGAGCAGGATCTATTAGTTTTGATTATACCAAGGTGGTAAAGCAGTTCATGGCGTCTAGTGTCTAGAATTACATATTTAAGATGCATGTTTGTTCTTGCCTTTAGCCATTTATTTCTATTTAGGCATGTCTGCACCTTTTGAAGGAATTTTGGTATGATGGTCAGACGGGTCTAGGAGAAGTAACTGGAAGTCAGTCCTTACTATCCCAATCCAGTGTTACATTTGGCACTACATTATTCTCCTGAATAGTGATTGAAAGGACAGGGATAAGTTTGAGCCCTTTCAAACCATTGGGATCATTATAAACAGGGGGAAGGTTGTGAGATTGGATTGAAACCCTATCATCATTAAATCCAGCAACAGAACACTCCCTCAAGCTGAGGTACTGCCAGCTCTGCTTAGTGATAGAGCAAAACATACAGGTCTAGGTTTAATACCCTGTTAATCTCAGCACATTTCTTTGGACTTCACCTCCTGGCGTTTTGTAGTGCAGAAGCAAATGCCTAGGCTTATGTGGGCCTCATATTTCTGGGTCTGAGAGATTTTAGCCTGCTAGCAGCTGCTAACTCTTTCCCAAGGAAAAAGTTCTCAAGAAAGCTTTTTCTCAAAAACAATCTTGGCAAACAACTATCCTTTCTCAAAACAATCTTTCTCCAGGTGGTGTTTTCTTTTCCTAGTTCCCAAAACGCCTTAGCTGTTTCTCTAGTTTAACCAGTGGGATTAGAGAGGTGTTGTTCCTATTCACCAATCATGTTAAGTCTGTATCAGAACACCTTATAAAAGTAGAAAGAATTAGACAATAAAGCCTTTTTTCGTGTCCTACAATGACAGGCTTAGAAAGGAAAAGCATAACCAGATATGAAATAGGGCTAGTATATGCTGATATTACCTTCTGGCACTCAAAGCATGAGATAGAAAATGGAATGAGGAGGTCTGGGAGCAAGGAGGCTTCAGACTGTCCATAAGGGTATTGAATTCCAGTTTGGAGCACTCGATGTAATGACACAGCACAGTAATGTAAAGGTTGAGATCAACATGCTAAATGTAAGTTTGTTGAAAAGTCTGCCATTCTATCAGAATAACTGAAGCTGTTCATATGCTTTTCAACATACTGCTTTAATCTTCGATGTCACAGTTATCAGAATGGCTACTAACTTTTAAATGTTATTCCCTTTAATTCGACTAACACAGCTAACTGGTAGTAAGCAAGAAGGAATTCTGTTCAGTGCTGGTTTTTCCACGCTGAGTTCTTGCTATAGTTTTACCCCTCTATTGAAAGGATTATAGGTGAAAGAATTGTCTGTTTACCTTTCTTGCAGCACAATGCTTTACAGAACTCTAGTTTAATTCTTGGTTTTAGAAAGCAAGAATCTTTGCAAAGACTAACAATTAACCAAGAGAATCACAACATAAAATCTGATACATGCTAATATTTCTCTTGAACCCCAGGGACAGACAATGGTTCCCTTTATCCTTTTTCACTTGACACACTGTAGAGCCACCTTGGATGCAGCTGTGTCAGAAGCAAGACTCAATGACTTGACACATGCTACAACATCGGTTGTTTCACTTCCTGCTTGTCATGGACAAACGATTTTTGTGATGGTCTCTCCCCCTCATGCTGAGATACTGTTTGGGACACTGCATAAGGGATGTGCAGCTGAGGGTCAAACCCAGCAATAACTGAATATAACTCTGATCTGGAGCCTGGAAGATGTGACTTTAAAAAACATTTTTCTCCTAAAGCATATAAGGATTGTTGTGGACTGCCTAGCTTGGTAAAGCAGGAAGTATTATATTTTTATATACTTATGTTTAAAATTCAAAGGCTTATAAAGGCTTGTTATTACGGGTAACTTAATTGTTCTAAATTCTAGACACTGTAAAATTTTAATCATCAGTTAATGTGAACTTGAAAAAATAATAAAACTTTCTGTTTGATTTAGCATCATTATTATTGGTGGTAATAGCTTTGTTTTTCCTGGAACTTTAAAGGCTACGATGGACAATCACAGGCATATAGGGTGCCCCTCCATTTTCAAGAATAAAGTGAATTCACTGATGATCATTAGTTATCATTATCTTCAGTACCTACCGGTGCAGCAAAGAGCTGACTTGAATTTCAGCATGAGTAAAGAATGATAGATCTTCTCCATTAAAGACAAGCTAGAAAAGAAAGTAAAGACTTTCTCAGTCTCTTTCTTGTTCCAGGGAGACTAGAGTCTGTGCAAACCTGTGTAATAAATACAAATCGCCTCTTTTGCTGTGCGGCTTCACCTGTGCCAGCCAAGGCCTTTGCCATTGCAGGGAAGCTGCAGTCAGGGAATCTTTTCTTTCTTATCCCTGCAGAATATTACTTTGGGAGGCAACACAAGCACACTGTGGACATGCTATTTGGGACTTACAGTCTTTCTGCCACAGGTAGATTTATAAGCTGATGCAGACTTGCCTGTAAGGTCTTAAGGGTCGTAAATCCTGTGTAAATTCTTCAATCAGTTACAATCACATTATTGGACACAGAATTTAGCTGCTGTTCTGGTACTCTGTGCTACATGTTTGAGAAGTTCAACGTGAACCTGTCTGGGAAATGTCTTTGCACCCCTTTAGTCCAGGAGTGTTTCACCAATCTCTGTAGTGAAAAAGCCAGGGTGTCTTTTAACCCACAGCAGCCTCTAGGCATGCCTTGGACCTTACGTGAGGCTGCCGTGTTAGAGGGTGTGACTTGATCCCAGCATTATTATCTCGTCTCTGTCAACTACTTAGGTCAGGAGTCTCATCCACCACACCAGAACACTACCCCCAGCCACTGCTCTGGCTTACATGGCTCCTTTCTGCCCTGCAGCACTTGTACCCAGTATTTAGGAGCAAAGACAAAGCAGAGGACACCATTATCTACATTTGATTGTGTCAAATAGAAGAAAAGTGTTGAAATTCTTGGTGGTAATAGTGATTGAAAGGACCTATCTGGAAATAAATTTATGTGTTGGCATCATTATGCTTTTACCCTAAAAAATATTATTAATCTATTATACTAACTGCAATTGCCAGCAAATTTGTAAGGTGACAAAAAACCTACAATCTAGTGAGATAGAAAGGAAAAAATGAGCTAAAGGATAAGGAAACTAGGCAGAATTCTTCTGAAAACATATATAGTGACAGTATTTCTGTGTATAACAATATATCTTCTGGAAGACAAGCTTGCAGTTCATGCAAACATGTAATTCCAAACGGGTAACCATAATGTAATGGTACTTCAGCATGGGCTGAAGGTAGCAGACCACCTAGAGGCTGTGTAGTTCATACTGCAAGGATGTGTATTTGATATTTTATGTGCTGTCCAGAACTTGTAGGTGGTCAGAACTTGAGGATGAAGAAAAGAAAGAAGAGTTCTTGTCCTGACATGAATAAAGGACATAGTTTTAAAGGCAAGACATGTTCTTGCAAAGCATGAGACTGTACTTACCTCAGTAGGTAAGTAGAACATGCAGGCCAGATGTTTAGTTGCTGTAACTAGAAGTTCAAAATTTTAAAGGAGTAATACTAATTTACTGTGGCTGTTCCTCTGGTAAAAGAAATCAGAGGAACTGATTTGCCCATTGCCAGAGCAAAGCTATATATCCAACAACTGTTTGTTTGTTGATTCTTATGCTGTCTCACAGGTAAAGAATGTGGGTGAGGGCAAACCCCCAGAGAAGCAAGTGTTCTCTGGCACAGAGCTTCCCCAGTTCCCAGCTCCTTCACCAGCCATGGCATGGTTGCTCCCATATCCCATCAACTCCTCCAAATGTGTGAGTAGCACACACAGGCAGTGGGAATGACCACAAACTCATGGCTAGAACTCAATGAATAAATTTGTTTCTGTTAGCTTTCTGACCAAGGTAACTCAGTCCAAGCTAGAAGATCCCTGGCCTACTGTTCACACAGGCTTAACAAGAATTATTCCCAGCTTCAGGGTCACTTCCGTGTTTTATATTCCGCATTGCCATTGTTCTGCTTTTTACTCATTCCTCCTAACACCCTCCCTTCCCTGCTGGAAAATTACAAGAAGCAGCAGCAGCAGACAACATCTTTTTTAATAGGGAGAGAAGGTTCCTACAAAAGCATGTTTCGTAGCCTGTTCCTTATAAAAAAGTAAAAAAGAAGAATATTCCCATAAAAGAAAATAAACAAAAGACTTTTCAGAGTTTCATTTGTTCATGCTATACAAGTTTTCTCCACTCTCTAAAATACTAAAAATAAGTCTGCACTAACTCTGCTCTCCTGGATTTGTAAATATGTACATTGGTGCTTTTTGGTTTGGCTATAAAAGAGCAGTAAAAACAATCTATCAATTCTACAAATCCTGTAAGTATTCTCTAACAGATTCTATTTTAAATATTATGAAACAGATGCGTATACTTTGTTTTCAGTTCAAAGGCATGTCTTTAATTCATCTCTAAATCTTAAATTTACTTTCTCCAATTCCTTATTAACTTCCCTTCATTCTGTGGAGCTGGTCTGATTTTTGGCATCAAAAGATTCAAGCTTCAAAGAGTCAGGGGGTCAAATTGTTTTATATATACACAGCTGTCCCTAAGGTCAAATTCATCTTTTAGACTTCCACTTTCTACTACAAACCACAGACACTCGGAGGCAGTTGTCTAATCTCCATTTTACATAATGCATTACTGATAAGCTTGAAAATTAGATATTTGTGTTTTATGCAATAATCTCTTGATCACAGAGCAGTGAAATGCTTGAGATAAAAAAAAAAAAAATAGTGATGAGTAAGCTGAAGATCACCCTTCAATCANACACAAGCACAGACGTGCCCAGGGAAAAGAAGGGCAAAGATTTCTGCAAAAGGAAAAAAAGTGATGAGTAAGCTGAAGATCACCCTTCAATCACCAACAAAGAGAAATTCTCCTAATATGAAAACAGCATAGTTAATTCATCAACCACCCCCAGAATTTGGAGACTGTTGTGAAACATGCAAAGAGCCCAGAAAGGACAATGTGACTTCTCAGAACTGTAAAATAAGGATATAAATAGACAAAAGACATAGCAATTAAAAAAAAAAATAATAATATGAAAGAAGGGAAATGTTACAGTGTTAATATATTTTGAGAACAAGAATCTGGCTGCTTCTAATGAGATGGCAAGAGAATGAATTCATAAGTAATTTGAAAGGATGGAAAAATGACACAAATATCAGACTTCCCAAATAATATCAAAAATAGTGTGACTGTATTTTTAGCAATGAACTTATTTGATGCGCTATAGAAATTTTTAACTATCCAACACCTACAAAATGTAAAAAAAAAAGAAAGAAAAAGAAAAAGAAAAAGAAAGAAAAAGAAAAAGAAAAAGAAAAAGAAAAAGAAAAAGAAAAAGAAAAAGAAAAAGAAAAGAAAAAGAAAAAGAAAAAGAAAAAGAAAAATTATCAATGCAATGGGAAACTGGACATTTGGAGCTTTCTCCATGAACAGTATCCCATAGTATATGGTAGAATACCTGCCAAGTTTCTCATGCAGTAATTTCTCATGAATTACTACAAATGCAGAGAATTGCTTTCCCAGTTCCTCTTGTCCCCCTTACCTAAGGAAGAAAGTTTTTAATTTCTTGGTTTTCAAGTCCCAGCTCCATAATGATCTACCTGCCAAATATAGACAGAATCTAAGACTGGGGTCCTTTGGATCCCAGGATCCTGGCTGGCAGATCAGTCAGGACACTGAGGAACTAATTTGCAGCAGATCAGAGCTTCTCAGTATCACATTAGGCAGCAGCTGGACAGTGAACCAGCCAAAACCTTTTCTGGTAGAGGAGAAGACTCCTCAGATCACTGCTGGCACTGTCTCTTTCTCACAGAACACTTTGGTGTTGATGGACTGACATATTCTGTGAAAAAGCCACTATATCAGAAGATTTTCTGGCAATGCAAATTCCCAGTCAATATTCTGAGTGGCATAAATATGGCTTTAAAGAGGTGTGATGGACAATGTTCCTAATAAAAACATTTGGAATGATAAAAAAAACAAATGAGAGTAACGTTTTATAAGAGAAAATAAGTGAAATATGTATTCCCCAAATATCAAGACTACAACAAACAGCTGGAAAAAAACAGGCAAAACATTTATTAGAATGATCAGTTGTGCTACCAATAACATCTGAAAAGGGACAAATTAATGTTAGCCTATACAATGATCTCTCAGAAATGCAGGGAGATTCTTACAAACATTGCTGATCTCCTCTTGGAGGAGAAAAAATTTATGCTATATAATACAGACAAGAACTACACATGACCAAATACTCCACTACCCTCTTTCCATTCTAATTCTCTGTTTGCAATAGCTGATTCTGGTACCAAAAACTCAGAACAGAATAGAATAATTGTGGCTGATATTTTATTATGATGAATTTGCATTGAAAGAACATTATCCTTTATAAGAGCTTTGTTCCTTTTTTCCAAGGTAAATGCCTGTTTTGAGTGACTCCTTTGTAGCTGAAATGTAGTAAATGAAAAATATTTAACTTAATTCACATTCAGGTAAAAATTTTCTCAATTACTTTAAACTGAAGGAATAGACACACTATGTATTTTTTTAAATAATATTACATAAACAAATCCTTGCCCATTATATTTGAGAGGAAAAAAAAATAGTTTGGAAAATATTTTTTAGGCATCAGATAATTTGCTTCTTATTTGCATTCACCATATATTTTAGAATAACTAAACCCTGTAGAAAGTGATGATTTGCATGATTTTGTGACGTTTCCAGANATAGTTTGGAAAATATTTTTTAGGCATCAGATAATTTGCTTCTTATTTGCATTCACCATATATTTTAGAATAACTAAACCCTGTAGAAAGTGATGATTTGCATGATTTTGTGACGTTTCCAGACCTTTGCATGGCATTAACCCATTTTTTTTGCACACTCCTCTGCTTAACTGACATGCTCTCCCACATCAGCAAAACAGGAATGTAACTGAAAAATAATTTACAAGGTCAAATGAAATTTAAATTAATCTGGCTAAATTAGAAACATTTTGAATTTCCTCCTATGAGGAATTTAGAGCTTTGGGTCTCTCTTGGGTATCTATATGATTGTTTTTCAATTCTTAACTCTTTTGATATTTTTAAAAATTGTTTTGTTACCTATGCATAATGTGTTATAATTTCAAATAAAAATTGGAAGATTCTATCTCAGTAAAAGTGCAGCTTAATTTGTTAGCAGATCAATGAAAACAACTGAAACATGGTTTTATAATACTAGCAACAACATACTGTGAGTTTGAGTGCTAAAACACAACAGTTGTTTAATTCAGTCAAAAGAGACACAGAGTATTCAACACCGAACAAGGATGGGTGTCTAATCCTCATTAAGTTTTTCTTCAGGGTAAAATGCATGGTGCCTCTATTATAAGAAATAAACTAGATACTAAGAAAAACAATGCAAATGTGCATTATCTGTTCAGTTCTAAAACTTACATCATTAGCCTACAGACAAGTTACCGAAATGAACTTTTAATTGTCTTCCCTAATAAGGATTTCACTTAGAAAATATTTCAAGGCTTTATTGTTCCAGAAAGTAATGAAAGATGATCTGATGAGACACAAAAAAAAAAGACACAGTGGAAATTAATATTTTTGTGTTACAGCCCAAAATATATTTCATCAGTCAAGACAGTCCTAGCAGATGGATATAACCATAAAACAGGGCAAATTTCTGTTATTAAACAATTAGATAATTGGCAAGCTATTTTTCCCCTGCCAGAGAAGGAGTCATAAAAATACTAGATTCTTATTATAAAAGAGAGTAACATGGTAATATTAAAAATTTACTCACCCTTGGCATTCCAGATAATCTGCCCTTCACTGGACTTTTATCTCTGCTTCTTTCCCTAGGATCTCAGGAGATTAGCGACAGTTTGTCCCAAAGATTGTTAACCATTATGCCCTGGGTTAGGGATTGGAGGAACAGAGAGACCTGGGATCTGAGTTATCTCTTCACCTACTTCAATTCCTTACTTGCTACACAGTAGGAAAATATTTCTTTTCCTCTCCTCAGACTAAGTTTCCAATACACCGTGGTGTAAGCATCACCCCTTATCGATACGGCTGCAGTTTCTGCTCTGTGGCGTGTTACACAATTGAAAGTCTCCTGGCCTTGTTTTTGTTTTGCCCAAGAGCAGACTGTGCCTGAGTGACCCTGTGACTGATGATCCAAGCACAACCAGGACACAGCTGTGTGTGACATGCCCGAGGACTGGTGCAATGCAGGGACAGTGTCCTGCGCCAGAGACAGTGGGGTCTGTTGCCATCGGCGTTTTACAAATTTCCAACCTTTTTTCAGTCTTGCCTCTGCCCCATGCTATGGGCAGACAGTGTGCATACAGGGAGTGGCTCAGCACTGTACCACACTAAGCACAAGGCTCTTGCTGGGAGGGAAGGCACCTCACTCCTGTACAGCATCGCTCAGAGAGGAGGGAGGTCACCAAATGAAAAGCCAAATATTGAGCTGCCACTGTCACAATACAAACACTACATAATAAATGCAAATGAGTTTAAGGGATACTGCACCTCTGCAACCTTGCCCTAGTCAGGACCCAGTACAGTGACAAAGAAAAGAAGATGTGTACAGAAAAATTCTGTTCAGCTTTTGAATTCAGGCTCAGATTTGGAAATTTCAGGTGCATCACATATTATATATGAAAGCTTCTGTAATGAAAAAATTCTTGGGGCAATGGCATTAACTGTCCAGGAGCATCTTAAGTGAACTTCAGTGCCCTTTCATCTCTCTTGATCTATTAATCTCGCTTGATAGATTAGCATGTAAGATCATGCTTCTTTTCAATGTGAAGTTCACAAAAGCTTTGTATTGTGCTATATTAGGACAATTTATTTGAGCCATCCCAACAGGGAAACAGTCTTTCAAAATATTAATATATAATAGATTGGCATTCAGATTTAGTTTTTTTTTTTCAAGCTTCAAGTTGAAGTATATATATCTTACAATACAATTGGTTTACTTATTTGCCATTTAATCTACTACTTGCTCACAGTAAGCAATTGCCAAGAATAAGACTCAATTTACCAAAGGGTAAGGAAGAGGAATATGAGATCCATATGTAGAAGAGCCAGGTCCTGGCTTGCTTTGAGTTTAAATTAACCATTGACTTGAGCAGGCATTCAATCAATTATGCAGAGAATAAAAGTTGTTGGATTACAATCTTAGACACTGAATCAAAATGTAGTTTTAAAATACATTTTAAAGCATTTTTGGCCCTGGAAGAGTATTTTAATACAAGAAAGGAGACTATGGCCTCTTTCCCAGTGGAGCTGTCATCTCATTGATATTGACTTGTATTTCCCAGCTGCAGACAGAGTAGGACTGACAAAATTCAAATCTCACTGAATTTTCAAGTCCCACTAGAAAACAGTAAGATTCAGAAAGCCTCAAAGCCAATTTAACCTAAAACCTATAGATAATAAAAGCATTCAATGCTTTCTTTCAATCTTGAAATAAAGAAATGCCATTTTCTCATTAATATTTTAAATTAGCCCCCTCTCCTTGCTAAAGAAATCCCTGGGGTCCCTAAATGACGAATCTTGCAAGATAATGCTGCGTGATAAATAATTCAGATGGCTGCTCTTTTCCCTACTTTTCTTCTTAAGAGGTATAACTTTAAGTTTGCAATATGGCATATCTGAAAATATGAACCAAAATTAGTGAAGAATATAAGACTTGAACCTGGCTGATTTTATGCTTCCTGTTTTATTCAGCCTTGTAAATCCATTGTGTGAAAATTGTATTTTTTTTGTTAATTATACATGAACAAGTGGCAGTAAAAAGACATATTCAATTCATTGTGAGAGTATGATTATAATTTCATGTACAGTTGTTTCAGAGGATTAACTGGGAATGGAATTGCATCATGTTTTCAAGGAAAAATACCAAAAATTCAGCTCTAAGGAAATGGAAAGAGGAAAGATAAATGTGGTGGTATTGATTTGCTTTAAAGTTTTCTATTCATTTGCTTGCAATATAGATATCAGAACTCAGCAAACCTAACCAAAGATGTGAAATGAAAGAACACAATGTGTTCTCTCTTAAGGACTTTTTATTAACCAGAAAAGCTAATATAGGAAAATTAAAATTCCTGTTCAATACAAACTTCAATCAAAATGTGAGCATTCAGTTCAAAAACTTAATGAAACTGTCAACATAAACAAAACAGAAACAGCTTCTTCCTTCTTATTTCTTAGATCCTAGGGCTATAACAATGCACTTCTCTTTACCTTTCAGCAATCCACAGACAGTAGTTATCAGCCTTTGCTTGTAATTTTCCCAATGTGTATTATTAGTACCATATGAAATTTTTCATTTCACCTTTAGAATGCTTGTTTTTCTTTTTTTTTAAATTAAAAGACATTTTGGTAAATATAAATGAGAAGGACCGATTATGCTTTTTATAGCTCTTTATTCTTTCAATGTTACTCACAAAGGGTAGTATATTTTCATTGGACTCATTCTCTTGTGTACTATACATTAGTTTGGATTTTTTCAGCACAGTTCTGAAATGGATTGAGCAACACAATTTACACCACAATTTACACCTTTTTTTCTCCAAGAAACCAAGTGAGGAGGAGCTGAGGTGTGTGCACTCAATGCCAAACAGGTCTTTGAAGTACCACTGGAATTGTTGTGACTACAATCCCACATTCTCATTGCAGATCTTCATTTTCCCTCATCCAGAGGAAGGGGTGGGTGTGTGAATTAGCATTTTGCTTTGGATCAGAGCAGCACCAAGACCCAGCTGGGATGTGTCAGCATGTTCATGAATGGGGGTCAGGATCAGGCCTGGCACAGGGCCCATGGCCCCAGCATGTCTCTTCCACAGCAGAGGAGCTCAAGTCTTCCAGCCATTGCTCATGTGGCCATTCCTTCACCCAACTTCAACCTGAGTGTTCCTCAAGAGACAAAGAGGTTTTGGGTTATGGAGAAAGCAGCAGTGAACTTTTCAGAGTCAAAGCATGATTGGGCTGAGTGGTCCCTGACCCCACGGATAGTACCTTGCCTAGGGTCAAGGCATTGTTCCAGAGCAGAATGGACCTGAGGCTCACAAAAATATTTCTGATTGAAGCGTTAAATTATTCAGCAGGCATCCATCACTGAACGGGAAAAGGATTAGCACAAAATGATAGTTCAGCAAACAAGTGTTTGGAATCTTACATTAGCTTTCAAATCTAAATTGGGTCACACCACAGTCATTTCTTCTCCTCACTAGAGGAAGAGCAGAGAGATTTTAATGAGATTACAATTATTATCGTGCACAAAAACAAAAGCCTTGTCTCCTGTTTGCAGTTCCATGAACCAGAAGCATGAATTAATTGAACTATGTTTGCACATTTGCAATTACTTTTGATTACTGGGAGAACCAAAACCAGATCCATGTTCTCAACTCGGAATCTGGGGGAAAAAATGTTCTAATAAAATACCACTAATCCTTTTCAGTGAAGGTTGAGAGGTTCAAGGCCTTGTTTTTGGGGCTAATACCAAGACTGAACTAACACATTATAATTAAATTTTAATTAATTAATTAATTAAAATTCCTGCTGGAGAGTGAGGGGTTAGTATTTTCACAGTGTCATCCTTATTGTTGTGACACAAAGGTAGAAGAAAATATTTTCATTAGTAAGACAATATATTCTGAGATTAATGAGTCATCTGAAAGCTCACAAAATTAGTTGCCATAAACCAGATTAAATTAAATGCAGATTGTGTGTGTTTCCTGTTTTTATAGTTATCTGATTTACATTTTCTTTTCTTCTTTTATATTCCTTTAAAGTAAAGTTTTTGCAAGGTTCTGAGTTAAAAGCTCTTCTGTACTCATTTTTATTATCTTTTTCTATGAAGAACTGACAGATGCCTTAATAAGGAATGGACAGCTGGTTTATATACAAAAAGGCACAATCAATTTAGGCTACAGTTTAAAAGTACATAAAACAGCTGTACCCTACTAATGAGCTTTAATAGTTTTGTATCTTGAGCATCATACCATTTGAAATATTGATAATTAAATCTTCATTTTGGTAATGAAATCTTCCCCTTGAATCATTAAAACAAGCAATTTGTGCTTTTTGTAAAAAATTCTCCGAGATGTTTGGAGAGCTGTTTTGCTTTGGCTTGGGTTAGTAGTTTTTATATATCTTTTAAAAGTGATTTTAGCTTTCAAAATATAATTATTCAGTATTGATTTGTCTGAACAACAATTTTTTTTTCCAATTCTGTCACTATGTAGCAGTTCTTAGTTGTTTTCCATTCTGCTGTTGCCTTTGGTTCCCAGAGGTGCACACAAAAAAGCACAAGACATGTAATAATAGCCATTGAAATGCATGGAGAGCATACTGGGGAGATTTCTTTTGCTTTGTTTTGTTTGTTTGTTTGTTTTACTCTAATAAAAATGTGATGATATGAATAAGACAATTAAGTTAATCAGAGGGATATAGGTTAGGTACTACATCCAAAAGAATTTTTATTCTCTACATTGAAAGGTCTTCTGTAGTGAACTCAGGTTCCAAAATTTTATATTACAGACAGAATGAGTGAGTCTGGCACCATCAGAGAGAAATACATCCAGACTATATCTGGGCAGTATGTCACATATATGGTTGCAGCAGGGGAAAGAGGCAGACCAGTTGGCACTATACAGAAATTGTTGTGAGCTGGCAGCCACTGCCTTTTGGCAGAGACATTTCATGTCATCACAGTAGCCTGAATTTTTGTTTGAAGGCTGAAAGAACTACTGTACCCATCATGGGTGTCACTGCTAAACAAATGGAAGCAAATTCGGATAGCCTAAGCATCCACTCAGTACTAACCAGAAACAAATATAGAATGGTTTTTTAACCACATTATCCCAGCTGTATGAAAAGCTGGTGTTCAGACCTACTGTATTTCCTGACCACAGCCATTCCTTAATCCACTAGCAGAGACAAGCTGAGATGAATGCCCACTACTCTTTCAGTGCCACAAGTACAGCAAGAAATTTGCTTGCAGTCCTTAGCTATCCCTCAGCTGCCTCTACCCTTAGTGTTCCTGTCTTTCCATGTTGTCCATACCTTGTCCTTATACACATGTCAATGTCCATATATATGTCGACCCCCACTTGCAGTGGGTTAAGAGCCACTTCCCTTTTCTTAAGGCTTAGGAACCTCTTCCCCTTTTCTACCCCTTCCCCTATTTACAGGGCATGCCCTTCTCACAGCATATTCTCTCACCCAGGGACATCCTACATTTGGGTCTCTACTTACCTTAGTTATGGCAATGTGACAAACAGCACAAGAGAATTTTGTTAGATCTAACAATCAAAGCTTTAAAGTCCTTTAAAAAATAAATAATTTCTAGTTTTTATGCTGTTTGTTTCCACTGGATTTAGGATACAGTACTTCCAAAATTAATTTGGAAACGGATGAAATTAGTTAATTTAATTTCAAAATTAAGGAGTGTGGATTATTTAAAACAAGTTTGCTATATTAAAAAAAAAAAGAAATTTCATAATTGGGACACTTCTAAGAAGCAAAAAAGATAACTATATCATGACTCATAGTTCCTTATTAGCTAGGAAACTAATGACTCCCAAATCACCAAAATAAGTGTCAAATGGCAGAGTGTCACCTTCAGTACCACCATAAATTCAATTTTCTCTTCATTATCACCTGTTTACTGTTCTAAGTCCAGTTAGCACAACATTTTTATCTCTCACTGTTCCAGATAAGGTCATAATTACACTTCAGATATAAATCTCCATCATTCTTAGAGATCATGCTTTGCTTTACATCAATATCAGAGCATGAAAATTTGACTTCTTTGAAATGAAACTGAGCCACGTCGGCAGCACACCTAATGAATTCCAGTCAACATGCCTTCAATCAATAAGGCCAAAATATTTTCAGAAAGAATCTCCCTAAAATACACAGATTATGGATTTCTGGTAACTCAATTTTGCTTTACAACACCATTTCTGCTGTACTGCATTGTGTTAGTGTAGATGTGTGTGAACTCAGCCCAAAGAAATACTATGCCCTGGGGCGTGGGTGCGAGCATGCTGAGGAATATTGTGTAGGAGAAATTTGGACCTATGCTTAGAGGATTCAAGTAGATGAGCTAAGTATGAATGTAACTATATTTATTCAGTCAAAATCTGCCCCTACTTATCTCAGCATGTGGGCATAACACTTTCATTCCTAAGCTCTTCTGAGCTGTTCTTGACAGGAGGGGATATCTCCCTCCTTCCCAGGCTAATACCTAAAGAGCTTACCTAGACACCTAAATTGGAAAGTCCCCGAGAATATCTTTGCTGATACAGAACATGGCATGGTAATCACTACTTGAAAGACAGAAATCATCACTATAAACTACACACAGATACACAAATTGCATTTCTATTTGACATTAAGTAAAATTAGGTAGCACATTCAGTATGTACATTCAGTATGTATAGAGTATGAAAAAAGATAGCACTAGTTTAGGACAGCCCCACCGTGGCAGCTGTCTGTGCAGGAACATAGCTTTAACTAGCAAAACCAGAATAAAAATGACTGCATCCTTCATAAACAAGACAGTGGGGGACATGAAAGTCTGAGGAAATAAGTTTCTAGGGAAATGAAAGACTAAAGTTTCTTAGGCAAACGAGTAAAATGATTCAGGGAGAGAAAACAGCATTGAGTACCTAAGATTA
>WAAE01023973.1:0-111026 GCA_013400495.1 Nicator chloris
TACACTATAACCTAGGACAGTTAACCTTCCATGTTTTTTCTAGGAGTCATTTTTTCCCTGCATTGTAAGCTCTGATGTTTGCTGGCATTACTAAATTCACCAAGGCCGGGTTTGCAGTTGATGGGTTCGCAGTTTTGCGGCTTGCAGAACTTCCCAAAAGCAGTAGGCCCGTATACAGCAGTACAAAGGGATCCTTTTATCTCTCTTCCTTGTTCCAATTCCCAAAAGTACACACCAGCAGGCCCAGTGCACATTGTCTGGTATTTCCTAATAAAAAACAGCTTAGGCTTATAACTGCAAATGGTCTTTACATGATGGTATAGTCGTGGTGTCGCCTTACGTGATGGTACAGTGGAAATGTCTCCTACCATTAGACTTTGACTTTCAGAAGAGCTGACCTGTAAATAAGCTCTTTTTGGATGAAGTGTCCAGAGCTGAAAGCTAAGTCTGCCACTGTTGTAAGCCCCAGAGCACCAAGTGTCTTTGGTGGCAGCAAGCTCAAGTTGAAATACTAAAAGGTTTTTCTTAAAACCTCCAAACTTTCCACATTATTTTATTATTATGCTGGTTTAAATTGTATGTTATGTGATGGCTGGGTAGGAATTATCTGAGTTGTGAGGATGAGTTTGTCAAAATGCATCAATTCATCTTTTGCTAGACAAGAAGGAAGTGACATAGCAGCTATCAAAAATACTCCCAAACCTGTCCTTGCAGAGTGTCCTTAAAAGAACCCTTTCCAGAAAAAAACAGTGGTTTGTATACATGTGAAGAATTTCCTTTTCCTTTCCTCCTCACAGAGGTGTTCATTATGTTTCACTGTGTCCAGGTTGATTCTGTGCTGGTCTCCTCTTGTTCCCAAACACCTCTCTTGTCCCCAGCAACCAAGATTCAATTTGAGACTATTTTTATTGATGTACGTGGACCAAATCCCATCACCCTACATGGGATGTTAATGCAATTACAGGGATGCATGGCTTTTCTTTGTATTTGCATTCATGAAATAAAGGCTGAGCCTGACTTTGAAGATATTCCAGATTAATTTCTGATGGCAACCATAATGTTTGGCAAGAGTGAAATTACCTCCTTGTTGAGGAAGGCAGATATCACCCACTAATCTTGACTGAATTCATACCAACCCATGAAATGTGAGCTCTTCAGTTAATTTTATTGAAGAAAAAAGCAATGGAAATTTGAATGTTTCTTATGGGTCTGCTTCAAAAGAGGGCTACACTGTGACTGAGAACGCCATGCCTGTCCTGTGAACAGGAACAACTTCTCATAAGGAGTTCTGCCAAACAAACTTCTGTAATGCTTTTGCTCTTATAGAGTGCTGTCTGAAAATAGTTAATTTTCTGCAAACATGAATAAAATCATGAAAGGAAATGACTAGGATAATAAAATGCTCTTGAAAGTCCCAGATTTCTAGTGGAGAAGATAAAAGAGACAGTGTATATATTAGTCTAAAGAGATCATAAAGATACCATTGTTTCCTTTTTTTATTCTTTTTTTTTAAATATCTATTACATTTCATGCTCTTTTATCTGGAAAATATTTTGGATATGAAATTGAGGAGAAAAACTTTTGTCCAGTTTCAGAACAACCAGCCAAACAGAGAAACTTGTTTATCTGCTTCTTTTTGTAACACATCTCAAAATGAAAATGTAAGCAAATGAAAGTGAGAGGAGTTTAAACAAAAATTATTTTTAAACATTTTCCTTTGGACCTACAAAGAGAAGGGAGGCTGCTTCTCTGTAAGGAATATGCTGCTTTTATCCTCCTTTCAGTTTTTGAAGAGGAAGGTCTTTGTAGCATTTACCACACAGGAGGGATTTATTGCCCAGAGCTGAGCAGAACTGAGAAAATAATTTTGACCTGATACATAGAAGTAATGTCTAGACAGAGAGCATCGAAGTGCTCCAGGGGAATCTCAGAGTAGGAACCAGTTATGACAAATTGAGCTTTTGAAGTGACAAATAGAAGCAAACATGTAAAAACCTGAAGATTTCATAAAGTAAATGCGAGATTTGCTGCTGACCTAAATGAAACTGGAAGACAAGACAAGCTAAATGAGAGTGTATTTGTTTCTGCTGCCCTCCTCTTCCAAACAGGAGCCAGAGCAATTGCTGGTGGGGCAATGCTATGCAACCAGAAAGGTGAAACCACTTTTTTCATTGGGGTTGGGTTTCTAAACAAAGCCAAGTCTTTCTTTTACCAGGTCCAGTTGGAAATCTGGATTGATCTCACAAGAATTTTCACTAGGATGTCCTAGAGGTTAAGGAACTGCTTTGTGTGGGCAAGCAGTGCCATTAACTGGGCTGAGCTCTGTAGGCAGCTGAAGGGAGCTGTATTTGTGAGGTCCCAAATATACCATTTTGGGGAGCATTTCGCCTTAGCAAAGCTAAACGCTTATTTGATAGTATTATGGGTTGTAAAGACACCAAGGTAAGTGTCACTTGCTTCTGCAGGAATTGAACTGAAGAGTGATTTCAGATTATCTGTGCTTCTGAAATGTTAGAAATGGAAATCTGATATTGGGATAAGAATTTTGATTACAGAAGAGAATTATTGAAGGGAAAGACCTATAGCCAATTGTCATGTGCACCCCCACAAAATATTCTCAGTTCTTGATCTGTATCAAAGCATTCAGCTTTTCTTTCTGCTAATCCACTAAAGAGCCTGTGGCATTGAAATTGACTCCAGAGTCACAAACTAATGAAAGTTACTTAAATACTGGAGTTTTCTTGACTGGAGAACATAAAAAATGAGGAAAGAACAGGAGGTTGTTTATATTTTAAAAAAACACATCAAATAGGAACATTCTTTTCTTTCTTTCTCTAGACTCTGATGGTTTTGTTGGTTTTTATTTTACTAGAACATCTGAATGTTTACCAAGGCAAATAATAAATCCTCACAATCTTAATTAAAATGCCAGCAACAAGCATGCAACAGATGCTGTCCTTCTCTAATTTCTTTGAGACCACATTCTTCCTGCTGCTGTGTAGTATAAAAACTACTTAATTTTGAACAGCAGTAAATTATTGAAGTTCTTGAGTTCTGATGCATTCTCAGATACCAGCTTTAAGACTTTATGGGTGTATTCTACATGGTGGAATATCTTGCACCTAAGGTTTTTGGTCCCTTTACTTTGGAGGGAACTGGAGCAGCAAAGGGAGAGCATGCATCTGGAAGTGTTAGGTGATCCAGTGCAACGTCCTGTAATAATATCCTGATATGCCTGTCTGAAATGATTTGATCTCTCTCTTTTGCGGGGGCTGGGGAGGTGGGGGGAGTGAAATAGATGTCAAGAAATGATCTTCATTTATTAGGCCAAATGGTTCTGGAAGAGTTAGCCTAGTCCAAAACCGGGATTGACTAACACTTAAATGACTGCTTTGTTGCTCACAGTCAACGACCATAAGAGTTACACATCACTTAAAGCATGGCAATAGTTTTAACAGAACTTGTTTCCTGCTCATACTCTCCCATGCTGACTTCCAAGAGAATGACTCTATTATGTATCACAGGACAGGAAATGACCATAAACATGGCAGGAGAGAAGATGATGTTATTGCAGGCTTTCACATTTCTGGTATGACTAAATTTCTTTGGCTGCAAAAAGGACATTTTAGGTTTAATCCATGAAAGTAGGTTCATAGAAAGCAGAAAATGGAAGTAATTTATGGATCATGAGAACTACACAAGAGGAATGTCTGAGAATAAATCTAAAATGGGAATGTTTGCAATGTCTTGCTTAGGGCACAATCAAGATAACCAGAATATGATATTGCCTGTTGCAAGAGTATGTAAACTACTTGGCAAGTGCAATGCACTGTAATGATGTGTTGTTCTTGGGTTGTAGCTAGAATCCTGTGTCAGAAGTGACGAGAGATAAGAAGGAATGACCTGAAAGACTTCTAAAACAGCTTTTCTAAATGTGTGTTACTTTTGGACAGGTCAAGGTAACGATCCATGGCAGATGATCTGTTCCAACCAGAATTGCAGGGTTACAGGCATGATGAAACCACAATTTGCAAGCAAGGTATGAATGCCTAATAAAATATATGTGATAAGACTTGATAACAGTAGCATTAAAGTATTCCTTGCTTCCTTTTGAACCAAGTGGTAAATCTTTACCACGTCTGAGCTGTATCACTGATCTTTAGTGCACCAAATTATTATAGAGCATGCCCACACAGCCACATGATGCTGCACAGGCATGGCAATGCGTTGTCAGGAGGCATTGCTCAGGAAAGTGTTCACTTCAAGTGTAATGAAGGTGAAATTGCTCCTCAAGGCAGTTGTGCTATTACATCACTCCTTGGACTGTATGCAAGGGGCTGCCCGCACATACACTGTAGCTTTTCTGCTTTCCACCAGGACAAGAAAACCGGCTCCTGTTTTTTTGATTTCCTTTGTCTTCCTTTATATGCAATATGGGGTTTTTTTGCAGAGAAACAAGATTTCACTTTTAAAATGTTATTATTTTTTTCTGTTGCTGATTGTTAGTAGGAACACCAAAGATTAACACTGAAAATATTACAAGAAAGGGAAAAATTAAATCCTTCAAGTGTTAATAGTTCCTTCTTACATTTGTGAGGATGAATATACAATGTAAAAATACTGGTTTTAATTTTTGTTTTAGACAATTATTTGTGATCATTTGCCTTCTTTCCCATTATTTGTTTCTGGCACATCTTTATTTCTGGCACACCTTTCCCTGTCTAGAAGGATGTGTTGGAGACACACAGCACTCTCCTGAAAAGCATGCAGTCCATATACGTAATAAATTCTTCATTAGCCCCATTTATAACTTTGGTTATAGTGAATAATATCGTATTTGCTCTGAAGTAAAAAGTTTAATTATCCTTCTTTTTTACAAGGAAATCTTTGTAAGCCTCTTGTAATTACAGACTGCTAAATATTATCTAACATTGAAATTTATCCTACTTGAACATATAAAAATTATTTTCTCTTTAGTGAAAATTCCTGACTTATTTACTTAACTAAGGACTTGAATGCTTAAGTATGAATGAAGCAAAGGAAAAGAAGACTTCTACACCCAGATATTTTCCTTTTAAATGTGGGAATTGTATATAATTTCACACCAACATTAAAACGAGGCCTACACTGGTATAAAGCCAGGTTCAAGCCCATGGAGTAGAGTTCTAAGTGTGAAACCTTATAGTAGAGCCCTTGACAAATTCAGCTGGAATTTTATCCTGAGGCTTTACCATCTTCTTCATGGTCATGACCATTTCAACTTTAAAACTTGCAGAAGCTTGAGCTTTTTATTCACCCTTATTTTGAATGATGGAAAATAATTACAGTCCCTGTGTTCCACATTCAATTTTTTCTATTTTGCAAAAGTGCTAAGACTTCAAAGCAGAGAAGACTCATGGGCAGAGCTTTTTACCACAGAACTGCTGAAGAAAATGCCAATTTTTGAAAGGCTGGTTTCTGAAAAGGCATTATAATAATTTGATATTTTATTCTGCATTTTTTAGTTAAAACTCTAATCCTCCTACAAATTCCCCAAAGCATTTTTCTTGCAGGGTGGAGGGGGTTCATTCTGGAATGCTTTGTAAAATACAGATGTGTATGAAGGAGTATTTAAACTTGCATGACCCAAGCAGGAATGAGAGTTAATTTGAAAACAGAGTGTAGCATTTCGAATGGAATTCCATTTCTCATGGAATGAGGTAAGTTTCCAGCACTGAGCTTACTCATCAAGCCTGTAAGTTGCCATACAGATGATCTTTCCAGACCCAAAACCTTTCAATGAGCCCAGGACCTAGTAAAAAACTCTTCTTAATGTGGATGCTGATCCTGCACATCTTTCACAAGCTGGCCATCAGCAATCTAGGCCATGATGAAGAATAAAGGCAGGCCCATGGGTTTGGGTATTAAAGGTGCTAATGGAGCAGTATGAGCTGCACGTGGTTTCCGACTCCATTTAGGTGGGAAGGTGGTACCGTGTTTGGCTCTTTGGAGGGACATGGAGTAAGCACTCTGGACATCTAATGCACCAACCCATACAGCTGAGAGGACTTTACAAGTCCTTGTGCAGGTGGTGGAGAGCAGCCTTCCCTGCTCAGGTTTCACAGCCCCCTTATGGGACACATAAATCTAGGAGCTGAGAGTGTTCTGCAGCTCCCCACAGATGACAGCAAAGGGTGATATACACTACCTGTTTTCTTTTGATGCCTTTTCGTTCTTCTTAAGCAATACCTAAGTTGGTTGCTTGTTTTCCTTGTACAGTTCTTTATGCTGAGATTCAGCTGGGCATGCATCTCCCAACCCCTATAAGTGTAGATTCAGAAGAATTTCTTTCTTGGGGAGTTGTTCAAACTTGAGCCAGTGTAAACAGGGTAAGAATCTCCCTAGACGACACTAGTGGATTTAGTCTGGTTTTATATTTGTAGAGCAGATGTTTTCTTGGAAGAATCAGGCAGAAGTTCTATTTCCAAAGCTTCAACAGCAGTGAAGCTTTGATAATACACTCCCTTCTTTGCTTTGTTATGAATACCTGCCAGAAGAAAGGAAAGGGTTTCTTTCTTCTGAATCCCAAGTACATTAATCTCTGAAGTGACTGGTCAGGACAAAGTTGAATTGTCAGATAATGATATCTGAAGTAGATTTTAGAGTAATTGCTCAACATTACATGTTGTTGAGGAAGATGGGGGAGGGTTGGTTTTGTTTTTGTACATGGCATCTGAAAAATCCTGCTTCCTAAAACTTTTCAGCTCTTCCGTGACAAGGCGTGAGTTGTTTTTTTAAGCTTTTTTGGGTGCATAACTTGCAAATGTTATTGCTTATTAATTTATTGCAAAAACCATTTAGGTTAGAAGGGATCTCAGGAAGTCTGTGGTTCAACCTCCTGCCCAAAGCAGGATTAGCGATGAGATCAGACCACGTTGCTCAGGGCTTTATGCAGCGAGGTCCTGAAATCCCCCAAGGACTGAGATTGGACAACATTTTGGCAACTGAGCCACTGCCTGACTGTCCCAGTGGGGGGTTTCCCCCTTCTATCCCTGTTTCAGTTTGCGGCCATTGTCTCTCTACTATGTACCTCCCTTACCTCTTCTCAAAAGTGCAGGATGTCTCCTCTCAGATACCCAAAGCCACTCCTTCTCAAGCCTGAACAAGCCATGGTCCACCAATGTTTCCTTACAGACCTGTGTGACAACTTCTGGCCCTCCTGGACTTGTCCTGTCTGACTCTATGTGTTCCTACCCTGGGGCCAGAACTGGATGCCATACTCTAGGTGCAGTCTCATGAATGCCAAGTAAAAGGGAAATAATTGGTGATCTGTTGCCCATAATGCTGCTGGCCACCTTGGCTATCAGGCAGGCTGTGGCTGGTGCCCAGGTCACTGTTCACCACGACCCTGAGGTCCTTCTCAGCAGCACTGCTCCCCAGCCAGCACTGAAATCAGGGATTTTTTACTTAGACTATTCCTCCCTGGTGCAGAAGCAAGCCCTTGAGCTTTCTGAAGACCATCTCGTAATGGATCAAAAGCTCAGGCACCCTTTCTGAGCACAAGAAACATGTGAGCTAATCACTGTGATGAATTCCTTCCAGAGGTCTTTCCTCTCCTTGGGAACAGAAAGCTGGTGATGGTGCTTCTGTTAAAGCCATGCACACTGGTAATGATCTCTGTGCGAGGCAGATATGCACAACAGGGGTTTCCACGTCCCACTGTGTTTCTTGGATCCCATTAGGGACAGCAAATTAAAGCATTGCTTCTATTTCTAAAACCATCATTAGTTGTTAAAGCCACTGTTACTTTTCTGAAATACCATGGTGCTATTAATAAGGCAACAAGTATGGCAAAAAAATGCTCTTTAATTAGTTACACAGAGATGAACTCTGAATTCTATAACTGCTGTCTGTGCTTTATTTTGAAGGAGGAGGAAGGCTGCCTGAAAAGGAATAAAGAAGAATGAAAGTCTGAATTCTGAGCTCAGTTATGCCAGCTAGTATGCAGGGCAGCTTGGATCCAAATCTGTTTTAGGAAGGACTTTAAGATTTAGCTTGTTAAATCTGTACAAAATGAATTACTACAACAAAGGAAGAAAGCAAGCCTTGTGGTGGTAGGACAAAAAGGGTTTTATTCCTGTTTTTTCACAGAATTTCCTTGGTGATCTTGACATTCTTAGTCTGTGTGACTTGGTCAAGCTTGAGTGCCTGTGGGTGGGCACCAGACATGCATATGCAAGGATGCTTCTGGTAAGCAACCTGATTTTGAGAGAGTTTGGTCATCAAACCTTCTAGTTTGATGTGCTCTGTTTGGCCTCCCAATTTTTCTGATGTGTTGTGGTCCGACTGGATGTCCCCAAGTAAGCAGCTGAAGCTTGCACAACCACATCTGTGCTTCACGCTTTCTTGTGGGAAAGAAGGACTGATTCAATGCATGGTTCTGCCTTAAATCCAGGCAAACAGGATTTGGGCCTCCAGTCCTGTGTTACTGTTTTCCAAATCGTTTTTTTCAGTTTCTGAATCAGTAGACACAGCTGATATCCTGGATTATCTGAGTCCTGAGTGGGAGACTCAGCTGAGTGTCAGCAATCTGAGAGAAAAATAAATGACACTTTATATTCTCAAAGAATTCAGCCTCAAATCTACTAATTTTTTTATGACCCTTGGTATCTGCGGAAATTGAGCATGATTTGAAGAGGAAAACCTTTATAGGAAAGGTCTGATCACATGAAAAGGAGCATGTGATTACTATGTTATTACATATTTTTAATAGTTTTATACTGACAACGGTGGGAAGTTAGCTGGAGGCAATGGCAACTTGATATGTTTTATGTATTCTGATGTTTATTTCCCTCAGTCCTGTGCTAGGGTCTCTTGTCTGGTGGTAGCAACCATGTGCAGGGGTAGCTACTCAGGCTCCGTCTTTCATGCTGGACAACGTTGTCATTGCTCCCACAGGCAAAGAGGGGTTGCTTTTCCTGGGAAAATTAAGCCAACTCACTTGAGTACGGAATATGGCTTTGGAAAACTACTGTGGGATAGATAACTTTTGGGCTCACACTGGAAGAAACTGCTTATCAGTTTTGAAGGTTGTGGTATAGCATTGAGAGGGATGTTAAGAATCATTACTCTTGGGCCAGCCAGTTTTCCCCTCTTGAGTGTTATCATCAACCCTTGGAACTCAAAGGAGGATGAAAAAATGCACTGTTGGAGAAAAATGAGCTCTTCTGTTTTAAAGCACACTGCTCTTGAGTTGTACTGTGGTAAATTTCTTTGCAAACCTTCTATCCATCTGGTTTGCTTTTTAAAGGAAGATAAATCCTGCTAGCAGTTGTCAGAGAAGCTAAAAGATAAATTAGTGTGTGATTTTCAGCGCTTAGCATTACTAATACTTCTCTGCTGTAGCTGTTCTGTATGGCTGTTCCATACTGGCACTTCTCAGCAGAAGACAGCAATGCAAACATGTATTTTAATAAGCCTCTGCTGCAGCACCATTGATTGTAGCCAGCTATTGTTCTCCTGAATCCTGCCTAAGACAGGGAGTGAGAAGTTTCCTGGGATTTTAGGCCAAGACCTTTTTGACGGGAAGCCGGGGAACAATTAAGAGGCATTGAATCTCTTCCAGCCCACACACACTTTTTAAAATTGAAAACTGTGGAGAAAAGGAAGTGAAAGGAGTTTCCCTTGTTTTACTCAGGTGCTGTGCAAGGGGCTGGCTATATATAACACAATTGTGTTCTGAACTGCTTTGTAGACAGGGCTGTTTCTGGCATGGAGTAGTGTCAAGCCGCTCTAAAGGGAGAAGTTGCTCAACTTCTCCCTCAAAAGAGGGTGACATTTGTGAGCTGTGGCAAGGCAGGAACAAAAGCTTGCTGCTGCCCCACCTGCCAGGACAGGCTTGTCTCTATCCATCACCTATTGGAAACCAGGACTGGCAGCTCCCCACAAGCAGATGGCTGATACTTATGCTCTTTCGCCCTTGTGCTCTTTGCTTCCTTTCAGGATTGGAGGATACAAGGCCCTAGTATTGATTTTTCTGTGCAGCTAAAAAGACATGAAAGCTGCTGTGCTTTTGAGGGCTTAGACTGTCACTTTTCTTATTCTCTGTAGGTCTTCCCAAGGTCTCTCATCTCTTTTTCATCTCTGCAGATGCCTCTGTCTTCGCTAGATCCTTCCTGGTGACTCCTTTTAGGGAGGAATAGAAAACTGAAATTCTGGTCCCATTGAAACATTTTGCTATAAAGCTCCAATACTGTGCCTAATTCTGCAAGGGCTTCATTGGCATCTGTGTTTAATTGTGCTGACACATAGTTGTACATGGAAGTGATCAGAGTTCCCTGGTGATTTGCACCAATGAATCTGTGCTTGTGGAGCTGCATAATTCCAAAATTTTCAGAAAACCCTTCAAGTTCATGGGGAATATCTTCGGGGATGAATGAGAAGGTGTCCCCCATTGTCTTTAGTCCTCACAAAGACTGTTACTCCTCTATTCCCATCCAGCCCCCCCAAGCTGAATTACTAGAAATTTCTTGGAGCAACAACGTATCTTACTTTGCATTTGGGACCCTGTCAAAAGACAGTATCCTTATGATATTAATAATGCCTTTAATTACAGATCTTTTTGTTCATTGTACAAGCAGCATTATAAGGTTTTGATCACAAATGTTCAGAGAAAGCAATTTAAAACAGATCCTCACAAAACCATTACCTGTTTTATTTTTTAATAAGCAGAAGATGTACTGGCCAATGAGTTTCCAAAAGCAAATACAAGTCAAAGAAAATTGCACATAATAGTGGTATTTAGCTAACTGTGCATACCTCTCATTTACTCTGGACTTATTTTTAGTAGCTCTAGCTGCAGTAGTTACCACGAGATGACATAGGATAGGGATTTAGGTCTAGACATTTTTTACAGGAAGAATAGGATCCCCATAACATAGGAAGTTCACCAAAGATTAGGGGGGGAAAACAGTAGCTGCTCTTTAGCAGCTACAAGTAACCATTTTAGGCAGTTTTTGTCGCCTCATCTTGAGTTAGAGTAATAGGAAATAAGAAAACTGAGAAATCTAGGTGATCAGAGTGGGAAAACAAGCCTTCATATTTGGCAGGCAACATCTGAAGAGAAGCAGCTTCATCAACAGGCTAGCCCACAGATGCATATTTTACCATATGTTTAAGATAAGATTGTATTATCCTGTCTCTTTGCCTTCTATAATTAAATCATTGGATGTTAGTGATGGTGCTGTTAGTTCTGGCAAAAAGAAGAGTTTGGCACCAAGATGGTGTTCCCACCACAAAGAACCCCTTGTTCATGTAGAGGTTCCCATCTGCAGAGTTTGTGAAAATGTCTTTGATAATTAGGCCCTGAATTGAAGTAAAGTAAGGTTTTGAACCCTCATTGGTAAATTCCCTACCAAACTTCTTCAGAAACCTTTTTTTCTTTTATATTTAGATTCTTAAGATTTCTTCTTTTGTTAATTTTTTATTCCAGTCAGACAATATGCATTTTCCATTGGAAGTCATCTGTTGCTTTCATCATTTGTTGCTTATTCATTGTATTGAATCTTTAATTTATTTATATTAAATTGTTTTTAACTACTCCAATTAAAACCTAGTTCTCCTTCAGGAGGGCTCCTTGATGTCTACTTGTTTTCTGGGATCACTGATTGTGTGTACAGCTGCCAGCTTCTAGTACAATTAATTTCTATTTGCAGAAGTTTCACTGAGCCAACAGAAGAGATGGTCTTGGACTAAGAGCTGTGTTGGGATCATATAGTGATGACAAGGGGTAAACCTTTGCTGGGAAGGCCTAAAGAAAACATGCATTGCATTTACAGTAATCCTGTGATAGGATATTGCAGCAATTCCTGCTGCATAGCCTTCGCTTTCAGCAGAAATTGAGGATTTGTACTTTTGACATGGACAGTAGAGACCATCCTTCTCTCACAAGGTGAGTTGGGTTGGTGCCCCATGTTTCATTGCTTGTTGGCTCTGACCCATGGGATATGACAGCACTGTGTGCTGAAAACTGGAGGCTTCTGTAGATTTTTTTATCTGGTCTAATTTGGAGCTCACTGTACTTGAAAATTAAGTTGATGTCCAGGGGGATTAGCACTGGAATACAATGAGCTTTTACCTGCATGGTATGGAAAAAAGCATTTGCATCCCATATTCTCTCAAATAAAACACCACATATCATTAATGCTGAACTTGATAGGTTTTTGTACTTGAAGCATCTATGCAGTCAAGTCCAGAGTCTTTTTAACATGGGTAGAAGTTGTTTTTCCAGCAATTTACACTACAACCACTGTATGTCTTTTGCTTCATTCTTCATGTTTATCTGAAGCTTCTCAGTGGGTTCAGTTGAGAGTCCTTAGTTGATGTTACAGAAAAGTATTGCTATCCTATGCAAACACAAAAATTTTGTGGATTTTTTTATTAACCTCACTATATTGAAAGTGACAAGAGTTGTCCATCAGATCTTGCCTTTATAAGGAGAAGGTGCTCTGCTACCTTTCGGGACCTTTTTCAGGGTGTGTTAAGTGTACGTGAACCCAAACCACATGAATGTTTAAGGTCTCTGGTCTCTATAAAGTGACAAACAATAATAAGGACTTTAGGGAAAATATTTCTCATATGTCTGCTTGGAAGGGAGAAAACCCATAAGGCCAACACAGTAATTGACTTAGAATGCTATAAAGGGTAATATCTTTTCTCATAGAGATAAAAAGCCTCAATTCACACATGAGCTGCACCAAGTAGAACTGATGAATAGTCCTAACAGACAGCACAATAGTCCTAAAAGATTCACTACAAACCCTGTCCTGAATAATTGAAAAAAAACCAGAGAGGAAGGGGGCAGGGAAATGGTTACCTTCTTGCTCTTGGGAAGGGTTAAATAAATAGAGTGCTAAGCAATATAGGGAAAAAGGAAAAATAGTCACATATTATTCATGCCTCACTTGTGTTTGGTACGTTCACACAGGCATATTAAGCATGAAAAGAACTCTGAAATGTAAATAGAGACATTCATTGTATGGTTTTACTTTATTTTTTAAGGAGGAAGGGAATAGAACAAATGGACTCCCCACTCTGCTCTTTCTCAGAAGAAATCTATTCTGAAGCCATTCTGATGAAAGCATAATTAACCTTGTTTTCATTAATGGGTCTTTCCTTTGTGGCTCAGATGACAAAAAATGAGAGAGAGCATGGGCCACCCTTGGCGATCAAGGAAACATCATAAAAATTGAGGCTGAGGTTGTTGTGCACAAACTGAACTATCAAAGGTATGATGGGCTTGAATTTAATTCCTGTAATTATACTAATGATGCAGAATGTAGCCAGGCCAAAATAACTCAGGCAATTACTTAACATATTGCTCTAGTTTCTGCAGTGGCAGTTATTGTTTACATCTCTAATTATGCTGTGTGGACACATCAAATCACTCACACTTGTTTTGTCTTGAAGTATTTGAAGCAGCAAACACCGATGAGCTGTATCTTACGGATGCTGCTGTGTGAATGAATGCAGTTCAGCAATACTTGTTCAGCAGGCTCAGGGTCCAATCCTGCATGTCTGTCATACTCAGAATTCCTGGTGCTGTGACTCCCTTATGTATTTCTTTCATTGAGAACTTCTCCTTGCCTTAAGCAGATGCTGACGGGCTCCTTATTCACACAGCTGAGCACTTTGTGTGCCCTTGATTTTAAGAGCATGAATAGCCTATTGCAGGTCAGCAGGACTGTTCAAATCTTTTATGGGAGAGCTAACACTGCTTAAGACACAGAGTTTTCATCTAAAACAAGGGCAATTTCTTCTCCTGGGGTAGTGTAGCAAGAGCAAAGGAAGAACTTGTTTCAATTACTAACAACAGCAGCAAAAAGAATACCTCATTTGAAGTTGTTATCCATTGCCTACCATTTTTAAAGTAAGCGATTTTTCTTCACAGGAATAAGGAAAAAATGGAAGAACATTAGAACAGTTCATCCTTAAAACAAAAACAAAAAAAAAATCTTGAAAAATGGTTTGTTAGTATGTGCAAATGGCTCTGGTGGACATTTACACCTCTAGTGCTCATATGCAATGCGATTGGTTTGTTTCCCCTGCAAAACAGTATGTTCTCTGAGGGTTGTATACAAGTTCACGTGCCAAAAGCTACAAATAGTTCAAACTTTAGGATGACCTCTTTCTGCAGTCCTAAGCAAGCTGCTTTCTCTGCTCTGTGTCTCAGTCTCCCCTTCTGCAGACACAGAATAACAATGCTCATTTATTTTAACACTTTAGGGCTTCCTATTTCAAAATGCAATACAAATTTGCGGTGTTAGGCCATTCGAAGCATCATTACAAACCATTCTGAAGGCCACCATTGTGGACCTTTTTATTGCCCAGATGGCTGATTGCACTAAGCTGAGTCTGAAAACACAAATAAATATTGTCTTGCATTTTTTATGTCAATGGTTTTCTTAGCAACCTGCAGGTATATTTACTTTATTTTGCTCTGCTAGAAGTACAGTGAAGATATACTTTCTATAATGTCTCCAGGAAAAAGGCTCATAAAGGGTAAATTGTCCCACTAGAGATATTCTCCTATTAGATGAAGTTAGTTTACCCTTTGGCAGGAGTATACCTAGCTTTCAACTGCAGTTACAGCTCCTTGAGCATTTATAATACATTTTTTAATGGAAAGAATTTCAGGCTCTCCTATTAAATCCAATTCAATGTCAACTCTGAGGGAGAAGAAGGGGTCTTTCAAGCATTTTTTTTTTTAACCCAGAAAGCATGTCACAGATTCTAAAAATAGGCTGTGCATACATTAATGCCTATATTATGACATAGCCAGAACTGGAAAGATGTTGAGGACTTTTAAAACTCCTGTTGGCTCTGAGAGGGTTCAGTACTTCACAGAATCTGCCAGAGGGAGAGGGAAGGAGAACAAAGTGAGAACACACAGTCCCAGCAGTGCTCTGGCTATGCATGCAAACCTTTTGCAGTCAAAAGTCCCCACAGGAGCATGAAAGGATGTTTCAGTCTGTAGCTCCTTTAATCAAGGCCTCCCCCTCAACAGAGGTGTTCGGAAGGAATGGATCTTGTCATGTGAACTACAGGCTAAAACAGGAGAGGCTGCTTTGACTTTGGCTTGTACATTGAAAAAAACCCTTTTATCAGACTGGTGCATATTGGGGGAGAACAGAAAAAAAAAACAACAAACCCTTCCCACCCCATGTTGTTTGCAGGTATTACAGAGGAGAGGGCTGCTTTTTAAGCCCATTATTTTCTTCCACTGCTTGAGTAACTGTTTAAAGTTTCAATCTCTCTTGCTTTACAAATTATTTTGTTGAGCAACTGATAAAGCTTTTCATTACTACAACACTGCACTGGCAACAGAGCCCAAGGAGCTAACGGAGCTTCTTTGCAAAGACTCCGGTCTCCTGTGTTTCCAAATCCGATAGCTGAGGCTGGAAATGTTACCCTATTCTGCACTGGAGTGTCCAGGCCATCCACGTTCTCATGACAGAAAGATTTTTAAAAGGCACCAGACAAGACCTGATGGATGACTCCGGATCTGGGAGTTGTGGTGCCCTTTTGACTTAAATGACTTCAGGTATTGAATAGTAAGGAGCAATTATTAATGGAGCCAGGCACCTTGGATACAATTTTTGCTTCCTTGTGCAAAGGAAGCCTTGCACAACCAGAGAGCCTCTTAGCCCACGGCAGGCATTGTCACCCTCCTGCCCCTCCTGGACTCTTTCCAGGGTGATGCACCAAAGCTATTTAGACTGAGTTTTTAGATCAGCATTTTCCAGCCCTTGAGTTTTGGTGGCAGTATCAGCTAAGGGAACTACTCCCTTGTCTGCCCCTGTCTGGTTATCCCTGCTCTGTACATGGTTTTAAGCCTGTTCACCTGGCAGGGGTAATCACTGTGGTGCAGAAAACATAACTCTGACAGTGCTGCCAAAGCCAGGGTGCCTGCAGTTCACAGCCTGCCTCCATCCTTGAGTTCCAGCTCGGCTCTTCCATGAGAAGCCTTACCTGCAGCTGTCCCTGTCCCAGAGACACTCCACGTGGTTTCAGGTGGAAATGCATGTTGTCTGGTTAGTGGCTGCTACTGTTACAATAATCTGTTTCCTTTAAAGAGGTTAATGATCTAAACCCAAGCAGTGAAACCTGCCAGTTTCACTGGTCAGGTCATGCTCACAAAAGATACAGCTCATGTATTCCTTACGGTGAAACTTCTCTTTATCCCTTGTTTGCAGTGGTCAACACTCATTATTTAATATAAAGCCTGCTGCCAAACATGAGGACTTTAATTAGTTCATGGATGTGGACAGAAAGAGAGTGAATCATCATGCCTGTGTACTAAGGATGTTGAAGCCACAATGGTAAAAGGAGTCCTAAAATGACTTTGAAACAATGACAGGGAGAGATCTTCTTAGATATTTAGATGAAGTTCCTCCTAAATGTAGATGCAGTCTGGGAGACAGTAATTGTTGGGGACTATAACTGGTCAGGGCAGAAGAAAGTGCTGCAGTGGACTGTAGGCTGTAGGACATGTGAAGAAAAATGTAGATAGTATGGAAATGGCCTTTGGAGTTAGTTCTTCATAGCCTACTTTTATATGACAGAAGGTGAGTATACCTGTAATTTCCACTACACTGATGAAGAAACCTGGAAAAGCAGGGCTGACATGTCACAGCACAAGGTTAGAGCTACAAGCTCATTTGACTTAATTTGTGTTTCTGGCCACAGTTCATATCACAAATATAAGAGCCAAGACTTACCTGCCCTTGAGCTTCCTAAGCACCATGATTTGGCCCTGGCCTCTTTTCAAATTCAGGCAATTTTGCTGCATCACTTTGATTGTGTTTGCATTGGTTTGGCCAGAGCAACCTTTACAGGGCCTGAGTCCTTTCAGCAAGGTTATTAACAGTGTGTGGTAGGTGCCCTGCATGTATTTTAAATGAATGAAACCCTTTACAAGTTTGTGAAAGTAAAATGCAAGACCATAAAATTGATAGGTTAAAATCAATCTAATAAATGGCCAAGCAAATGCATGCATTCCCATAATATTTTATAACTCCAGTGAGACAGTAAGATCACAAAAATGCAAGTGGATAAAACATAGGCTCTTGGCATCTTTATTCTCTAAAGTGCAATTGCCAGTAATGGCTTTTGTCTCAAAACTTAAATATGGAAAATAGCAAAACTGCATGTCACACAAGAAGGAATTAAATGTATGTTCATAAAGCACACCTTTCTACTTTAAATAAAGTCAAATACATTTTCCCATTTTCTGCTGAAGAGCAGCCACAGCATAGTGCCTCTGCCCATGCTGCATACATGTAAAAAACCTGTCAAATGCAAAGGCCCAGCCTAAATGCAAAGGTCAAGCCTCTCAGTATTTTTAAAAGCACATGGGAGATACAAGTTGTACTCTGACAGTAAAAAGAACTAATAATAAAAGATACTCTCATGTGGAAGATGTCTATGTCCTTTGGGACTATCTGGCCTTCCTGAACATCCATTTTACATTGCACGAAGCAGATAAGCTTGTGAATTTCACCATCCTTCTCAGCACACCACTAGTCTAAAGCAAACTTTTCCATGTGTAAGCATTTTCCAGGAAAACTTTTCTGGAGCCACACAGTAATGGGTGTTTATTACTAACCCAACTTTCACGAATAGCCATTGTGCCCATATTTAATGTCTGGTCAACACTACACTGCTGTAATAGGGGCTTTCCTGACCCAGGGGGAGAGAGGATATACATATATGCATGTCCTGCCACCTGAGCTGAGAATGAGATTAGGTTGTGGTGGGCTACCAACTTGCCGCAGACAATGAGTGCCAGAAGTGCTCAGTGGCAGGATTAAAGCTGTGCACAGTTCTACTTTTCACTCCAAAAAGGGGATGTTGTACTTCTGGACTTACTGGGCTAAGGCTTTTCTGAAACAGAATTGTACTCACGGGGGAGTAACAAACTGACCCTGCATGTTCAGCATTAGGCATAGGAGTACTTCTACCTTTCATACCCGTAAAATTCAGCAGGATCTGGCTTCAGGAGGACAGTTTCAAGCCCTTTAGGTATAGAATTTTCAGTTTAGGCTCATTTTCCATGAGAGTGCAGTGACAGGCACACAGGGGTTTGCATGATTTGAATATTTTAAGTAAGTTGGAAGCATGGCACCAGTCAGACTAAAAGAGGAAAATAGAACCAAATACTTAATGCTTAAACCTACAGGATGGCACATGCCAACTTGAGCCCAAATTGAGAACCCCCAGCCAAGACCTTGTGGAGTCCAGCTGAAGCCAGAGCTTCTACTCAGTGCCGACAGCCTCAGAAGTTTATTGAGTGACACACAGGTCGTGGGAAGGCCAACAACAGAAAAAATCATTCTATTGCAAAGGCAGAAAACACCAGTCAGAATGAGCAGAAGTCAAGTGCTTTCATTGCTTAAACAGAAGCAGTGCAAGGCTGACATCTTTAAAAATGGGGGTTACTCTCGCGGTTCTCTTCCTAGAAGTTTCACTTCCTTAGGGTGTGTGGTTATCTCAGGTTAGCACAGCAAGTGCCAGAAGAGAAGGCATTTTATTTGCTTGGGGTTTTTTTATATTGAAGAATGGGCAAGACCACCATGTACTGGAACAAGAGGAGGGATTACAAAAACCTACACTGAACAAAAGGAGCTATGTGGAGATCTTTCTACAATGCAAAGGTTCACAGTAATTCCTTTCCTGTGAAGCCACACTGAACTCTCTGAACAGCTAATATGTGATACCTGGGATATGTCTAGTCTGATAGTGATGTGCAAACTCTTTTTGTGGTGATCCAGGGTGATCCTCTGCCACATGCTTTGCTCTGCGAAAGGCTACACGCCTCTTTCTGGGAAACGAGTGCCTTCAGGTTATTTGCTTCTTCTGGTTTTGTACCACAGCTCTGGGCCTGGCACTGTTGTCTGTGAAGTTGGTTTAGCAGGAATAGGATCTGCTCTGTCATCTTGGGTATCGCCCACCTGTTCTCAAAACCACAGATTTCTCTAAAGAAGTGTCTGCAGGTGCTATAGAGCAAGGCTGCAGCAAACCATCATGTGCCTTTCTGTTTGGAGAGATGAGGCTCAGTTGTTTGTTTGCATTCTTTATATATGACTGTGCTTCAGAGAGAGCTAAACTCAGTTTTATTACATAGAAGCAAAATAGAGAAAATATACAATTGGGACAACACTGCAGTTGTTGGAGTGGCTTTAATGTAGAGGCATGTGGAACCTGAATGATGTAGGCAGCTACTTGCGATGTTATCTGTTGAAAAGAGTACAGTTTTGTTATTTAATTATGCATTTTACAAAAAACTATTATCTTTCCCCTTTGTGCCGCCCCATCATGCCTATTTGTGCTACCCCAAGCTGATCCAGCCGTGATGCTCTCCAAGCTTTTTCGTTGATCCTCATAACAGTGGTCTTGTCTGTGGGCTCTGCTGGTTTTTCTGAAAGGTTAATCAGCACCTGAATTTTTACCATGTGAGTTCCTGGCCTCCTGAGCCACAGATGTCACTGGCAGAAACTGGTTTAAATTTTATAATACATAGTGTGAGTGTAATGACCTCTGACCTCCCCAAATTATACCAACAGGAAGGGTCTCTCTTGCCCCAGGCCATGGCATGACCCAGGGAATTCACTCAGCACCTCCCCTGGCCCTGCCGAGCCCTTCTGCCTCAGAAAGCCTGATGCCGGAGGCCACTGCCTTCCAGCAGAATCCCATTTTGGATGATGCATCCTACATCACTGCGCTGTCATTTGCTTCACCTTCAGTATGTATATCTTAACCCCGCAGCTCCAAGGCATTTGCAGGCATCCAGGCATCTCCCACACACTTCCTTGCTCTACAGTGCTGCTCCGGTTGTGCCAGATGCCCGCTGCCGACTGCTGCGGTCCCCGCCAGCTCGCCCCGTGCCCCGCTCTCTGCGGGGCGTTCGGGCACTGCATGGCATGGGGTCCCGGTGGGAAGGAGGGACTGTGTTTGCAGCACAGACTTCCGCATCTCCCTCCCGTAAGCGATGCTGCTGGAGGCTTCTTCAGGGATGTCGTCCCGCCAGACTATTAAAAGGCAGAAGGAGTTCCAGGCACCAGCTGTGTACTCCCTTCCTCCTGTTTTTCCTCTCTGTGCTGGCCCCGCTTCCCGCCGGAGGTGCAGGCTCGGTTGCCGGGGGCTCCATCGAGGTTTCCCTGGGGACAGCGGGGGCGCTGGTCCGCCCTGTGCGCTGCTGGCTGCTGACAGCCTGGCAGTCTCCCTCTTCCTCCCTCAGCTGGCTGGGACGGAGGCTTAAAAAAAAAAAAAAAAAAAAAAAAAAAAAAAAAAACACCAAACCACCACCTTCTGGGGTCACTGGGAGGAGAAAATTATTCCTCGTCATGTCTGTGGTGTCTACGAAAAACGTCCCGAGAAGGAAGAGGAGGATCCCGCCCCGCGGGAACCGCAGGGTTCGGCGGACGGGGTGGGCGCTGGCTGCGGGGCCGGGGCCAGGGCCGGGGCGTGCCCCCGCCTTTGGACGGGAGGGGCTCTGCCTTCCTGCGGAGCCGAGAAAAAGGGGCCGAGCGACCCTGCTCCCCGCCCGGAGAGGGTGAGAGCCGTCCTGCTCGGCGCCGGGGACTCGGCGGGGCACGGTGCCCGGGCTGTCCCCTCGCTGCGGCCGCCGTCTAAGAGGCACTAGGGAGCCTCCCTCCAGCGCCGGGAGGCGACACAGCCCCGGCGGGCAGGGCCAGCCCGGGGGGGCCGTGCGGCGGGTGGCACCCCCCTTCTCTCTTCCTCCTCCTCCTCTTCTTCCTCCTCCTCCTCTTAACTTGGCCACGGCGGCGCGGGGCGGTGCGCTTCGCCCTGCGCCGGCGGCGGGGGATGTGCGGGCGGCGGCGGGATGGCTTCGGCCGTGTTTGAGGGCACCTCGCTGGTGAACATGTACGTGCGGGGCTGCTGGGTGAACGGCATCCGGCGGCTCATCATCAGCCGGCGGGGCGACGAGGAGGAGTTCTACGAGATCCGCACCGAGTGGTCGGACCGCAACATCCTCTACCTGCACCGCAGCTACTCCGACCTCGGCCGCCTCTTCAAGCGGCTCCTGGACTCTTTCCCCGAGGACCGGCCCGAGCTGTCTCGCTCTCCCTTGCTCCAAGGTTTGAGCAGCCTCCGCGGCCCTGGCGCTCTCCGCTCGGCGGGCGGGCGGGTTTCGGTCGCCGCTTCCCCGGGGGTGGCGGTGGCCGGGGAGGACGGGCAGGCGAGCGGTCCGTCTCGGCGGGGGGAAGGGGGTGAGGAGCTGGAGCCGCTGAGAACCGGACGGGGCGGGGGGGGGCAGAAAAACTGCGAGGGCGTTTTGCGGTCGGAAACTCCTCCCGGGGTGTTGATTTGTGTTTCTTCTTTTTTTTTTTTTTTTTTTTTTTTTTTTTTTTTTTTTTTTTTTTGACTACGCGTTTGGAGCTGAGGGCTCCTCGCACCAATATTGCTGCTGCTGTCTCCAGCTGTGCGGCTCCGGGCTAGGCTGGGCTGGGCTGGGTGAACGGAGGGATCCCCGTTGGCGCTGCCCCTCTCCGGTGCCTCCGGGCTCCCCGAGGAGGGGCTGGGGGGTGGTTGTCAGGAAAAAGGGTGTAGCTGAAAAATCTCCGCATGTTGGTATGTTGTTTGCCACAAGGAGAGGGCATAAAAAAAAGGGCTGCGGCGCTTGCCAGGGGACGGAGCAACTCTGGGAGCTGGCATAATTCTTCGCATAACTTCTGTGAAACGGGAATTGCAGCAGCGATTAGTAGAGACGTCTGTTCTCTTCCAGTTTCTGAAGTGGATTAACCAAACTCGAGGAATGTTGTCCATGCTCAGGCCTTGCTGTGCAGAAGCAGAATGTACCCAAGCTGTCTTGTGGGTTGGGTTTATTTTGTTTAATTTTGGGGGTATTTTTTAGATAGAGCTACGTGTTCTACTCTGACATATTTCAAGTATGTAGAGTGGTGAGGAGCATCCAGTCATCTGAAAATGGATGTATGCCTAGCACTTCCAGTCTCCCCACTTGTTTGAGTTACGACGTAAATTATTTGATTGAACAGGAATGGAGAAAAAACTATATTCCGTGCATGATTTTCTCTGTGAGAGGATGGGAAAGTTTTCCCCAGCTCTCACTTAGACTCTCACTTTGCTAGTGGGACCCCCTTGCAGAGGGTCTGCGTTTTGCTGTTCTAGGAACTGGGTCTCCACTGCTCATACAGTGTAAACCCACCCCACTTAATTCCTGAGCCGTCCCTGTGTGACAGCTAGTTCTGTTCCCTACAGTGGCGATCTCTCCCGGTCTGCCTCCCCAAGGATGTTTTCTGACAGGTGTTTATAGTGAGAAAGGTCTTTTTCCATGGTCCTGCCAGATCCCTTACCTCTGGTGGTGGGCTAGGTTTGGGTTTTTTATGTGCCTCACATTAAAATGCTCGTTCGTACGTTTCCCTCTCCAAGCTTCCTTGTGTCGCGGGAGCCGCAGTGCTGTCCCCGGCCTGTGTCCGCTGGCACTGGGCTTTCCCGTGCCCGCTGCCGGGAGGTGGCAGCTCGGCCCCGCCGGCCCCGGGAGCTCCGCTCCACTGGCGGGCCCCGAGTGCCCTCTGCAGACGGCGGGGATGGGCGCACGGCGGCCGGGGATGGGCGCACGGCGGCCGGGGATGGGCGCACGGCGGCCGGGGATGGGAGCTGCCGCAGCCCCGCAGCCCCTGTTCGCTCCGGGGTGCCAGTGGGAGATGTCCTCCGTGCCGGAGGGGGGCTGTCTCCTCCCGCTTGGGTGCAGGCTGGGAATGGGCATGTTCCTGCGGATGTCAGACCCCACCTCTGAGCCCCGGTGTGTGCCAGCACAAACGGTGCCTCACGCATTTCTGTTGCTGACCAGGGATCTAAAGTACTGCAAAAGCTTGTTATCCACTGCGTGTGTCCTACCCAAAGAACTGCGGGTGTGATTTTCACTAGTGCTGAGCGGCAGTAAATTCTCAGTAAGATGGCCTTCAAGTGTATGTGGCACCTGGGCCACGGCTTTTGAGGGTGCTGGGTAGGTTTGGAGCAAGCCTGCCCGTGGCCTGCGGGGCACAGCACCTGCCAGAGTCACTATGACTAAAAATTGATGTCCCAGGGTGCCGGTAGTCCTTCTTGTTGGCTTTATGGAGCTCTGAAGAGTAGCTTGGCAGCTGGACTGGGGTGTGTGCTGTGTCTGGCTGCAAATAGACTCGATCCTTGGCCTCCTGCCCCTCCCAGTGCTCTTCCCCATTGGTTACACACAGGAGCTGCTGCTTGTCCTAAGGCCCTTCTCATTCCTCAGCGCCTGTCTCAAGTGAGCATGGTTCCTCTCTTGTCCCAAGGCCTGCCAGAGCTTTTGCAAAGTATTCAACCCTTGTCACTTCTCTCCAAAGCATTATTTGTGCGGTTTGAGCCAGATGGGATTATAGTCCCTTGCACTGGCTTTACTTGACAGTCTCAGGTGGATACACCATTCATGCATGAACAACTGGGAAAGATTAACCATCCCCAGCCTGTATTGCTCAATCTCTGCCTAAAACCTAGGGCCAGCAACCTTGACTTACCTTTATCTCAGGAACGGGTGCACTGACTTCAGTAGAATGGGGACTGAGCAAAGCATCAGTTCAGGATTTGAAAAATCGAAACCTAATATAAGTAGATTATGATCTGTTTAGCTTGTTGAGGGGGTGGGGGTTAACTTTGCAACAGAGTCAGAATAAAAATCAGGAGTAGTTTCTAAGCAATTACAGCGTGCGTCACAATTTCAGCAATACTCGGTTAAAAATTATGCTGCTCCTGCTCTAAAGAAAATTACTTTGCAGAGTATGCTTCTCTGCCTAAAGAACACTTCATCATACCAACATTTTAAATTGGCTGGCCACAGCCCCTGATAACTTGACAAAGTTAAAACATGAAAGTCTCATTTAACTAAGTGACAGTGATGCAAAGCTTTGTATGTAAAAAGAGATTGCATGGGACATGTCCAGTCTTTACAAAATTCATGGAGTAAGCATGGTTTCTTAATGCCCTGTTTAAAAGCAGATGTCCTGCTGTCTAAAGTGAAGCTCAATGTACTTAACCCAACAAAAACACCTGACAAAAGCCCATTCTTGTGTGTTAGCATTTAGTCATATATATTTGTGTGTATTTTTGTATATATACAAATGTATTTGCATATGTGTGTGAGTTTGTGTGTGTGTTTATCTTGGGCTTCCTGAAAGAAGGTGAATGTCAGCTGTGCCTTTTATCTGGAGGAAGTGATAAAGTGTTGCAAACCAAATTTGCATTGCATTGAAGGACTCCAAAGTCCCTACAGATTTGCCTAAGGAGCATTAAAAGGACTAGCATTATCCTACAGCTCAGTCAGGCTGCAGTGTGTTACACTTAAGGGATAAGACTGAGCGTGGAAGCTTGAGCTATTTGATGTTATTAACGTTTTGAATGAAGGTTGTGGTTATTTTAAAAACATCAGCAATTTTAGAAAGAGATGGTTGTTACCTTTATTGCTGGCTTCAGCAGACAGTTCATGCTGTGCAGGAGTGTGCTCCTTTTCTTGCTCAGCACGAGGAAACCATCCTCTCCATGACTTTCTTGACCCCTCATCCTCACGGACTGACTTCCACAGTACTCTCCCCTTCCTTATTTTTTGGAGCTGCCGAGTGCTTAGGGATTGCAGGGGAAAGGATGGGAGGTGTAGCTGTCGGCAGTGGCTGTTCATCTTATCCTTTCTTTCCTATGAGGGGAGGGGAGGTCCCAGGAGGGAGTAGGGCATTCCCACACTTTGGTCTTGTCTTTGGTAATTAATAAGAACATGTGGCAGAGTGCACTCTCTGCATCTGGAGTGTACAACGATGCTGAAGGCCAAGGACGTTCAGCAACACAAGGCATCTCACTAGGAAGCTGGTAAACAAGGTTAGATACGTGCATACCTGCAGGATGACTAAGTATGATTCACTGCGATGTTACCAGTAACTTGCTAGTGTTTTATTTGTCTTTGAAGTCTGCCTGCCCCTTGCTCTAGGCAAATGTACAAAAGAGGATCACTGGAAAACACAGGTTCATTCACTCCTGCAATGAACACAGCCTAATGTTACTAAACTGTCTGTTTGTCTATGCAAAGTCTACTTTTGAATTCAATCAGCTTTCTTGAGAAAGGCAGAACTACAGACTTCAAAGCTGACTTAAAACTGATGGAAACAGAAATAGTTGCAACAGACCAAATAGACACCAAAACTGAGGTATAAATCTGGAAAAGGACTCTTCCTTTCTCCACACTCCCCCCCACCCCACCCCATTTTCTCTAAATACTACTTGAGATGAGGTCTCATCTAAGATTTATCCTAGAACTTGAGCCTGCTTCAATGCAGTCAGCAGTCACACACCTCCCTGCCCCTGACTTCAGTGCGGGCAGAATCAACCCCTTAAGGAAGCCAAAAGAGCACATTAGCAGCCTTTCAAAACTGGGATTTGTTTTGCCTTTGAAGTGGCAGGGTGGTTTCTGGCAATCCTCCTCTGCCCTTGTTTGTTGCCTTTGTTATCAGAACAGAGGCTCAGATGCTCTTCCAATGTAACTGTTCATATTGTACCTACGTGTAGTGCCTGGTCCCTGCTCTGATACTCTGAGCTGCCAAATCAGAAACTCTCTGACAGATTTATTTTATTACTAGATGAGCCTCTCTTCCCAAAGTTCTCATTTTCCTCCTTTCTGTGCCTCCTCTGACTCATTCTGTTTTGTCATGGTCTTTTTTCCCCTTGCTCTTCTTTCTGTTGTTTCCTCTCTGCTGCTCCAAGTTGCTTTCCCTGAGCTGCTTTCTGTTCCTTCTCTTTGCCTCCAGGTTTCCCCCACCGGTTTGCTCTCATCCATGGTTATTTATGGCTCTGCAGAACTTGTCTGTTCCCCTCCACCTTGTAGGTGCTCAACCTCTCTCCATCCACAGAAGTTTTCTAGTAGTGGTGGAGATTTCCTATAGAAACCTCACACCTTTATTTTGCCTCGTAGCGTAGAAGCATCGCTTCACCTGCAGACCTGCAGACCTGAGCGTCATTTCACAGGGACCGGGCTGAGCTCCAGCTCCAAGCCTTGTGCCTGCCCCTGGGGTGGCATCCTCCTGCAGGAAGCAGATGATCAGCTGTTTTCCATGTCCCAGCGGCTGTGCAGCGGGAAGCTCCTCCAGGGCTGCCATTGGAAGGGTGTGCATGACACGGAAGGCAGTTCCCAAAGAGCCAGCCCAGGAGCGTTGTTTGCTTGCAAACGCTGCATTCAGAGCTTCGTTTTCTATATGCTGCATTACAGCCTTGTTGTTCTTGTTGTTGTTTACGAGACCATCTGGGAGTGTGATTTATGAGAAGAGGGAGCTCTACAGAAGCAGCATAGTGGTTTCCACAGACAGCAGCTGTTTCTGGGTGCTGTGACAATACCGATAAATACACTGCATCTATTGTGCTCTTTTCATTGTTGACATTGTCAACAGTTCATTAGTGGAGCTTGCTCAGAGCCTCTGTCTGGCAGACAAAAGATGCACCTCTTGGTTATCAGACTCTAGCAGAACTCTATAACCAAAATTAAGTTTGTGGCTTCTGGGTTTGTTTTTCTATCAGCTGAATTTCATGGTTCATTTGTAATGATGGAGATAAGTGAAGCTGACTATGTTGTTATAAAGCTAGACACAAGTTGCCTTTTTGTGGTGAACCATAGCAATGTGCCAGGGAAGTTTTTGGTGGAAAGGAATGGAAATGAGGTGTGTTTTTTATGATAGCCCTCACCTGATAAGAAATCAGCACTAAAAAAGGTTGTAGGAGCTTGCATTTTTCATCAGGTTTTGACTGCTTTGTTCACTCTTGTCTCATGCTTCTTTGACATCTTTTTCTTTCTTGTGGCTCATCGGGCATCAAGACAGGCAACTCTGTGGGGAAAGCCTGTCTGCTGTGTTCTGCCACCAAAATGTGCCTTCTCCATTCCAGAGATCCTGGGAGATCCCATAACTAATAATACAATGTGTGGAAAACCCATCACCTTGAGGGTCTGGATTTCTCAGCTTTTCATTTGCCTCCTTTCCTTGCACAGATATTCGAGTGTGCCAGGGCCCTCAGGTCATGGTCACTTTTGCTCTGGGGGATTTCAGTCAGATGGTTGTTTGGACAGGACTTTTCCCCATCCTGCATCTGCTTCAAATGAAATGCAAAAGAAGAAAGGTGTGGACAGGGTTTTGAAAGCTCTCTCTCTTTCTGCATTAAACAAATTTATCTCAGCATCTTCAACATGTTTGCTACTACCCAGTGGAACTTCTGAAAATATGCAGTGACTCACGTGCATTTTGTGTACTGATACCTCTTTAAAAAATTTTGGTCCTCGTCATCAAGTTTAAGAAGGGCAGCACAATGTGATAAATGTCAAAAGTCCACCTCCCTACACCCACCGCTCTTTTCAGCTCTGCCATGTCCTTTTAGTTGCTCCCTCAGTAATGCCACCGAGAGGGATCTTGTCACTGATATTGCATCAATAGCAAATCCCTTGTGAAGGCTGTTGTCATTCCTGTCACATGAGACGGATGGACTTCCCCACAAGGGGAAGGGGCAAGTGTGTCTGCCCCAAGAGAGAGGGGTTGTAGAATTGGGCAAGAGGCAGCAAAGAGGAGTTGCTAGAGCTGCCAGACTTAAGTCAGACCAGTGCTGTAACTAGCTGTAGGATCCTGTCTGTGGTGATGAGAACCAGATGCTGCACAAGACAGCATAAATAATAGGCAGAGAACAGAAAAGTGACAGTCCTGGTCTCTAGTAATTGAAGATCTGACATCCCTGATTGCCTGTAATTATCTGCCCTTCTCTGGATCTTATAAAATCTTTGGACTTAAGGGATCCCTATGGTGTTATTTCTGCAGTTATTGAAGAAAAGTTGTGTGAAACAAGCTTCCCCCTCTGCTGGCTTTTTTTTTTTCATTTCCTGTCTTTACATACCCCTGAGTATTCCTTTGCCCTTCTAGCAATCTTTTATCCTCCTCTCCTTCATCAGAGAGGAGGCAGCTGTTAAGAGAAGCCGGTTTGGCCTTTTCAGAATGCTGAGGTGGCTAATGCCATAGCTCCTAGGTGGCAAGGTTGAGGGAACACGTGTTTGCAGTGAGGAGGGATCCTACCTGGGCAGCTGCTAGGAGGAGCAAGGTGTGGTGGCCATGAAGCAGGAGGAAAAGGCGGCTAAAATGGTATTGAGAAGACCCAGTCCAGCAGAGGGAGGAAGTATGAAGCAGTGCAAAGGAGCAAAACAGCAGAAAAAATGGGGCTGAGTTGTCTGTCATCTTTCAGCCCTGATCCACATGCCAGCTGAGTAGCTTCAGTTTCTGCATGTTTCTGTGGAATATCTGTCGGTGGATCTGTTTAGAAGTCAACTGGATATGGTCACTAGCAGCCTGATCTAACTTTGCAGCTGGCCCTTCTTTGGATGAATCAAATTAGATTCTTTTATTTAGCATTATTTTCTGACGACTAGAAAAATTCTATTCCTTCTCTTGCTCCATCTACATCCTGGATTGTGTATGTGCATAAGGCTTCGAACATATCTGAGGGAAATGAGGGAAAAGGACAAAAAGGTTCTAGCACTGCAGTGGTAATGAATCCTGTAACTGGGGAAAAGGGGCATCTCCCATTGAAGTCTGGTCAGGAGAGACAGAAAAGTAGCAGTCTCCCAAGCAAAGCAACTTATATGTCTTCCCTAAAGGTTTGAAATTGCTAACTGCTGCTTGGGGTCTTGTGCAAAGAGAGAAGGATAGACTCATTATTTAAATCTAAAAGCCTCAAATCTTTCTTTTTCACACTTTTTTTACACTTTGCAGCATAGATTAGCAGAATGCAGTAGGATTTCTCTCTGGATTTATTTGCTACTCCTTTTTTTCCCTTTGATACCTATTCTGCAGTCTTCCTGTAGGGAATAGAGAGAGAATTAGATGAGAGGGGCTCAATACAACTTGAATGTTCATGTGCATACTGACAAACATAGCATTTAGGATTATTGGCATTCCATCTGCATGTATCTTCAAAAATTACACCTTGGCTTCTGCAGTTGCTCAGCTTCCTGTATGTATAGAACTGATTTGGAGAAAATAGGGTACCTCTTGGGCATTCTTTGCTCCTGGCCTGAGCACAATCATGAAGTGTAGTCCTTCAGATTGGAGAGATGGAGTTTGCCCACAGTTTGGTATCATGTATACATAGTGACTTGTGCATAGCAACACATCTCCAGAAAAACAGGCTTCTGTGTGTCATCAGTGACATTACAGATACACACTTGACTTGGGCATGAACTTACACTTCCTTGGAAGGCACTAGAGGATTTTTGAGACAATGCTTATTGTGCACGCTGACTGTCAGGACTGCTCTGTGATTTCATGATGAGCCATGAAGCACATGCTGCAATTCCTGTGGGAGAAACTTGGGGTGCATTATCTGCGGTTTGCAGAATGTCATTAGTTGCAGATTTGGTGGCTCACATAGCAATAAAAGGACAGCCCTACCAAGGCTTGTGTGTTTACATCAGGAGTTGGCTCTCAGTTCATTCTCCTCTGCTGCTGAGCTCGTTTCCTGCCTGTGTGCAGCTCGGGGCCCCTCTCCCACGCTGTGAGCCAGCGTGCCAGGTACACAGCTGCTGGCCTGCTCTCCCAGCCTCCTGCAGCTGCCCCGGCACCAGGGACCCAGGGCAGGAAGAAAGCTGCAGGCTCCTGGTGCTGCTTTGCCAGACACATGTTGCTCTGTGCAGAGCTGCTACCTACGCTTGGTCTCAGACTGAAAGCTTTTCAGTCTTAAAGACTCTGCCTGGGGCTCTTGGTCTGGACAGGGGCAGAGAAAATGTCAAAAGGATTGAATGAGGTCACTGACTATGTAGTAAAAATAAAGCCATCTCCCAGGCACAGATGTGTGCCACACTGGGTTAGGCAGTGTCATCCCTCCTGTCAGCCAGCCTGTTGGCTCCTCTGTGTGCAGGGTGAAGGAATCTTGGAAGTTTGTGGTATTTGGCAGCAGGGTTTGTGGCAAAAAAAATAAAAGGAGCCAGCAGGACTCCAGTTTACCTCAACCCCTGTAAACATAAGTGATTATAGCATTTAAATCACTTGAAATAATAGCCAGTTGTCCAAGTACAGTGCAGGTAACAAGACAGAGAGCAAAATTTTCCTGGGAGGAGTTTGTGCATGTTTTCCATTAGCAGTCCAGACAAGGGCCAGAGCTGAGAAAAAGGCATGAGAACAGCCTTTCACCATGACCTCACTAACAAATTTCCCAGCTCTGAGTTCAGCTCTGTTGCATGACTGAACAAGTGAAGAAAGCACAACTGCTTCCAGGATACTGGTTGCTTTACTGGTATCTTATTTTTATTTTATAGCAAATGGAGTAAGGGTTCTTGGGTAGTAAAAGCCCCAAATGGAAATATAGGCTAGACATGTATTTATGGCCCATGGGCAGGGACAACAGCCTCGGAACATATTGTAGCTGCTGTATGGATGCTTCATATGAGGCCAGGGGGTCCCACACACTCCAGATGCATCCACATTTTGGTTCATTTGTGTCAGGATTAATGAATGGTGGGGATGCTGGGCTCTGTCTGCAGTGTCAGCTGGCATGTCTGTGTGTCTGTTTGTTCAGGCATTTCCAGTGTCTGGAGATGCTACATCAATCTCTGGGTTTTTTTTTTCTTTTTTTTTTTCTCTCTGCCTTGACAAATCTTCCAAACAGGAGAAAGAAGACAGGCAAAAGAGAAACCCCCTCAAAGTGAAGAATAGGCCTGGAAACTTGGGTGCGGTTCTCTACCCCTTCTTGACACAAATCCTCATTCCTGCTCAAACTTAATATAGTGCCTGGGTGAGGAAGGAGCTTAGATGCAGCATCCTCGCCTGCAGTCTCTTGCTTCTTCTGTGGAGTCTGAGGTTTCCTGAGGTGAAGCCTTTGACAGGAGTGGTTTGAGGTATTCCCTGCTGCTCACCTAATTGTGCTGGCAAAGCAGAAGCAGCTCTCTGTTGTGGTGTGGGAGAGGAAATGAAATGCAGAGGGGGTAGGAGCACCTTTAGCCAGTGTTGACACCAGAGACTTTACCTTGCGAAGCCCCAGAGTTCCTCATGCACAGAGGTGCTGTGGCTGATGACAGCAGCCAGTTAGAGAGTGCTGAAAGAGGTGGAAAGGAAGGACCAGGACCTCCACTCCTCCTGGCTGCATGGGCAGGCAGTGCCTCCCTCTGGTTAGCATGGCTGTGGGGTTGGGAGCAGTCTCTCAGGTTGTGGGATCATGGTCTATGACTAACTGAAAACCACAAGAGCATCTGTTAACTTTTAAAAACAGAGACTTGTAGAATTAAGATACGAGGTCCTTACAAATTTCGTGACAATTGCAGAAGAAATTACAGGTTTAAATATATGTATGCAAGCCCAGCCAAGTGGTTTTTGTTTGTTTGGGTTGCAGATATATGAAAAGAAAGGCTGGCCAAATTGAACTCCCTGGATGAGGAATTCATTTAAGGTCAGCAGCCTTACGCCCCAAAGCTGCACATCTGCAATCATTAAGCACATATATAGGAAGCTGTCCAGGCAGATGTAGCACTCGCCTTCCTACGCTGTCTGCTTTTTGGTTTTGACATTACTGAAAGCTTCAGTAAGAAATAGTTTTTATGGTGTCAGATGTTACAAGTCTTCTGTGCCAGTTTCCAAGTTGGAGTGTGGATTTGCACGGCTGGTATCTTTCCAAGAGGTGGAAGGAGATAATATACCAGGGCTGGAAATTCCTTGTGAATGCAAGAAGCTGTAAAACCTCCCACGGGGTGATCTGTGAGGGTGCAACAGGCTGACAGCCTTGTCTGACTTCTTGGTGAAGCATAAAAAGGCCGTGTGGAGCTGCAGATGCTTTCCCTGATTACTAATGAGAGAAATCCTGACCGCTTGGCTGGTTTTCCTCATGGGATGAATGCTCAGGGTTGTTGCCGGGTGGTTTTGGTGGTTTTTTTTTTTTCTTTTTCTCCCCTCCCAGTCTGAATATCTTCATTTGTTTGAAAGTATCCCTCTTCCTGGTAAAATACTAGTTCCAACAGTGCAAGCTTATCTGGGAAAGGTCCGAGAGGGAGGGCAGATTTGAGAGGGAGCAGTTGAATGCTGAATCCCTGGTGGATCGGCAATGAGGTGGGAGCACAGCTGGGCAGTCTCTGCTCTGACTGTATCAGTGTTTATGCAGAGTGGATCAAGACCAGCAGGAGAAGTGGAGGCACCCCATGGCAGCTGGCACCAGGCTGGCTGGCTCTGTTTTCTCTGATGGGGGCTGCAGCAGGGCCAGCAGTGTGTTTCTAACATCACAGATGGATGTCTGAGCTGTGGGGCCATTGGCAGCTTTTTCTTTCTTTTAGGGAAGACGAAAGCCCTTTCATTGAAAAATCTGAACTTGATCCAAATGTGGGATGGGAACATATTTGTGGAGGGGCGAAGCAGATCCACCCAGGCCTGCACCCTGTAGTTAGGACAAAGAAGGATGCTGGTCTGCAATTCAGGTCTGTCATGCCTGGCACGGCCCAGCTAGTATACAGCCTGTGGACTCATGCAGATGAGTTTATTCACATTTACAGCCTTTCAGAGAATTTCCAAGCAAAGCTACCTGACTGTAGTGTACACCAGCCAAAGCAAGACACACACCACTTCCCTTAGATGCCTGCTGGGATGCATTGCTCTGCTGTCAGGAGAGGGGACGAGTTGTACTGGGGTGAGGCGATAGCCATGCTGAAAAAACAGACCAAATGAAGGGCTCTTGAGCAAGAGAAGGGCTTAGACAAGCAGGGGACTTTTGCGGGACAGCTGTCAAGTAAACCCGGTTGCTTTGGAGACAATCTCTGTTTTATTTAGAGCTGTAACTGGAGGAGAGCTGACAGCTTCCAAGTCGCACTTTTGTGTGGAAAGTTTCTGTGGGATTGTATCTCGTTGGTAGCAAACAACAAGGACTGGTGCAGACTGAAAGTGTTTGTGGATGCTGTTCCCACACTCTGCATGTTTGATGGCTCTACGTTTGTCTTTCAGATAGGAAGATGGAGATACACTTACTTTAACACAATTGTAGTATATTGAAGTGCTTCCTCACAGAGTGCTTTGCAGATTTTTATTTTGATGGTTTTGATTTATTGTGTCTTTTCCTGTTCCAGCTTTTTGTTCAGTTTTTTGTTTGCTTGTTTATTGTGGCTTGTTAAATTTAATAATTTCTCTCAGATATTTCGTTTTCATGGGTGTATCCTGCTCCTTGGAAAAGATGCACAAATGTAGAAGTTAAATGATGATTTGATTAAGAAAAGTAGGCTGCAAATATCAGCAATAAAAGGCCCACTAGAGGGATGTGAGATTTTGGGGTTTACTTCTCCTCATATGCCCTGTACATGCATCTAATTGTATTGTTAGATTATACAGTATTATACAGTATATATACACTATATATATATTNTGCTGTATTTCCTTCAGTCTGCTAGAGGAGGGGAAAGTTGCAGATGTCCTGCAGGTTAAACATACAAAATACAATATCAGTGTTTAGGATCACCATACTGAGCAATTCAATAGTGCATTGTAATGCATCCTTCTGGATATTGGGCAGTAAAATTTCTGTCTTAATCCCTTCTGCAGCACTGTGATAATTCAGTGACAGAATAGATGAAAAAAACATCCTAACTGTTATCTTGCACTTGAAAAACATGATACTGACAAATTTTCCTTGGACCACTCACTGGGGCTTACAGTCAGAGAAATAGAAAAACTGCTGTCAAAGCTTTTTGTTTAGCTTGTGTTTATTTTTTCCCCTCTTATCTGTAGGATGTGTCTTTTGGTTTTCTTGGGTTTTCTTTTGCTTTTTATTTACAGAAAAAAAAGGATGAATAATGGTTCTTGGAAGTAGAAAGTGGGTTGTTTAACTATCACTGCTGGGAATGCTGTGTAGTGAAACTGTGGGTGAGGGAGTAGGTGGTTCCACTTCTGCTTGTCTTGCAATTCCTACATATGGTCATAAACAGCTGAGTTTGTGTCAGGCTTGCAACTCTGCTTGTAAACTACACCCACCTCAGTTTGGGGCACATGCTTTATCATCAGTTGGTTTAAAAGACATTTCTGGAAGGCGTATTTGAGGTTGTTCCACATCTTCCTGAGGGGCTGCTTCTGGCTGCTAAAGTGTGTGTAAATGTGCTTTTGTTTATGCTTATGATCTGTTTACTTTGTTTCTAGGGCTCATCACAATAAAAGAAGCCCATGATATAGAAGCCAGACTTAATGAAGTGGAAAAGCTTCTGAAGACTATTATAAACATGCCCTGGAAGGTAAGCAAGCCAAGTTCCAATTTAGCCCAGCTTGACTCCTCCTCAATGGTGACATGCACTCTCATGCAGATTAGAATGTGATGGGCTTTGCCAAACCCTGAAAGAAGCAGCAATTTATTGAGTAATTTGGAGAAATGCTGAGTGCCAGAACTGTTTAATGATGCCTCCAAGCTGTCATTTGTAATAAGTCTTTCTGTCATACTATGAAGGGGTGGAAGTGGAGAAAAGGGACAAAGCAAGCTACTGGTTAAAAATGGATGTCTGTTTTTATTTCTCTCTTTTTAAGTATTCAAGGTCTGAAGTTGTCCTCACGTTCTTTGAGAGATCTCCTTTGGACCAAGTTCTAAAAAATGACAATGTCCATAAAATTCAGCCAAGCTTCCAAAGTCCAGTTAAAATATCAGGTAAGAATTGCTAACTTTCCACAGTTGACACAAGAATTGAAGAATGAAAACTACTTCATTTGCTGTTCCCATTATTATTCCTCTATCAACAATTCAAAATGTAGTTCTCAATAGTGCTTTGTGATATAGAACATATAATTTTCCTTGATATACTGTGCAACGTGCATTCAGGTAATAAAGTGGCAGGTGAAATGGGAGGCTGACAAATGCAAAGGAGTGAATGTGAGGAAAATGCAGTCCTTACTGCACATAATATGATAGTGTTGGTACCACTTCGAAAGGAGATTTTCAGGCTATTGGTACAGTACAGTGAAAATGTAAGCTTGGTGCCAAGCAATGGGCAATATCAGCAGTGAGAATATTAGATATTATTAGGAAAGGAGGGGGAAACAGAGGAGAGGAGCATAAGCCCACCTTGAATACAATATGCACAATTTTGGTTTCTTCATCTCAGGGTATGATAGAATTTAAAATTATACAAATAAAGGTCAAGGATTCAAGTTGTTGAACAGCTTCTCTAAGTAAGGGGTTAATTAAAGAAGGAAACTTCACTTGTGAGATGACAGACTAGTATGATGGAAGTCTACAAAGCTGTGAATAGGAGGAGGTCAATTACCCTGTACTTGTTATGAAACAAGAGCTATAGGTTATCCGATATCATTGACAGACAACAGGCTTTAAACAAACAAAAGAAAGGTTATAATATTGTTTTGTTTCCATACAAAGCATTGTGAAGGAGTGGAACTCATTGTTATAGGATATGGTGAAATTGAAAGCAGAAGTGACTTCAAAAGGGAATTAGACAAGGAAGAGGAGAAAAAGTACATTGAAACCTGTCACAGCTGGAGACAGGGGGTTCCTAAACCACAGTTTGCTAGGGGGTAAAGTGGAGAGCCTATCCTTGCCTAATCTTTTAGCCTTTCCCCTCTTCATCTGCTGGTGACCATTGTCACAAGGTCTGTGAGCTTCTGGTGTGCCTGGTTTTGTATTTCTATACTGAAACACTTTCTTTGAGCCTAATGGCAACTCCTGGGTTTGTGTCACCAGAAGAGCTTATTTACAGTTAATTGAAGTAAAATACTACATAGTCCTCCAAGGTTTATAGTGGCTGGCAAGGAACTGGTATCAATTTTCTTTGGTACTAACAAAACTACCTCAGCTGAATAGTAGCATGTTTTAATTTTAAATTACTGTTGGTAGTGACGAGTCATACCTAATTAACTGGAGGAAGATTCTGCTGCCTATGCAGCTATCCAAAAGCATCTTGTGGTAATTAATTTTATCATTCAAGTGATTGCCACATTAATGCTAAGAACATGGGTGGAAATTTGATGTTAATTGACACTTGCCTGATCTGGATGTTGCACAGTGGAAATGGTTCAGTGCCTGGCAGCGCTGTCAGTAGGTGGCAGTAAATGATAATGGGTAAAGCAGTTCATGCAGCAGTGAAATACTGTAACTCTTAGGTCGAGACAAGGACACTAGGAAAATACTGACATTCCTGTTAGTCACAGTGCAGCTTTCTACCTGGCTCGCAGTCTTGGAAAAGCAGGCAAAAATGTTTTGTATTCTCTGATAAAACAACTCTCCCCCTCATGGTCCTGTTCAGAGTGGTAGGTGATGGAGAAGAGAGAAAGGGCTGCCCTCTAAGATGAAAGCTGAATTTGAATTTATGGTGTAAATCTTATTTTGCAATCATACAATGCTGACTGAAGATGAGTCATGTGAAGTGTGATTCTGCTGGGGTTCAGTGTTTTCACAACCCCCAAATGTATTCTACTAAAATGAGTTGCAGTAAAATACGGAATGAAGGCCAAAGATGACTCTCAAGAAAAAATGGAAGTGAGTTTTGGCTTTACCTATATGCAGGAGCATGTAATGTTAAAAAAAATAAATTACCTCCTCTCTCCTGTTGCATCTCCTGTTCATTGCTTGGACTGTACATATAGCTGAAATTTGGTGGTGTGTTTTCTGCCTACCATATTTTCTGCCACAGATTAATATTTTTTGTTGTGCTGATAATGCAAGGCTGTAACATAGAGTCATGGTGGCTTGAGGCAGATCAAGAGTTATCCTATTTAAGTCAGTGCTGATTTTTTTTTGAAGAGTGCACTTGTTTTGTGTTGGCCCTAGCTTCATCTAAAATTGTGTGATCGAAAGAAATCCTTTGACTTGCCTAGTTTGACTTTCCATAGAGCACAGATGTGAATTAACTTCTCATTCACATCAAATACTGTTCTTTAGTTATCAGTTTTCCCCATGGTGGTAAGTCAGTGGAATTAGTTTTAAGTTTTAGATATTCTGTACTGGAGGTTTCTAACAGAGTTAGAAACAAACAAGCAGTATCAAGGGCAGTATAAAATGTGGTATTTCTTTACACAACTTAGAGTTGGTGGTTGAATTAACTTGTAAGGTCACTTTTCATTTCCCTTTTTATGCCTTTTTTTTGTTTTGTTTATGCCTAGGACTGTCTAAGAAAAATGAAATTATGATTTGGTAGTGGTAGCTGCTTCAGATGCTCTGTGTCATGAATTGGTTAGGTGAATAAAATTGCTTGAGCACTGTCAGTTTGCAGATGTGAGAAGCTGTGAAACCAACTCTTCATTCCTGCTTTCCTGTGCAGATTTTCAGTGTCATGCACACATCCCAGATCACAGCCATGTCAATTACATATGATACACAGTTGTTTTCCAGCTTTTTTTTAATCTCGTTTTCTTTCTACTCCCAACAGAAATCATGCGATCAAACGGATTCTGTTTAGCCAACACTGAAACAATAGTCATTGACCACAGTATACCTAATGGAAAAGAGAAGCACCTGGATGTAGATTCAGCAGAACATTTGTAAGTGGAATTTGAGCAAGAGCAATGCTGTCACCTTCACTGTAGCTTTCCCACTCCCCCTAGCAAAATGTTCTTTTCTGTCTAAGAGCAAGACTGGCACAGCTGTCATCGTGACTGGTTAAAGGTTACTGGGCCTGATTGCTAACACTTCACAGCAATTTCCTCTTAAAGTGGGTAAAATGGGGGAATGATCAACCTCAAAGTGATCAATCCTCTGTATGAAAAAAGAGCTGAGGTTGCCATAGGGGAGATGGGAAGGGAGCACAGAATTATTTCTTTCTCTTGTGACTGTGATGAGAGCTGGTTTGAGCCCAAACTTGGAAACTCAAACAGCCTAACAAAAGGCATATCCTGCTACAAAGGGTAGTAGAATGTTTGGGAAGCAAAACACTGTCCTCAGAGGGGAACATATCCCTGAAAGTAATCGAACAAAGGTCAATAGCTGCTCGGCTGAGACTTGGTGTAGCATGCCTATATCCTTAGGGAAAAGACAAGTTACACTGCTTCCACTGGAAAGTTCTGCTTCCTGATGCATGTAGGTATTCTGGGGTGAGAAACCTGTAACCAGGAGGGCTCCTATAGCCATAAACTAAAGCACAAGCAGTTCCATCCCAACATAAGGAAGAACCTCTTTATGTTGAGGGTGGCAGAGCACTGGAACAGGCTGCCCAGAGAGGTCATGGAGTCTCCCTCTCCGGAGACATTCCAAACCCAACTGGACGTGTTCCTGTGTCACGTGCTCTGGGTGACCCTGCCTTGTCAGAGGGTTGGAGTGAATGATCTCCAGAGGTCCATTCCAACCCCAGCCATTCTGTGATTCCATGATTCATGTAGGTCTTAAGTCAGTGACTATATTCACAGGTGGGTCCTGATGGAAACATGCTCCTACAGATTTCTGTCATACCAGGTGATTGATATTTCAATGAGCTTCAGGTAGTGAACCACTTAAATATTTTTGATTAGACATGCTGACCTACATTTTCATTAGAACAGTTGAATGAAGGAAAGAGAATACTAAAACACTTATGGAGCCTTTGTCTTTGAATGCTGTGATCTGTCTTGTGATATTTGAAATGCCAGTCTGCAACAAGGTTTAGAGCTTGGCAACATTTTGTCAGGGGCTGGAGAGTGTGTCTGGCTCCAGTGTAATTTCTTGAAGTCTTTTTATTAACTTACCACTTAGTGTTTTAAACCTTGACCTTGCTAACAGCATTTAAACTTATAAGCTTGTAATAACGAAGCTGAAATGACACACTAGAGGTAGTTCTGTAAGGCCAATACCTGGAAATTAAAATTATTATAGTTCACAGTCAATCACTCTTTGTACTGAGAGTGACAAATTATAGGAGAAAACTACTGAAGAAAGCCTTATCCTGCCTTACTTTTATTTAAAAAAAAAATTAAAAAAAATTCTTATAGCTAGTTTTGATTTTAAAAATGTGCTCCAGCCCAAGCAAAACTTACTAGCCTGAAATCAAAAACTACAATCATCTAACTGTCATCTCATTGGAGTCAGAGACTGTTAAGGTCAGAAAATACTAATGTGATAAAAACTGAATGGTAGGCATAGTTTCCTATAAACTGTGGTGGAAGAAATTAATCCAAGGTAACAGCCTGACTTTTTGCAGCCTGACTTAGTTTAATTTTCCAAAGGATGTGAAGTCAAGAGTCAAGAAGTTAATAAATTTCGAATTTATGTTTTGTACGGTGCCCAAAAGTTTCCCATCCTGCAGCTGTATTTTATAGCCAAGACATAATAGCCAGGAGATAATGGAACCAGTGTAGCACAGCTGTTTTGTAGAAATTGAGCCTTTTTCAAAAGCAGAGATTTTCTATACTGTTGGTTTAAATGTGTGTTATTAGCCCAGAAAGGAAACTTTAAAATCTTTCAAATCCTATGCTGTTCCCTTTCGGTCTCAGTAAAATTGGATTTATGGTGTGTTCTACCCTGAAATCAGAGTTAATTCCTTGTGGACTTGATATCCTCAGATGGGAATTTTTTCCTTTCAGCTGCATTAAACTCTTTATGACTTCTGGGGTTTGGCTGCTGATGGACTTGAATGAGACATTTTGCAGAGCAAACCTGTATTTTTTGCAAGAAGTGCTGGAAGCTTCAGCAGGAAGTGCTCATTCCCTATACTGGTTAGCTGGATAGCCTGCAGTGCTACCTGCCCAGTGATCCCTCAGCTTCTTCTTGCAAAAGAAACCACAGCACTTTTCCAAGTTGCAGTTGCTTACTGTGTTGTTCTGAAGTAGGTCTTCTCTGCTTCCTTCATTTTCTCTCTGATTTTCATTGGCAGTACCCCATACTGTTGCAAACTGTGGTGGAGCCAGCGTGCTCAGCATCCATGTGGCATAACTAGTCCTTTTGTGTGTGGTGCTTGGAGAGTAGCCTGAAGTCCTTTTGAAAGAAAAAGGTGGTAAATAAATGCATTTGAGCTTACGCTTTGGTTTTGTTACAGAGGTACCTTTCTCTGCAAAAACTGTTTGCACTTCTGTCTTCTAGGCCAGCAGCAGAGTCTGTGGCATTGGATAAGCTGCCTTTTTGGCAGATTCATCCAGTACCTGAAGGAGGCCTGCAAGAGAGATGTAGAGGGAATTTTCATGGGGCCATGTGATAGGATAAGGGGGGTGGCCTTAAGCTGAAAGAGAGTAGGTTTAGATTAGCTATTAGGAAAAAAATATTTAGATAAGGATTGTGAGATACTGGACAAGTTCCCCAGGTTGTGGATTCCCCATCCCTGTAGGCATTCAGAGCCAGGCTGGATGGGGCTGTGGGGAAACTGACCTAGTGGAAGGTGTCTCTGCCCATGGAAGGGTGTTGGAACTAGATGATCTTTAAGGTCCCTTCCAAACCAAACCATTTTATGACTCTATGACATTTACCTCTTTTAAATACTTCCAGTGGTGGTGACTCAACGGCTTCCCTGGGCAGCTTGTTCCAATGCTTGATAAATCTTTCAGTCAATCAATTTTTCCTAATACCTAATCTAAACTTTCCCCAGTAGAACCTGAGGCCCTTACTTCTTGCCCTGTCACTTGTTACCTGGAGAGGAGTCCAACCCCACACCTGGCTACCCTCCTTTCAGGCAGCTGTAGAGAGTGATAAGGTCTCCCCTGAGCCTCCTCTTGTCCAGGCTAAAAACCTCAGCTCCCTCAGCTGCTCCTCATCAGACTCGTGCTGCAGACCCCTCACCAGCTCCACTGGCCCTCTCCAGACAGGCTCCAGGACCTCAGTGTCCTTCTTGCTGTGAGGGGCCCAGAACTGGACACAGGATTTGAAATGTGACCTCACCAGTGCTGAATACAGGGGGACAATCCTTGCCCTGGTCCTGCTGATCACTATTTCTGATACAGGCCAGGATGCCCTTGGCCATCTGGGCACACGCTGGCTCCTGGTCAGCCACTGCAGGCCAGCACCCCCAGGTCCTTTTTTGCCAGGCAGTTTTACAGCCACTCTGCCCCAAGGCTGTAGCTCTGCATGGGGTCACTTGTTGTGACGCAAGTGCAGGACCTGGCACTTGGTCTTGTTGAAGCTCGTGCAATTGGCTTCAGCTGATCAATGCAGCCTGTGCAGATCCCTCTGGGAAAGCCTTCCTATCCTCCAGCACATTGGCACTCCCACTCAGCTTCGTGTCATCTGCAAACTGACAGAGGTTGCACTTGATCCCCACATTCAGATCATCAATAAAGATATTCAACAGGACTGGCCCCAAAACTGAGCCCAGGAAAACACGACCTGTGAAAGGTTACCAAATAGATTTAACTCCATTCACCATCCCTCACTCTTTGAGCCCAGCCACCAGTTTTTTACCTAGCAAACTTGTCCAAACCATGAGCTTCTTGTTCCCTCTTCTTCCTGGTGAATCTGACAAGCAAATCTAATGCATTAACAGAGGTTAAAATGGTAAAGAATTTTGTCTTACAACACAAGAAGTAGGCTCTTGGAAAAGACTGTGTCTGTCAAGGTACTTCAAGGAGAAAAATCAAGGGTAGCAGTTTGGGCATTTAGGAATCTGAATGTCCACAGTAGAGTTGCAGAATTTATTTTGAGAGAAAGACCTGTTGGTAACAGCACAAAAGCATTTTGGCTGTTGGTGTCGTACACAGCTGCTGACTGTGGTGAACAGTCCTGGTTTATTGAGTTTGGTTTTGTGTGAGCACTCTAGAGCAGTGCTTTGCAGACTGCTGTGCACACACTTCCTTTTTGGTGGCAAGAAAAGCTTTCTGCTTAAGCACAGCATCTGACTTGCACTGCTTTGCACCTCACATTCTGCTTGTAGCAACCTATCAGTGGGGCTGGAGAACCACAAAATCTGTGCAGCCTTTCAGATGTAGTTTTATGCTAATAATGTAGTTTTATGCTAATAAGAGAAATGTAGTTTTATGCTAATAAGAGAAAGCAGAATCTGAATAACCTTCTTGACTCCTCTTCTGCTTTCTTCACTCTATCTGCCTCACTGGTGTTTCATAATCTGTTGTTTCTGGATCCGTTGCAGTCCATAAGACAGCACAATGTGATCTGTGAAGTGTTTGCAACAAACCAAATCAACTCCCTTGTGCAGGCATTCCCACACATGCAGGCAAGTAAACAGCCTGGGGGGACTAGAGGAATGAGGGTAATAAACATTCAAAGTTCAATCTCATTGCTGTTTCATTTAAAGTGAGGAGCAAAACAACAGCACCACAGGAGAAAATCCATGAGTTTCTGCTCAAAAAAATGTTCTCTATATTGGCTCTCATAGTTAAAAAAATGGGATGAGAAGGACCAGGAAGGAGTATGGAAAAGACAGAACTGTGGCCATACGTTGCAGGATGTATAGACCAGGCTATCTAATAACCCATGATACTTCTAAATAAAGTTTTGAGAAGAGACAGGAGTGGGAGACTTATCTGTTTATTTACCCTACCACTCTTCTTCAGGTCCTCTGAAATAATACTTAATCTTAGGTCACCCTCTAGGGTGAGGATAGAGGGATGTCTGCAGTTGTTTCACTTATCTAGAGTCTAACTAGTTCATGTGTAGATGAGATGCAGTTTTAAATATTAATTAGTTTAAAGCTCATCTGTTTATCTGCCATTCAGAGAGCTGCATTAGGCCAGCTAGGCTGATAAAGGTGTTAGAGACACATGCTAAAAGTGGGAGTTAGGTTAGAATTTCTTTTTCCATCTTGTGCAATTTTTCAGTTTCTACATCCTTTTATTTCTCACTCTGTCACGGTGAATGAAATTTCTTTCAAAATATTAAAGAGGGAGTTTGAGAAAAAGAAACTTCACGGTTCTTCAAACCCCTTGTAGAACCGAGGTGAAATTTAGTCCTTGGCCTGCAATGACTGTCTTTAACTGCTCGGCTATCCAGGAAGCAGATAATGTTTCTTACTACAGAAATTCAAGCCTTCTTGGAATGGGAATGTGTGTAACTGAGAGAAGTGTAGGGTTTAACAGCTTGATGCCTTCTGGTTGAGAGCAGGTATGAGACAGTAGGTAATTCTTGCAAAAGTTCAGGTTATGAAACAGGTGTTAGGAAGTGGGGAGGAAAATACCAAAAAGAGTGAAACTAAATTTGGGAATCTTTTCGTATTTGGAGATTCTTTGATTGTCAAAATCTAGATCTTGTACCATGGGAAGGACAACCATACTCTGCAGGAAAGACGCTGTAGTCGTTTTTTCCTACCTATGTTAGAGACTTGGCCTCTTACAAAAACCAAACTCAGAGGAGGTGCCTGTGAAATGAAAGGCTGAGAGTTCAGATTCAGATGGGAAACAAAGGCAGTTTCTTTTTCACTTTTATGTGAGAACTGAGGCATTTTCTGTTGTTGACACATGCTGTGGGAACAAAATAGAAAGATGTGGACTTCAACTGTGTGATTCACTCCTCCAAGACTCACTTGCTGCTTCCTTCCTTCCTTCCTCACTAGTAGCTTTGAAAGTCAGGGGTGACAAGATTACTTGCATGCATGCACTATGGTTCTCACTGGCTCGTGCTTTAGTCATAATCACATGAGTATAGAGAAGGAGGTGTGGATGGAATCAGCTCCAAGTGCTTCTCCCACTCCCTTAGTACGTTTTTTTCCAGTTCCTTTGATTTTCTAAATTACTTAATGCCTTTTGGTGTGGTTTTTTTTCATCTCTCCTTAGGTTCGAAAGTGTTAGCGACTTTACCTCAGAGCTGGAAGACAGCGATGATCCAACAGCTTATGTCACCAATTTGACATACTACCACCTGGTCCCATTTGAGACTGACATTCTGGACTGAGGCTGCTCAGGGGTGCAGCCAGCCAGCATCCAGCCAACCTCTTCGTCCATAGGTTCTGCTATCTCTGGCATTGCATCTCTCTGAATAAGGCTGTGCAGACAAGACCAACAGCAGGGAAGCTGCAGCAAGAGCACCACAAAGCCGGTTTTAGAAGTGTGGTCCTCTGTTGTGTGTCATGGAGACATCTTGTAAGGAGATATCTGCTTTGCTGCTGACAGCAAACTCACTTTCTGTGAAAGCAAGGCAGCAGAGGCTTCCTGGAGATCAAGGAAATCTCTGCTATGTCTGTGGGAATTGCCACACTGACACAGCTGTTAGGAACTTGTGCTGTAGCAGGCACAAGTCACCCATGCTCTTTGTGGTGCAAGTTGAGTTCCCCTTTTAGGATACCACCAGAAACTTCCTCAGATGGCGTGACCACGCTATTCATGCTTTGTAAGCAAGAAGACAAGCAAACCAGCTGAACTTTGTCAGTTCCCTCTGCAGTTGCTTAATGGAGGTCTCGTGGGTCGCTTTGTGCTCGGCTACCGGATGATTGGTGCCTTACACGAGATGTCAGAAATACCATTGAGTGCCTCCAGGAAACAGAACACATGAGCTGACAGCTTTACTTCTTCTAATCATGGGCTTCTGTATAATCACTGAAAGGGTGACTGCTCTTTCCTGGAATAGTGAAGCAGACAGCAACTGGCATTGCAATGAGCTGTGCGTGATGTTTGGTACCTGGATGCTTTCAGAAGTTGGGAAAGCCAATGGGAAAGCTGAGCTGCTCCACTAGGAAGGGTCAAGGCTATGGCAGGCACTTGGATAATATTTTTTCTTTTCATGTGGACCAGCATATGTGAATGGTGCTTACAGATGTTTACATCAGAGAGATAATTCCCTATGCATATTTCTTCCCAGGGGACGGGAAGGAAGACCCTGAGATTTATGTTGTGTTTGGACTGAGAAAGAATGATAAGCTGCAGTGTGCCTACAGTGGTAGGAAAAGCAGTCTCTCCACTGCCACCCTGTCTCAAGGTGTTTGTCCAGCTTTCTGAGATCTACCTGGAGGGGTCAGGTGCAGGCCTCCTTGTTGTGTAATGCCATGGATTTCAGCAGAGACAGGACAGTGGGAGCAAGAGTGGGATTGGACCCTGCAGCCTCTTGGCCATTGAGTAGTGCAATGTTAAAGTCTCCTCGGGGTCTCTCTCTCGCAGAGAGCACCCCAAATTCCCGGCTCTCACTGTGAGAGCTCAACGTTCACCAACATGACCTTTCATTGAGCTTTTTTGCCATCTGTTTGCAAATATTAATTTGAAGGGACTGAAATGGAAAGAAATGCATTTTTGGACACATTTCTCGGAAAAGAGGCTTGCTTGGTCCTGAAGAAGCTGATACAACTCCCTTCCGCAGACTTTTCATTTCTATCTATAGAATAACAGTCAAACAGAATTTGTTAATGTAAATAATAAATTATTGAGAATCTTAATTCTTTTACACAGTATGTTTTTAAAATATATTTTAATGAAATAAAATATAACTCACCTTCAGTACACTTCTGCAGCTTCAAAGAGTGCCTTTGTTTTCTTTTGGTCTTGTTTTGAGTACACTTTTCCACTTTCCCTCTTTCTTTTCCCTGTAGTTTTTGAAACATGATGAGTAATAGCAATTTCTGTGCTCCACATATTACTCATACTATAGACATGGTGTGTATCCACATGAAACCTCTGCCTAGCTGTTGATCTTGGGTCTAGGTGTATGTGGTTTAATGCCACTCAGCTTAGTGGAGGATTTCTGTATTTTCACTATCATCATTGAAATCAAATTTGGCAATTATTGGTTTTGAAGATGAAGCAGATTCTTAAAAGATAAATTTCTACAATAGAAGGGAATATGTTATCACTCACTCAAAGACTTTCTAAGCAGCCTCTTGAATTAAAATTGGGAAGATTTTTTATTTTATTTGTTTTACTCTCATTAGTTTTAATTCTTCTGCTAGTGTTCTTAGTTAACTGTGGTGAAGTAGAAATAGCATCTGGTAGACATGTGTGTTGGACTGGATATTGGAATATTTTATTTCAATTCCTGACCTTGCTGTCAGCCTACCATGTTGCTTTGGGTAATTCTACTTCATCTCCCTATCACTGAGTTTTCCTTGACTGATATTTTGGAAAGCAGCATCGTTGGCTTTTCATGCAATGTTGTCCCCTAATTCATTTGAATTTTCCTATGAGTTAATGACCACATGGTAACTACTTATCTTTTAAAGCACTTTAAAATGCATGAATTAAAAGATAAATAGATAAGTATTGCTAATTTTTAAAATATACAGCCCCATTCCTCAAATGACAGCCAGCTGAGCCGTGTGCATTTCCAGTTTGTCCAGCTGGATACCAGAGCCCCATGAGGGTCAGCGGAGCAGAGGCTCCCATGGGGCTGCCAGGGCAGCGCTGGGCAGCTGGGGCCTGTCCCACCACCCTGTCCCACCAGCAGGAGCAGGATGCCAGGCACCAGGGTGGCATCAGGCACCTCCCTGAGGGTGAGGGTGGGCCAAGGGCAAGCCAGGATGTGGCTCTGCTCTCTGGGAGAGCAGCCCAGCTGTGGTGTTGCCGGGGCGGGGGCTGATGGGCTGGGGGGAGTCACATGGGGTCCTGGGCCATGTGGAAGTGACAGAAACCCAAGGGTCCATAAGGACAGCCAGACCTGTGGGTGCCCTTGGGGCTCAGATGCTGGGTGGTCAGGATTTTTGTCGTGCTTGTTTTGGAAGTACATTTATTTTTGCCAGGTACCCTGGTATTCTGCGGACGTGAAACAGAGAAGAATTCAGTTCTTGCTGCATTACTGTATAAAATAAAACAAACAGATAAAACAACAAAAACAAACAAAAATTTAAAAAAATTAACACCAGTCTTCCATTATTTAAGGAAAATGTCACTGAAATAAAATTCCATGCTTTAGATTTCTTAACTGGACCTCTCCCCTGTGCAGCCATTATAGCTGTTAAAAACCCCCATGCCCAGGTCTGCAGAGCCCTGTGAGAAGTGTCTCAGGGCATGCAAGTGCTGCCATCCAGATGGGTGCTGTGTGTGGTCCTCCAGAAATGTCAAATTTTAGCATCATTATTCGTTAGTTAACCTGTTGATGATTCTAAAGGAAGTGAGTGGCCCAAGAATTTTTATGCCCAAACCCCTCTCCACACAATGCCAAGACACTTCCTATGTAGGGCTTGTCCTTGAAAAGCTGGTCTGTGTTTTCTCTGCAACTTTGGCTTCTGCTCTTGGCACACATCATGGGGATCATGTGTACCAGTCCTTGCTATGAGCTGCTTGAGCAGAACAGAGCTGAAGTGTGCTGGTATCTAGGGAAGGAGCAGGAGGTATGTGTCTCTTGGCAGGAGCAGCGATGACAAAATCATTGGGTTTTTATTTCTCGAGTCATGAAATGTGCTGACATTACAGTGTTGCCAAATCTTAGGAGAGTTAGAGAAGACAAAGAGTATCACAGGCTATGTTTTGTCCACCAGTCTCTCTTTTATTTTTTTGGTTACATCAACTGCTTTTTAAAAACTCAGTCTTGGATTCCAGGTCCATCCTTCACAGCAGCAATAATCTGTAGCTCAGTATCAAACTCTAAAATAAAAAAGGGGGAAAAAAAGAACTTTTTCTAATTGCTTCCTGTAATATGCATTCCTGCTGCAGTCAGCTATCTCTGAGCTCCCTTCGCCATACATACACAAATTATTTGAGTTATTTTGCTGATCAGCTTTCATCAATGTAATTGCTTTCTTGTGGAAATATTCACACCCTGAAGTGCAGTTCTCAAGTTTTATAGCACACAAACCGTTCCCATTATCAGTACTGTCAGATAATTTCTTCTTGCTCTAAACCCATTCTCATTCTAATTAACTCTGTTAGTAATACATACATTGGGGGATTTAGGTAAGGGCAAAATACCAAGGTAATAAACATAATATATCTAGAGCTAAGAAATGGAGAATTCCTATTTACCTAAAAGCAGCAGTGAGGATTGGTGGGATGCATTTACAATTGAGCTGTATGAATTCAGACTTTCCTGGGCTTTCCCAAACCCTGTTATCATGCCTCTGTTTCTTACATTTAATGCATATAACCCCACAGTGCTCTGTTGAGAGAAAGAACAGCTTGAACTTTGGTGTCACGGAAGGGAAGATTGAACACCAAGAGTTGGCTGAGACAGAGTTTTGCAATGTTTCATTTTTGTCATGTTTAGCAGGACATCTAGCATGCAGGTGCCTTGCCCTGCAGGATAGGAGTTGCTGCAGAGGTTTGGGTTGTCATTCTTCACAGACTGTTAGTAAGGGAACCTGGTCAGGTAAGGATTTAGAGGAAAGCTCCTTATTTTCTGAAGACGCCTGGTCTAAATTTTCAGAGTAGTAAAGTTAATTTTCTGTTGTCCTGTGGCTACCTACATAACTGAACTGAAGAACTGGCTGGTAGGAAATAATTTCTCAGCTGCACAAGTGCCCACTTCTGCCAGAAAGTACTGGATAAGAGCCCAGCCCCGGCCTGGGCTGTGGAGATGTCTTTAACCATCCTTCTTTTAGTCCTCAAATTCTGCTAAACAATTTTCAGAAACTTTTAGATAGAAATGGCAGCTGATATACTGGCAAGAAAAAAAAACCCAAATGTGAACAGGGAATCTTGATTAAAAGCATTCCAGCACCAGCTCTGTGTATGTATTTCCCAGTGAACTTCAAAAACTAGAAGATTCTTCACTAAAATGTTTTACAGCATCTGTTGGCACTCCGAGTGAGGCCTTGCATGTCCCTCTGGTACAGCTGTTTCTGACACAACCTGGCAAAAATCAGGGCTTGGCCACAGCTGCAGCATGTGTGTTTGTAAGGTCTGTGAGGTCCTGAGCTGCCTTTGGATACCCTGGCAACTCGCAGGAGGCTCTCAATTCCTTGGAGGCACCTGTCCTCTCTACAAATCTCTGTGCAGTCACATCTAAACTCCTCCAGCATTCTGCGGGTTCCAAGCAGCTTTGATAATTTCCATTAGTCAGATAGCTCCATTTAGCATTGCTGTTCAGTTTGGAAACCATCTGCAAGTAATCTTGTTTAGCTGTATCACCTTGTACTGGGCAGGCTGGAAATAGAAATAATTACATGTACCAGAAGCCAACTTTGTTATGTAAAATGGAAAAAAAACACCATCAGCACCCCCACCAGCAAAACAACAATTGCCCATTATTTTCCCTTGTAGCCATTAAAATTAAGTTGAACAGATTCCATGACTTTTGAATGAACATGGGCTCATTTCAGAAGAGAAATGTCCCAAATCTTGCCAAGTTTCCCTTTGTCTTATTGGAGCTGGCTTTGGTGCTTGAGCACAGTGGTAGCACATGGTGCATCCAGCCATCTCCAAGTGACCTTCAGATAGGAAAACAAGCAGTGGGTGTATGTCAAAGGGAGAGCAGGAGGCACAGGGACGGCTTGGAAGGAGAGGGAATGAGAAATCAATGAAGGATTGTAATGCAAACAGAGGAGATCTCCAGGGATAGTTTCAGTCATGAAGCTGAACTAATTCATCTTTGTCAAAGGGCTCTGGTCTGGCAGTGTCCAGGTGCTGGATCATATTGTTCCTCACCTGGTATCCTGCAAGGAATGTTACCAGCCCTGACCGGTTTTGTTGAAAGGAGATGCCTGTGTCTGATCGGGCGCCTTTGTATAGAGTGAATATGCTGAACATTCTGGAAACAGACATTTTGCAGCAACAAAACTGATTGTGGTTGCCACCTTAAGACACTGCACAGCTTGTGTAAATGGTTTAGGAATTCAGCTTCTGTTTCAGGAATTCCCACATGCACCTCACTCTGCATGCTTCATGCCCATATGCATAGGCTTCAAAATGCAGATGGCTGCAGCTGATGGCCATGAAGGCCCTCACAGGCTTGGATTGCCCTGACCATCCACCTCACCTGGGACCTCACCACACCCTCCAATCAGGGGCTCTTGAGCTCCATCCAGAACCTGTAGCATTTATAAGGTGGACTCTTTTTACTCTCATTTACAAGAGTGGCTCTTTCTAGTCTTGTTCTTGAGTTGTGGGGATTCCCTGGGCTGCCTTCTGACATGAGATGTGACATGCCTGATGCTCACTTGATGACCACCCTGCTTCACTGACAGTGAGTTCCCCTGTTTTGCTTATTATGCTAAGCCTGTCTTGACAAGCATTTCCTGGTATCAGCATGATTTTTCCTGTTTTAGAGAAATACTTTCCAGAAATGTCTGCAGAGAGTATATGCCTGGGGATACATTCTTTGTGTGACTTGTGAATTAAGAGAATAGTTAGCTTGTTCTGGAAAGCATAGCTGCTTGATGACTCAGCTGCTAGAAAGTACTGATGTGACCTTGGTATTTATGATAAATTAATGTTGCCCTGGGTTTTAGAATAAAATAACAACATTCAGTAACTACTATATATCACATGTGGCTTCCAAAAATAATCAAGTTACAGGCTTTGGTGGCTGGGGGATTTCCTTGTGTTTCTTCTCTGATTCCAACCGTTTTTAGAAATCAATGGGCAGTTAACTTGAAATGACTTATTGGCACCCTCTCTCCATAGAGTTAGTAAATATCTAATCTAATAAGCTGACATTATAATAATCACAAATTTGAACCTATATTGGCCATACAAGCTGTGGTTCCAGGTGGTAAATATGGTCATTGCCAGAGGAAGAGTGGAGGTGTTCCCTGGCAGGAGACCCACAGAGGTCAGGAGGTTGATAGGTGTGGCATTACCGTGGAGCCTGCACAATCACTGGTGCTGGGCATGTTGAATGTGCAAACAGCAAGTTTCTCACAAAAAACAATTTTTATCTCCTTTCTACTGAATATCATAATATCCTTGGGTTTCGTTGAGGAGAGGTTTAGAGGGCTGGCAGTCCCATTCCTCAAGCTGAGGAGACAACAGGGACAGTTACCCAATCTGCACTGGAATGTGCAGAACTGCAGCTTCTGAGCTGTGAGAAGACTTGTCGTTCAATTTGTCTCCCTCATGCTTAACAACGTGAGAAATGATGAAGGTGGCAGGCCAGCTGTGGAGGATGGGTGATTAGATGCATGACTGAGGGAGAAAAGGCTGGCTGCTAATGGGTATCAGCAGATACCAGCACAACAGGAGCAAGAATGCCAGTCAAGGGATACAGCCACAGGTATGGTAGCAATATATTGTGAACCTACAGGGCTTTGGCTTAAGACATCTGAGGCATTTAAGTGGAAAACAGACATTATTTTCCATAGGGCTACAGTGCCAGACAGGATTTTTATGAAGCATGCAACAGGGCAGAGAATTGTATGTCTCAGTGAGTCAGAGGAGAGGTGCAGAGCGGTTACATGGATGTGATAAATAGAAAAGATGGAATTACCACTTTAGGTGGCTCTGAGACTGCAGATCCAGACTTAGGGTTTTAGCCTGATCAGGAAGAATCAGGCACTGTAGTGCCTAGTCAAAGAATAGGGCTTTTTCACCAATAGAGTGCTTCAGGTTAATGAAGGAAGGATGCTATTAGAATTTAATGTGCAAGTTTATTAGGCATCTAAATGGTGATTCATTAATAGCTGCAAAGGAAGATTAATATCTTTCATTTTATATGCAGTTAGATGCTCTCACTTGGAAGCTTCCCCTAACACACTTAATTAGCCTGAAGAGGGAAATTACGCTCCCTAGGTACAGTCCTGTTATCATTCTGGTGGCTGAAGCAGCCTCCAACCTAACACACATCCTGTGGGACTGCTGTGCTAAAAATAGCTGCCCACTGCTTACAACTGCTGCAGATTAGACACCCACAGCACTCGTGGATGTCGAATTCCTGGTTAAAGCAGAGGTGTGCGGCACGCATCTGGAAGAAGTGTTACAATTAAAGCCTGCAGTGAGCTGTCTAGAGCATAGAGTGATTTCCCCAGGTGGGAAAAGCAGCTTCCCACCTGGCTGTTGCCACACTTCAAGAAGTGGTGAAATTGAATTTCTGCTTAGATCAGGACTTGAGATGACTCTGCTCTGCACAGCCTGGCATAGTGATTATACACCAAGCTATTCCCAAGTAACTCGCCTCCAAATTAGTGTCAGCACAAGTTCTGTAGCAGGGTCTGCTACCCACCCAATGTAAATGCATTACCTTTCATGTCCCAGCCTGCAGATTTTAGGTATGGATTTTGTATCTCTATCATTAGATCCAGCACAACAATTTAAACCTTTTGAATGGCAAGGACCTGGGAGAAAGGGTGTGACATACAATGAAAAATACTGACTCCTTAGGCCCTCTTCCTTTGACTGTGGCCTATGTCCTAGATTAATTTTTATTTTTTAACTTTTTGTACCTCTATTTGTATTTCAACACAGAGTTATCAACACTGCATTAGCATTCTTTTTGAAGGCTGTTTAGCAGTTAGTATTGTAGAAGAGAATTTTCTAAAGCATAGTCAGTGGAAGACTATATGCCATCTCCTTTGTAGATTGGCACAGTAAAATTATTGCCAAAATACAGACTTTTTAAAAAGAAGATGTGCTAGCTGAGGCTACAAGCTGGGTACACTGACACAATATAATGTATTATATCCATGAGTAAATTATAGGTGCTTCAGCATGAAAAGCTGTTTTCCTCAAGTTTGAGTGTATCTTGACAAGGTTTACAGATATCTGATGCCCAACCACATGCTGATTTGTTTATACTTGTTGAACACAGAGGAGGACCATTATCTTTTCTGTAGCTTTTCTACAGAAAAAGCTCATCTTGTTCGTGCTCTGTAAATGAAACCTCTTTCTTGACTTGCTAAAGTTAATGGCAACCTTCCAAGTTTTCCTAGCTCTAGTCAGGACTGTTGCTGTTGACATTTGTTACAGGGAGGGAAGAAGGAAGGAAGGAGCATTCTTTTGTTCTCAGGAGAAAAGTTTAATCCCTTTTAAGAGCAAGAGGAACTGACAGGGAGCAGTTAAACAACCAGCTCAAGGTCACACACAGGGATTGTGTGTGGTGTACACAGCAGCTGAGCCTCCTCTGCTACCAGAATAAACTGGGGGTCCCTTTCTTCCTCCTCTCCACATCTCTTTCCAAAATCATTCCTCAGGTTTGGTCACGATGGGTTTGAAATTGGTGATGACAATATAAATACAAACATGAGAATCAGATAGGAAAAGGACTTGGTCATCCTTCCAGCCTGTCTGCCAAGCAGTAACGGAGCTGAGGCTGCTGCATGGGGGACAGGGAGCCTGCAGTGAAGGTGAAGCTGAGTAGGTAGGACAGTGCCCTGACTGTGGCTCCCAGGCAGAGAGAGCAGAGTGGGCTGGGTGATGGTGAGCAGGGGCAGCCAGGAGTCCAGCTGGACACGAGGCTGCTGTGACAAGGAGGTGCAGGGTTGGGAAGTTTAAATTATTGGGTCAGATTTGGGTTTGTGGCAGGCAAGGGTGGGCTCAGGGCCATCTACAGCATAGCTTGGGCAGGGACCAAGGGCAAGGGCTTGAGCTTAATACACTGGAAGGTGCTGAAAGCCCCAGCAAGGCTTCTCCCAGCTCTGCTCCCAGCAGTCAGGTCACACAGTTGCACCATTCCAGAGCCAGCCTTGAGCAGTGGCCCTTAGAGGGGGAGGAGAGACTGCAGGGCCTGACACCAGGAACAAAACTTTGACCAGAAGGTTGGTAGGGCCATCTGTTAGCCATGTGGATAAGACTGCTGCAGAGATGATAATTATTTGTGTCTGCTTACTGTAGAAGAAGCTGGGGAAATTCCCTATGCCATTCATTTTAGCAGTGATTCAGCAAATGCTCAGCCTAAAATTTAAAGTGATTCTAGAACAGGTTGAGGTACAAATAAACAACACGAAAATTAGCAGATTGCCAGGGCTGGTACTAATCACCCAAGTGTTCTGGAGGATCTCAGGGGTAAACTGAAGAATGATCTCCTGAATTTGAGAGATGGATAGTAAAATAGCAGATGAAATTCAGTGCATGTAAATGTAACTCCTGGGTAAAATTAATCCTAACTTCACATATAATATTCTGAGCTAACACTTTGTTATTCTTATGTACAAGTGAAACTGTGGGTTTGTAATAGTTCCATGAAACCATCAGCTAGTACCCAGTAGCAATGGAATAAAAGATTAAATGCTATTACTTTGTGGAAAGAGAACAGGGATTAAAAAGTCTGGGTCCAAGGGTCTCCTCCCCCCACAGTTCTGGTCCTCTCATCTCAAATATCTCACAGCAGGAGGAAGCCTGAAGAAAGGTAATTCATTTGAGCAAAGGTATGAGATGATCTCTTTCAAGGAACAGTTAAGTAGGCTGAAATTTACATTTTCCCTTTCCAAGGATGGATAGATGGTGTGATAGAGATCTACAAAATCAGGAGTGACACAGAAGAGGGCAATAGAGATTGACTTCTTGTTGTTTTTTCTTGCCTAGAACTGTGGCCCATCAAGTGACACTAGCAGGAGGCAGGCTCAATGCAAGAAGGAGGTGGCTGTTCCTGTGGATGAGGCTTGTTCTACTGCCTGCCAAAGGATGGTTTGGAAAGGAGACTGGAAAAGTGTTTGGAATAGAGCTTCTTTGGGTCTTACTATCTAGATAGACTACAACAGGCTCAGGGACTCCCTTAAGGTTGGGGAGAGTATTAGCGTGAAAGTGCCTTCTAAGTGGAGCTTGTTTTTTACCTCATTTACCAACACTTGGAGGCAGAAAACTGAGCCAGGTAGACCAAGGTCTGCTCAGATATAACTCTACTTTTTCTGTAGATTTTTCTCATATCTATTTTTTATTATTTTTGAAGACAAAAGTCTAAGTTACTATTTTGAATTCGAAGTCCATCTGTCCTTGGCGTGATGCAAGGTTGTCATATACTGCCATGAAAAGTCACTGTTGTGTCCTTTGATCTGCCAGGTCTTCAGAAAAGCTTTGACACTGTGCAAGTCTTCCCAGAGTACAGCAGCAATGCTAAAGGTGAAACCGAGCACTCTGTCTAATGCCAGCTGTCCAGGGAGGAAGGTCACCAACCCAACAGTAAGCCCTCCAGCACGAGGATACTGTGGTTTTATCCTGTCATGCATCTATGAAGACAGGATGCTGTCTTCCTCTTCGTGTGCAACCTTCTTAAAATATTTGTTCCTTTCCATCCTTCTGCCTTTGCGTTTTGAGGGAATTTGCCGTGAGTGGTTTCCATGGTTACGGCTGCTCTTGGAGAGGGAAATCTGCAGAGAGCAAATAGAAAAACCATTGCATGTGGGACAGGGTAAATGTGCTTTGTGTCCGTAATGGTCATTCTGCCCCAGTTAGAAGCCGATATGTAATTGGAACAAGAGATTTTATTCTTTATCCCCTTGTCTTACAGCGAAATGTAGCGCTCTCCTTTACCAGTAAGTCTTCTTGGGTTGCTGAAAGCACTCTGATTCCTGTGGTCCCTTGAGTATTAAAGGGCAGGAAACAGGCTATGTTGCAAAACACGCCACTAAACCAAGTTGTGCAATTTTCTTGTGTAAGAAGGAAAATGGTTTTTTCTTTCTTTTTTTAGTTGTACACTTCCATTTTGTCCTTTCCTCCAAATAAAATGGAGGAAAAGACAGGAGCAGTGGTTCTCTCCTTGCCTTTGCACTCTTTGGTAGCATTGTCAAATACTTGTCCCTCTGATCAGCTCTGCAGAGCACTTGAAAACCAGGAATAATGCTGGGCACATCTACAGGGGTGCAGGGCATGCACAAAAATCTTATGAAGTAGCTGCATTAAAGCAAAGTTTGTTGTAAACCTGAAGCCAGCCTTGTCCCATGACTTTCTCTGAAGGACCCGCTGCCTCTGCTACAAAATTTGAGGGAGCCTTCCCCACAAATGCAGAGGGTGAACTAGCATGTTGTTCTGAAAAGGTCAGTACAGAGCCTCTGCACACACTTGTAGCTTGGTGGGAGGAGCTAGGAGATAACTGAGCCATCCTTTACACAAACTTTTTATTCTGGAGTGGTAATTACCAATCAGGTAACTTTGGTTAAGGGTCTCTTTCACGTCCTGACTGTAGGGAAGAGAAAGGGGAGAGAAAAAGCAATAAAGAAAGCAAAATCCTACACTAGAAATTAAACTTGGTGGTTTCTCTTGCTCTCTTCCTCCACAGATTTTAACTGTAGTTCTTTGCCACTTAAATGCAGAATCACTTATCTGAGCAAGCATCAACACAATTTTCAAGGTGAGGACAGCTGCATCTCATAGGTGCTGATAGAAATACTCAGGGGACTAACTGGTGTTCCAGGCAAGACTATGAAAGGATTTATTCTAATTTGGTTTATTTTCATTAATTGTTATAAATACTTCAGTTGTAAAGTGTAGTACAGTAAAAAATGGGCCTTTTGGCTAAATACACACAAAAATCCACCCCATTTTTTAAAATGTACTTTTCTTATAAAGCCCAAGTTGCAGATGTCCTTTTGTTTGCATCTTGTACAGTGATTTCTGCAGTACTTGAGAAAAATAAAATGAGTTTTTGATAGAAGAAGCAGCTAACCATTTAGGGGAGCTTACCAAGCAGTAGAACATTGCAAATGGCAATAAATATTCAAATCCCAAAGCAAGATATTTCCAGGCTTCCATATTCCAATAAAATTATGAAAATGAATGCCTTGCTATTTATAGAGGGTGGCAGCTTAACACCAGAAGATATTCATATTTAATAGCATGCTCCTGTACTGCTGCCAGTGCTGAAGAGTTGGGGGACTGCTTGCCATGATGGATGGATTTCAGCCAGGCAGAGCCTGCTGCTGATGCTGGGTCACCACAATAGCCACCTGCCAGCCACAAGGTTCTTCTGACAGGGCAGCAGCCCCTTGCTGGGGAGAATTTGTGGCTGATATTTACTGGTGTTGTTAATCATCTGGCAGATGTGCCTACGCCATCACTTTTTAATGCTGCTGGCAGTCATAGGGTACAACTGCAGCCACGCTGAATTAGGAGAGAATGTTGAGATATGCAGTAGTAATTGTGCATGTGCCTCTGTCAAAGAGCATTTGTCTGTGGTGTTCTATCCCTTTTACTTCAGAAAAATAACCTCTTGAAGCTTTGCCTTCTTCTTTGATAGTCATGCAGCGGTTCTGGAGAAATGTGGGGCTCTTCTAGTTCCACAAAAATTAAGCTGGACCTTCAGGAATTGGTGGGTGGAGGGTACAAAAAAAAACCCCAAACCAGCAAGCCAGAAACACTTCTGCAAAGCATAGTTTAATGTAGCTGATTCTTTCAGTTTCACCATAGTACTCTGTGAGAAGTTCTGCCAGCTGTGTGTTAAATGAGATGAGTAACATCTGCCACATGCTCATTAAACATCACATGTATGATACCCTCTGCTGAATCTAGTGCTAATTAGGATCTGTAATGAGACTTATTCTCCTTTTAATTAATATGAGCAGGGTAGATTTTCAGTAATATCTAAGTGAGTGAGGAGCTTACATCTGCTTTTCCAAAAGCAGCTTAGAGAAGCATTTCACTGCACTGAAATGTCATGCAAACAGCAGTAGCAGTGGCTACTTCTTTAAACTGGGCCACAGGCCTGGCTGCACTGGAACTGTTGACTAGCTTAAGTCTGTTAATTCTGCTGTAGGGAGTTGGGTTATCAGTGGGGTGATGTGATGGAATTCCTTTTGCTTTCCTTCCTTTCTTCTGGTTTGCTTTCTTCCCTGAAACACAGGTCTTGGACAAAAGCCAAGGTCTTGATCCAGCCCTTAGTGCAGCAAGTGGAAAGATGCCCATTTGTGTGAGAAAAGCTTCAGATGGCCCACGACAAAAGATTTAATGGAGTCTTTTTTCGTAGTTAGGTTTGCTCTGACTTTTTTGTCTGTGTAATAACTTTGTCTTCTAAGGTGTGCAGTTCACAGTCTGACACCACTGCCCTTTTGCAGGGGACAGGAAAGAGGTGTTTTTAAAATAAATACAAATATGTGGAGATCACGACTTCTGTACAAAGAACAGAAGTAAAAAGCATAATATAAAAAACAGTCTTTGGGAGAAGTAGTAGAGACAGGCTTTCTAAAGGCAGGTCAAACACAGGCTCAAGGAGCAGTTATTAAATAATGAGAAAAAATTGCTCTGTTAGAGCCACTAAGGATCTGTATCATCCATGTACCAACATATGGCCAAGGATGCAGCTCAACAGTGGGAGATACAAAGGTCTGACTTTGCCAGACAGAAACTTGCCCCCGCTCCCCTGCCAAAACGTATCCCAGAACTCCATTTCTAACACACAGCCTCCCTGTCACAGGAGCTGGGGAGAATGCATGTGTTTTGGAAGCTGGGGATCCCCATGAGGTGTGACTTAGACCACCTAACTGGGAGCCAGTGAAGAGAAGACAAGCTCTAAGTCATAGCTGAGAGGCAAGATTGCATTTTAGGGAGAAGTTGGCTTCAGCAGGAAGAAAGATCCCAGCTCCTGCTGAACCCCTGGAAGAAGACATCCTGTTTCCTTACCTTGCTGCAAGCGTCTCCCAGGATGCTGCTGCTGCTGTGGATCAGGCTGCCTCCTCTGCCACTGCTCCAGGCAGCAGCACCTTGTCCCTGTGCAGGATGGCTGGAGCCTGCTCCTGCAGCTCCCATGCATGTTCAGCAGCTCTCCTGCAGTGAGGGGGAGCTCAGCCCGTGGGCCTCACCCCAAAGTGCTCTGCTGGGGCTGCCTGACGGGAGGAACTCCTGCTCATCCCAGGAGTGACACAGGTGGACACACTTTGTGTAGGCTATGGGCTGCTGCTGGGCAATGAAGGTAAAGAACCTTTTGCAATAGGTTAATGGGTCAAAAGACTTTGAGCTGAAACCAGGTGCTGAAGCAGAGCTGAGCATTCCTGGTGCTGAGCTGATCAGAAAAATCTCAAAGGTATTTCCTCCCTCTGGCTTCAGCTTTGTCATTTACGTTACTGCATTTGGTGAGGATTCAGAAGCAGCAAGCAAATCCACAGAGGTAGAGCAGAGGTTCAAATGTGTCAAAAATCAGATCTGCAGAGCTGTTCCCATCTGGCTCTTATTGAGTATTGTGGAACATGTGGCTGTTGTGTAAGGGATAGCAATTACATTACTAGTAGAGATACTCCAGCCTGTTTGGAGGAAAATAATGAGCTTTTGATGCTGTAATAAGGATAACTAATTCCCAGTTTAAGGTAGGTTTAAACTAGCCTGGCTAAACAGATCTAGCATTTCCATTTAGAAATAAATGCCAGGAAAAGCCCTGATGTGTTATGTTTCAAATGAAAAGGGTGTATCTCTGTTCAAAGGAATCATAGCTACAGTTTTGATTTGATCTACCAGCATTAGCTGAGTATATGTTCTCTAGAAAATAGGTCACAGCAAGAAAGGCAGTTAAACTTGGAGAAAAGGAATATGAGCAGAAGTGACTAGGGAGATGAAGGTGGTCAGTAGAGGAATGGCACTAAGTGACAAACAGTTCTCCTTCAGTTGGGCATAAATATTAATGCCTTCCACATTCACACTAGACAGAGCCTTTTATTTAAACCTACTAAATAAGAAAATTACAATCTGCATTTCTTAGGTTGGAGGCTTTGAGCCTACTGTGGCTGCCTTGTAGGAAAAACGTAAAGCTGCTCTGGTAAATGGTCACTCTTGCATCATGTGTAAGAGTGGGGAATTCCAAATCTCATTTGACAAATGGCTTTTCAGGACAGTAGCTTATTAAATAAATATAAAATACACACTAACATCACTTCCTTGCTGCAGGTATCCATTTCTTTGGTAGTTGTATTCCCCACTCTAGCTTGCTCTCCAGCTTTGTTAATGTGCCCATGCTGTGGGAGTAGCCAGGACTCTTGCTTGTATGTTCCCCTTTCCTAGCTAAAGCATTATCTCAGCTGTTTAAAAATACGGTTCTGAACATTTTAAGTGAGGTACTCAACATTGTGATTGCACGTTGTTCTTGTTTGCAATTATACCATCACATTACAACATGGCAGTCTGGAAAAAGTCCACCATGTCATTCTTAGTGGTGTAGTGCTGTTACTAGGGAAATTTTATTTAGGACTGTCTTTTCCTAGTGTGCTTAAAGGAATTAAATGCTTCATAAAGTCAGATATAAATATTTGAATTAAATATATGTACACATACATGTATCTTTGTATATATATGTATATTTGAATATTCACCAACATTCCATATGCTGGGGAAGATTTACACTTTAAATGAAGATTTAGAAAATGTGGATACAATATCTGGGCCAGGACTAAAATCAGCTCATTTCATTATCTCTGTCCCTGTTTGTTTCTTGGCTGCTTCTTGCTTTTCATTAACTTAACATGTTTTCTCAAACATGAGGCATATCAAGGCATGGGCCTGATGGAATTTCTCAAAGGTATTGCTTTTGTTGATCACAGTCTGACACCTTACATGAAGTGTGCACTAGGGCATTTCACACAGGAGCTGGCCTGGAATTTAACAGACAAATTTAGGGAAAAACTGTAACCTTTGACCAAGAACCAAGCCTGTTTCTGTAGTTTTCTGCTGGCTGATGGCTCTTTATTAGTTTAGATTGGTAATGTTGTTATTATGAAAGGCATTGATTTTCATGATAGCTTTAGGATGCTGTGAATGTAATGGGAGTTGTAGGAGGAAAGCAATAACCTCATTGACTGAAGTAATCAATGAAATCATCCTATTCATTCCAGCTGTTTCAGGGATAAATGTGACTTTATCCTCTCCACAATCTACCAGAAACAGATATTTTTGTGAGCATTGTTCAGTCAGAGGCTTTGCAATAGGTCATACTTCTGTGTTGATTACTGGCGCACTCCAAATTCTGGTGTGCCAATGCAACAGCTGACTTGGAATATCAGGTTATAGTCAAGAGGAAATGCTTGCAGAAAATGCCTGTTTACTCTGAGCAGGACTAGAACTTGAGTGTTTAATTTGAATAGCTATGAACGTAAGTGGCAAACTGATTGATGAAAAGGGGTTTACGACCTCCAACAAGCAAGAAGGCCTCAGGATGTTGCAAAAGTAAACAAACAAGGAGATATGTCCTGGGAAGTCTGCTTCCAGCTCTCCAGGCAGAGAAATCAGTGACAATCTCTGCATACTGAAATCTGTGACCAATTGCTTGTCACCAAAGCAGCAGTCCTGAAGGAGGGGAAAGCAGGCCTAGGAATGGTGATCTTGTGTTCTGGTTTGCATCCAGCAGACAAGCACTTTATAGGGAAGGCATAGGAGTGCTACAAGAAAATGCCATCTTCTTCCCCCTGAAATGCAAAGAAATCCCAGCAGATTGCAGAGATAAGCCACTCTCCTATAGTCATTGGACCAAGCCAGAACAGTTCTTTAGGAACAGTTTTCTCTCTTAATCTTGCCAGCAGTTTTAATTCATGCAGGCAAACGGGCTGGCATTTGCTACTAAAGTTGACAAGATATTTCTCATTTATTACACTGATTCTCAAAAGCAAAACCAAGTAAGTCCCTTTCCCTGTGGTTTTGGCTTTTTGTTGTTGTGAGGTTTATTTTGGTTTTCTTGGTAGCCTGTCTGTTTAATAATTTAATGACTCATTAAGCCTCTTGGAGGCAGAAACCATCATATTGTACTAAAGCTAATACAAGTCAGTCCTTCCTCTTGGCCAGGACATCATAAAAACTGCAAAATACCGAGGTATCATTTGGAATACAATATTCCAAAGAACAACTCTGACATTTTCTGTATCCTCAGAATGATTCTTTTGTGCCAAGCAAAATGTTACGAACACCGAAACCGTCGTTTCCTGATAGCCACTTCTGAATGTTCTAAATACTGTCTCAGCTGTCCCTTCCACTTAGCTGTTCTTGTTTGCTGTTCCCTACTGAATGGCAGGTTAACAATAGAAGAAAGTATAGATAAATTGTCATAGGCTATTGTCCAGAGAGTGTTTTTGAACAAAGCTCTGCTCAGAATTAAAATCCTCATGTATCATGTCCACAGAGAGTGTCCAGGAGGGCTGCTGCTGTAGTCCCTGAGGTCACTCGGATCTTTTGGGCATAGGTAAAGTTGAAAACCAGCTTTCAAACAATAGATACCCTCTCTTCTTATGAGGAAGCTGGATTCTTGATGGGGATGTTAAACTGCCAGTTTGGGGTGTCTTACAAGACAATGGAGAGGACCAAAGTTAGGTACTTCAAAACCTTAGTGGTTTGGAGGTGGGTGATCTTCAAGGAGAAAGTTAAATGCCTGTGGTATCTTCTTATTTTTCGAAACCAAGATATATTTACTCTGTGTGGGTTGTGTGTCACTGCTTTGATGCCTTTAAAAAGATCTCATTGATGTATTTAACAAGGTTATCTATAGCTCTCATTCAAAGATCAGTGCATGGAGTTAGAGACAGAACTGAGCCATAGGCTTGTACTTACTGGGACAGCCTTTTGCCATTTCAAGCATGTTTTTAGATCATGAGGAAGAAAAGTCTTGAAAATAGAAGCTTCTAACTTTTTATGGCTATAAACAAATGATCATACACCTAGGGTCTGAGTATGATGAAAGGGTTACTAATGTTTTAGGGGGGAAAAAAGGGTATTTGTAAAGAGAAAGCTCCTAAAATGAGCTTGACCTTCACCTACAGTTTCATTATAATGTGGTTGACACACAACAAAAAGAAGGATGTAGTAGTGCTGTACAGCTGAGCTTTCTGGTTGACAGCAGTCTGGGGAGAATTGTAATTGCCTGAGACTTGAAGTAGCTTTATTTGAACTCACTTCTAGCTGTTATAGAAAATCAGTTTGGAAATCCCACTCTCCTTCCGATCATTAACCCTGTATTTTTCAGTTCAGAATGGCTTTGTTTGGAGCACCCTCAGCAAAGCACCAGGGTAAGGAGCTCATTGGGATCCAGGTGTGAATGGGAAGATAGACTGAGGGGTGGGGAGGGTCCCTGAGACCCGTGTAGTATGTTCTTCTTGCTGCATGGACCAGATGGGACCTGCAGGTCCAAAAGGAACGCCCTCAAAGTGGGTCTTGCTAACAGAGCCCAGTGCCCTGGCCAGAGGATACAGGGGTAGTTGTCTTGAGGTGTCCTGATCCCTCAGTTCTGGTTTGGGAATGAACATTTTTAACAACAGCCACAGCAGCCGCTGCAGCAACTCTTTCCAATACACCAAGCTGAACAGGAGGTATTCCCTCATGCTGAAGGGGCTTGATCTTGTGGATGTCTTGGGCCAAATGAAACACATACATGCAGTCTGCTGTCTACATGCCCAACTGTCTAGTCAGAACATGATGGTATCTTACCTGTCAAGGCCTGTTTAGAGAGAGGACAAAGCCCATCAGCCCAGCTGTGTGTCTTATATGGCTCCAGATTGAGGGCTGGTGGCAATTTAGCAGCTTGTGTGCCTGGACATGTTGACCAGGATTACATGATTGCCTGGCAGAGTACATTCTCCGGAATTAATTTACAGCAAAACCAGAGCAACAGATTAACTAACAAAGATAGCTGGGTAAATAAGGTTTCTATTTACACAGATTTCCTTTCCCCGCCCCCCCCCAGGTTGTTTCCCCACACACTGAACCTTGGCACCTTCATGGAGTTGCCCTGCTTGGACTAGTCTGTACCTAGATCTGGCTGCATGAGGCTGCCTGTGTTTCAGACCACAGCTCATTCTCTTCATCTTCCTCATCAGCATCCTTTGGTCTCTGATCAGTGAAGTCAGTCAGCCAGCCACTGATTTGCACCAGTTGTGGTTTTGATGCTATGGTGCATGAGGTTAAGTAGGTAATACCAAGGGAGCCTCGTTGCTGCTGCACGTTCCATTCAGGGATTTACTTTTTTATAGAAACTCTTTTAAAATTCTCTCACACAGCACTAGAAAGTGTCTTTTCTTCAAGAGCTATGATGAAAAGTTAAGTAGGTCATTTTTTATCTTCAATATATAAAGCTTGAAAATGAGATCTTGTGAAATAGCATCCACTCGGTAAACCTAGCAAGGGGAATTTTTGCCATTGTTTGATGATGCCATCAAATAGAGATAATGCTACTGCAATTTGGGATTACTTTGTGGCACTGGGTCACTGTTGGCTCTTGGTTTGAAGTAGGCTTTCAGTGATGTGAACTTTCAGAAGCAAAGTGAAAATATTGTGGAACTACAGTTGGTCTTCAGTGACTTTGGAGAACAGCTGAACATGTGCGTTCACCTCCTCCTCAGTGTTTGCCTCACCTTTCCTTGTAAAAGGAGTAAGGGCAGAAGAAATTGTAAAGCAGGTTGAAAAGTAAGCCTTTCATTTAACTAGGAATAGCCTGAGTTGCTGGCTGCTGAGCAGTCTCCCCTGAATCCCTTGAATCCCAATGGTCATTTCTTTGTGTTATGTGCTACCTAGATCTGGACACCTGGGAGATGTGCTTTTCAAATCCAGCTATTTAAGGAGAAAGATATAAGCTTATAGAAAAGTTCTTTTTTCTTACTGATGATTATCTTCTGCTGAGTGCTCTTCAGGAGCATAGCAGAAGGCACAAAGCCTTCCTTTTCTGGAAAACAGCTTGTTTATATGTTTATACACACATTGTAATTTCGATCAGAGAAGGTTGAGCTGTACTTGCTTTTTTAGAATCTGTCTCTTGTAAATATGACATAGTTCATCATCTTTCAAGTAACATAGATATATATATATATACACACATACATACAAAAATGTATGCATGTCTTTGTCTTTAGAAATAAATACCTCCTCTTTCTGCCACTGCCTAATTCTAGGAGCCTCCCATGCATGCCAGGATATGGTATTTATCAGCTCTTGTCTCTGCTATAACAGAACTGCAGCTCAGAGATATGTGCCCTGCCCAGGATGGGGAAGAAACATTCCAGGTGTTCCTAATTTTCCTTCACTGAAATAACTCAGAGGCTTAAAGTTGTTGTTAATTGTGGGTGGGCAGATGAGGGATTGTTGGACACCAGGGCTCCCATAAGACCTGATGTGTCTTGTTCCCCTTACATAAAAGGTGGTCATAGCCACAAGGACAATTTCTGTCTGCGTTTTTGTGAGGGCTGTGCCTGCCTCTGTGTAGCACTTCCTCTTCATCCACAGTACCTTTGGCTTTCTGGCTGACCATTTGTTTCCAGGAGCTGCACCTCCAGTTGTACAGACAGCTCTGTCTTTCACCTCTACATCCTACCATATGCCGAGATTTGTGTTGCAGTAACTAGAGCATGCTCTCCTAGAGTGAAAGATAACTCATGACAGCTTGCAAAATCCCTGCAGACATCTCTTAAACCAGACTGCTTGCTCATTTTAGTTTAAGCAAACACAGAAGATCACGAAGAGAAGGGAACTGGCTGTCCAGGTTAAAAGTGACAGGTTCAATGCCACCTCCAGCCTCCAATGTGTTTTTGTCTCTTCCCCCTGCTTGGTGCAGTTGCCTCTGCTTTAAATCATGAACCCACAGGATCTTCTTTGGATCAGCAGCCAGCCATGTTTAGGACATCATCATGAAAGGCATGGTCTATCCCCAGTTTTGTTTCTGGCCTGCAATGTGACCAGGAGGATCACTTGGCTCTTGTGCCTCAGTTTCTCTTGTGAGAAACGGAAATGGTGATATTTCTCTGAAGTGCTACATGAATCTATGGGCAGGAAACACTGCAGACAAATCAAATCTTATTGTTGGTCACTAAAATCTTGTAGACAAGAGTGATGAGGCAGCAGTAGGAGCCACTGGTATAATGCAGAGATTTCTAATTCCACTGGGTGGCAGCTGAGACTGAGCTTAGGTGAGGAATAATGCTTTCTCCCTTGGGTTGAATGCAGTGACTTTTTGCTAGAAGAGAACAGATCCAGAACCAAGCCTACTGTAAGGTCCCGATGCTGTAACCATCTAAGATGGCAATTCTCTTTTTGTTTACATTATTTGAATCCCCTATTTAATACACACAATAAAACAAGATCTTTTGAACCAAAACCCCCATCAAACCTGCTGGATTTGGATTGCCAGTCATTTACAATACTTTTAAAGGCTTATAAACAAAAGTCATATCAGCAGAAGTCCAACCATTTTTCATTTGATGTCTTTCCTAATGCAAGCTTGGTTTGAAAACCAGGCCATGAGGAAATCATGCCTCAAAACTGTGTTTGTTGAGGAGGCAGATAACCAAACAAACGCCTTCTGTTGTGCAGAGTGGATCATATTGCCTACAGCCACCTTCCCCCAGCTGTGTCAGACCCTGGCAGAAACCAACCACTGTATAAAGAGCCACTGGGCCTGAAATGACATTCTGGCAATCCTGTAGTGCTGCTAACAGGGTGCTGGGCTGGGCACTAGCTTGAAGGCACAATTCAAAGCCCTGTGCTGTAAGGGAAGGCACTATACTTTATCCTGTGCCATCTGGCATTATCTACATCCTCCACCACCACTGCCCCCGTGTGAAACCATCTTTCAGTTGTATCTGCCACTGTCCATCTCTATGCTGGTCCCCTGGGAAGTAGCTCTCTGGTGTCTGTTTCTTTCCCCTGGTGCTTTGTACTGTTTGGACCTAACAAATGGATACCAAGCGATGCAGGATACTGAACAATTGAGTAGCTGGGTCTTGTTTTTCTGTTCAAGAGGCAAAGAAAAGCCTCCTGTGAATGATGGCAGTCTTATGCATTGGGCTACAAGGCTGTGGCAAGAACTGTTCAGAGCTGGTTAAATGCTGTATCGGTGCTTCAAGAAGAACTGCTGTCTATGTCTCCAAAAGAAAATAAGTCTTATTATCCTTGCTTGGTGGCTTTCCTCCTGTTTCTTGAGCACCTTGTCCTTTCAAGGAATTCTTCCACAAGCCCAAGATTTCTTTGCATTTGGGCTTTTGGAAGAAAAATAACCCTTTCTTTCTTTCTCTCTCTTTGTGTTGCCTCCAAGTGAATCACACCATGGACTTTGACACAGAGCTTCTAATTTTTTATACTGCACACTTACCTGCAAGTGGCTCACATAAAGATTTTTTTATTTTTTCTTCTGTTCTTACCTTTCCAGTTCATTCAGGGAACGTTGTTCATGTGGGTGCAGTGGGTAGAAAGGGGCTGCAGAAGAACTAGCACAGCTGTGCAAGGCTGGCAAAGGCAGCTTTCATAAGAATTGCCTTCAGGGCGGGTAGAGGGCATGACAGGAATAGCAAGGCTGTGTTTCACCTGCCCCTGTAGTATTACTTATTTATTCTCCTGCCATAAAAGAGCCATTCTCAGCCTAGTCTTAATATCAGAGGGATCTGACACCTGGGTTCTTCTTTGCCCAGCAGATTCGGGCTGCAGAGGAGAAGCAGGCAGCTCTCAGCATGGGTGCAGAAAGTCTCAGCAAAGCTGTTTAAGGCTGGCCTGGGTGTCAGTGTATTTGCTTACCAGCATGGGAGGGTTTGGATGTGAGAGGGAATGCCATGTGTAATTAGAGAGTGAGAGAGCATGGAGGCTCATTCTTGGGGATTGAGTGTTAGTAAGGTTTGGCAAGAGTCACAGACAAAAGAAGAAATGGTTACAAAGCTAAACCAGGGCTGGCTTCAGCGCTGAACCATCTCGCATGTTCCTGCTGAAGACATGCCAATGAGCGTGCAGAATGAGAGGCCCCCTTGTTGGGGTCTGAACTGATTTCTGAGAGGTATTTGATGGCTGGTGTGAATGAGCGTGGGACCATCCATCAGGCCTTCAGCAGTACAGCTACAAGAGTGTGGAGATGTGGAGTGCAGTGCAGGAGCAGGTGCCCTGAGAAAGGAGTGGCTTTAGCTTTAGCATCTCTTTCTTGACCGCCTTACATCGGGCGAGTAAGAAGCAATGCAGGCTCCAGCAGGGCAGGCTGACATTGTGTAGGAGACAATGAGGATGGTTTTACACTTAACTTTGTAGGCCACTTAGTGCTGCTCAAGTGGCACACTAAAAGCTGAAGAACAACAGAAGCAAAGTTGTTGGGTTTGCATCTGTTGCGCTCATGCAATTGTCATGCCAAGCAGAACTAATGCACCAGAAAGCAAACAGTGAAACTGAATGCTCTGCCTGGACAGCATAGACTGTCCAAAGGGAACCCCAGAAAAGGAAATTAATCCAGGAAAAACGGAGGCTAGCTTCAACTCTGTAAAGAAACCTAGCTGAAACAAAATAATTCTACATAGTTTGGCATACAGCTGTGACACCTGGTGCCCTCCCAAAATGGTAGAGGACTTCAAAAACTTTAAACAGGGTCAAGTGCTGCCTGCCTTACCCTTTTGTTTACCACAGGAACAGATGGACCGTTCACTTGTGCATTGCTCAACATTTGAAACCAAAACCCATGCAACTGGAGCAGGGGACTTTGGGCTGCTCTGCACAAATAGTTGAACTGACTTAACTGTAATCAGTTATGGAAAACATCACTTGGAAACAGTGTGTTTTGGCTGACAGCAATTATGGCTTAGCTGGGTAGTTTATGAACCCGAAACAAATTTTTAAATTGATATGACATCTTACCAACCGAAAGGTAAATTGCTCTAAGTCATAACGGATGTAAATTATTACAACTATGTCCCCAAAGGAGTTTCTGAGGGATTAACTGAATCAGTTTAATAACTGATCATAGTTAAACTGGCAGGAAAAATTTTGTGTAAACCAGTCCTTGGAGCTGGGAGGCTTCACTGTGAGTCAGGTGAAGAGTTGCACAGCAGCACCTGAGGAGAACATCATCGACTGTTTGGAGCTTCACACATAGATCTGTTTTGCAAGGGGTCAGTGTGTGCCAGCAGAGCACCATTTCTTTTGCTGTTGTTGGAATGACACAAAGATCTTCCTAAAACTAAATCAAGAATGCCTATAACCAAGTGGCACAAACTGCTAGTACAGTGTAGTTAAATTATGTTGCTTCCTGTTTCCTAAAACCATATCAGTGTGGTGCCTAATTTTCAGCAGGCTCTGGTAGAGCAATTATTGCTTATCTTTGCCATCTGGAAACATGCTTCTGGATCTAGTTATTCTGTGAAGTGTATAAATTCTGCATTGTGTGCACCATCTCCTTCTGACAGAAATGTATTTGTGTGAGCATGTCTAATCTCCATCAGACTTGCTCTGGGCATGGATCAGTATTAATGATTTTTAGACCCTAGCTTAAGAAATAGCAGCCAGGGTAGACATTCTACTACTCCACTGTCCCCTGACTGGGGTTGTGTAGGTTGGGCCACACACGTACTGTGATGTGGTATAGTTTCCTTGGAAAGATAACAGGATTTCAAAGAAAGCTTTGAGTCAGTGATGTGGAAGAGAAAAATGTCCTCAGTGCCCCTGCTGTGTATGGACAGAAAAAGTCAGCAGATATTTTAAGGCAGTGGCAGTGAGAGCACAGTTCACATAATTTGTAGCATCTTTGGAGAGTGTAGCTCAGATACATTCCCTTAGGCATCCAGATGGATAGGGTTCAAACCTTCATCTTGAATATTGATGGTAATGGGAACAGCTGTTCAGCTCCATGCTCAGGTGTAAACAAGGTGTGGCTTAATGGGCACAAAATCATCTGTTTGCAAAGAGCAACCCAACCTTCCCCACCTGATGCAAGCTCCTAGGGCAGGCTGCAGCTGAGCCTGGCCTGGGTTCCAGACCCAGACTGGCTCTGCACCCAGCCCTGTGCTTGGGGGGACCCAAACTGTGGCTCCTTGGGCCTGACTTCCACACCTCAGGCTTGGGCTCTACAGCACTCTCTGTGCACCTGAAGCTGAGTTTGCCATCACCTCAGCTAGCACAAAATGCCATAATCTCTTTTAGATCATGAAACACAGGTCACACACTGATCAGTGATATCTGTCACCATTGACAGTCCTCTTGGCAGAGAGCTTTGTGATGGATTTGACATAATTTCTGTTGAGTCAGGGATGGAGTAAGTGAGAATCTGGACAGTTCACACTCATTCTGTCTATGGTGCAAGGGTTTAGGGGCTTCTGGCCTTCTTTGGTTTCATTGTTTTGGTGGTTGGTTGGGGGTTCTTTACAGTTAAACTATTTCAATGAGCAGGATTGACTTCACTACAGTAAGTAAAAGACACCATGCCCTTATTAACAGTCTATCAGCCTGGATCTTCTTCCTAAATTAATGTGTGACAGGATGGGTGTCAGTTTCTGAGGGTGGGAAGCAGTGTGATGTACTCCCAGCTCACCCTCAGTAAATTCACTGAGCTGTGCACACATTGCACAGACAGAGACTGTTTGTTCAAGGAAGGCACCAGGCTCCACGAACCCTCGCCACAGAACCAAGCTCATTAGCAGCTTGCCAGCCTCAAAAGATAGTCCTTTATCTTCTTCTTGCTTCAACTATGAAACACACAAGAAATACAAAGTAATCCCTGGCTACAGAACACTGTCAGCATCTGGTGTTTTTAGGGGAAATGCCCTGGGTTTTTTCTCCTGTACCACTGCAAAGTTAATAATCTGAAGTAGTGTGTTCATCCTTGCATGCAAAAAAGAATTTTAATGACATCCTATTTATATCATAAAAGGCTCTGTGCATGTGTCACCCTTGTGTTTTGATGTAGCTGTCTCTCAAATATCTTCTGATAGACATCTCTGCCAGTCATTGTGAGGCAGTAGGAGTAAAATATGCTAGGACATTTAACACAATACTGAGTATTTTTATTTGACTTGTATTCCTGGCTGTGTAGTACTCCAAACTACACTTCACTAGTCAGGTTTGGAAGGGTTTTTCCTTGCCAAGAAAGGGCTATGCTACCGTGAGATTCTTAGAGTTGTCTATTATCATGTGATGTGCTACAGCCCAGAGACCCCCACCCACACACAGAACACCAGTGTTTGTGGTCTGCTTGCACCAGACATGACAAAGGAACACCAAAAATATGAGGGACAGCTGGGGCAGAAGGATAAGGGTAAGCACAGCAAGGGAAAAACGGGTGCATGGCTGTTAGCCCTGCAGGGGTGTGTTTCAGAGAATAACTGTCATGCAGCCCTTTGGCTAATCTCAGTGCTCCCACCATGATTCAGGGTTTAGGAACGAGGATGCAAATGCAGGCAGCCAGTATAGGCCCCTTGTGGCTAGTGAGCAGTTGTGTTTTCAAATCATCAGACCAGAGAGGAAAGACCTAGCCCTGCCATTAGTCTTTTGTTCTGGCTTCTAACCCAAAGAACATAAATGAGGACAGGAGATGATTGTTCTCAGCAGATCCCACCAAAGTGGGAAAGCAGCAGATGAAACAGCTGCACAGATTTCCAGGATCCAAAAGATAGTTCCTGTCCCAGCAATTTTTAGGAAGGCCACACTTTCTTTTTCCATATCTTCAGATTTCTTTCAGTGACATCTCTCATAGTACGAAATGAATTCTGGTGGATACAATAGTTTAGTTTGCAAGTGCTGTAAATAGTTTCATTTAAGAACAATGGTATATTATGTTTATGCTGAAACTTCCAGGATGGAAGTGACCTTGCTGTGATACAGAGATTCTATTTACCATAACCACCACACAGATGGGGAAATGACAGCTAACCCAGTATCACACAAAATCTCTCCACCACAGCTGGAAGAAAATACCAATCTGTTGGTCCTTGGTTCCCAAAATGAGATCCTCCTCAAAAAGAAATACTTTCATAGCTATTACACGGATAACAGCCTTTGTACATCTTTGTGAATTAGTGGCTGTCTTCTACACAGTCTTTTTTTATAGATGAGTTTGATTCAGTTGAGTCTCACAATTGAGACTCTGTATCAGGTGCACTGTACTCTGACATAGTTTTCATTGCTTTCATTACTGTCTTGTCCCAGCCTTCATTTTCATTGCATTTTGGGGTTTTTTTAGGTTTTGTAAGAACAAATGTGATCTGCCCTGGGAAGAAAAGACACAAATTAAAGCAAATCTTCACTGTACAAATAATCTGAAATATCCTATACACTATCCAAGAATGATGGTCACCTTAAAGAAAGGTATCTGTCTTTTCCCAACTCTCTTTTTTCTTTAGTTTTCAATTGCAGCTAAGGCTCTTTATTTTACATCTCTGTGTAGACATGCAAAGCTGTGCCAAGTGAGTGTACCTTTTAAAAATCCTCCTATTTCACCCTGACAAAAATGACCATACACAGTGTGGAGCGATGCAGAAACTTTTTTCTCCGAGCTGACTGGATCTATCAGTGTGGAAGATTGAACACACTGGCATTCAGTCCTGTCAAAAGCAAAACTCCATAATGTGCTCTGTTTCAGCAAATACTGATCTCCTTTGTTGCAAGGCTTTCTGTATGCATCATTAGTCACTTGACATTCTGTGTACCCTAGAAACCCAGAAACAGCAGCATCAATGCTTATTTGTTTATATATTTTAAGAAACTTCATTTATGGTTTGACTTCAGTCACATCACTTCACTAATTATCTTTCAAGAGCCTGTCTCATCAGAGAATAACTGGAGACCGGCCAACATGCTCATGGCCTTACCATTTTTATTCCTTACTCCAATGACTCAACTCACCCACACCACTAGGACCTCCATAGTACTCATGACCTCCCCGAGGGCTGCTGAAACTATTCATAGCTCCAATTCACAGACTGGCTGGCACAGAGGACCACATTCAGGAGACACGGGTAGAGCTAAGCTGCTTCAGCTGTAGGCTTAATCCAGCAGATGGAGCAGCTGCCTGACACTGTGGAAATAGCCTGTGTTTTTGTCCAGGGCAGAGTGATCTGGTGGCCTGGTGCACCTGGTAATTATTAACTAAAATGTGCTCGTTATTATTTGCTAGCATCGACAGGCATGAGAGAGAGCACTGCCCCACTGGATATTTTGGAAAACTTTTACTACTTCCTGTGCTTGTGTGCTCCCATTAAAATAGTTTCCAACTTCAGAGTTTGTCATTAGGCTCTTAGAGCTGGCAAGGCTCTAAGACGGTGATCTCTGCTGTAAATCTAGAATGTTGTCTGACACTGGCTTGACTGATGGAAACTGATCTTAGATAGAGGCCACTGTAGGGCTTAAGAGAAACCTGCTCATGCTCTATAATTATCAGTGACTGTAGTCAAAGGGAGCCTGATGCATCTCGTGGGGTTAAGGACCCCCAAGTAGTAATGACAAGACATGTGGGTGCCCTTTACCTTGCAAATAAGCTGTTCCACATCATCCCATGGGAATGGGAACCTAGCATTCCCAAGGTTTTGTGTGCTGCTATTACATTTCCCCTACTCCATCCTGGAACACTTTTCAGCCTTACCTTTTTCTGTCAACCCCCTTAGATGGTGTCATGTTCTGTCAAACGGGTAAAGTGCTGATACATTTATTTCAATCTTGACATTGTGACATGTGCTTTAGAGATAATGACAATTTCAGACAAACCATGGCATGACGGGCCCTCATTCTCATGCTGTTTAAATGTGTACTTGTGTAGGAAACCAAAGAAGAGTAGATGATGATGCCATCTGTACCCTGACTAAAAGTCCGGGCCCATGAATGCAAAAACTGCAGGTGCCCTGAATGTGGGAGCTGCTTTTTGTCATGTCAGAGCTCCAGGCAGGGGGACTGCCTCCTCACACAGAGCATAAGGGCCATATCTTTGGGCCATTTCTTTGCACCCTCTCAAGCCCTGCTCAAGAAGCCCAAGCAGAGCTTGTGGGGCAGTTCAGGTGTTCCAAATGCCGTGTGCTGCCTTTCTCCACGGAGGCAAACCTGGGCTACCCACTAATGTCTTGCCCACTCGTGCTGGTTAAAGCTGTTCTATAGGCATGGAGGGTTGCCAGAGCACCTTGCAGAGAGGCAAAATTACTCAGTGTTTTTCCTTTACAGGTAAGTTCTACCAGTCAAATCGTTCTGTTGTGGCATCTTTTCTATGAGCATTTACCAACACATTTATACCTCTATCAAACATAAAGGTCATGGAGACCATGGATTAGTTTTCAGTTACAAGTGGCTGGTTGTAAATCTCCTCCTAACCTGGAAACTGCTTTTGGCAAAATCCCAGACCCGTCTCCCACTGGTTTTCTTGCCATGAGTTAGTGAATGCTGTGGGCTTGGTGGATCCTTCACCCACAGTATCCTTGCAGGAGTTCAGGCTAATGTCAGAAATGAGAGCATCTCCTGGGCTGCTTCTGTTCTTTCCAGGCTTGCACTTGAGATTTCCAGTGTATCTGGAGGTGATGTCCCTTTTCTCCTGCACAGAGCAGAGCTCTACTTCCAGAGGCAGTCTGGCCCTTTGTGATTAATTCTTTGGTTAAAGCCTAGGTACCTTTGATTTAGGCTTTTTTGTTTCCAAGACATGTTCTCATGTTGCAATATTAAATATCTAAACCCCTCAGGGATTAATTAGCAATAAGTGATACAGGATGTGGTCTGAAGGCTGGAAAAGAGATCTATATTGACAATATGCAGAGACCATGCTTGAGACAAGAGGCCAGTGTTTGATGGAGCCCTGGCTCCTACTTGGCATTCCTGAACATCAAAATAAATTCTTCTTAAAATACATCCTCCTTTCTGATTTTCTGTAGTCTAGCTGTAACTTGACTGGTCATAATAGAGGGTCTACTTTAAATCCTGATTTTCAAACTCTTTATTCTTCATACAGTAACATCTTGGAAAAGCAAAACTGAAGGCTATATTCAAAAGAAGTATTGTGCTTCAGCTGTGTAGCTTCTGTTGTTTTCTTAATCTCAAAAAATAAGTTCATAGTAGATGTAATTTCTTGATTTTCTAATTAGCTACCTTCCTTACACTTAGCAAAAGGAATACATCCCTTGTGGATATATATATATATATCAGTGATATTTCTCTCTGAGTCTCTAAAAGCTGAGCTTTAGTATGATCTCAGTACAAGCAGTACTAAAATCCAGCCTCTGATATTTTTTCAGTCAGCTACTGTCTGAGATGCAGAATCAAGTTAAATACAGTGGACTGGACCTCTCAGGAGGAGCCTGTCCTGCCTCTTCATGTCTTTACTCACTTTTCTGACCAGACAAAGAGCCAGTGAGTGCCAGCTGCCATTTGATGTTATGGAAACTTACCCAAGCAGAACCAAATGGAGACTAGACTGTCATGAGGTGACACTGAGTGCTCTAGCAAGCCGAGCAGCTCCTGGAAAGATGGTGTTAACCAGGCATGCACGTGTCTCCCAGCCTTTCTGTGTGGGTCCCTCTTAACACAGCTTTTCTTTTTGACTTCTGTCAAGTTAAGAAACCCGACTTTTTCCCCACAGCCAAGCTGTAAAACATCAACTGTTTGAAGAGTTTTCTTAAGGCAACAACAACAACAGCAAATGTCTTGTCTCTCCTTTTCCCAAGTGATGCTTATACCATTAAAATTAGCCTCCCGAGGTGCAGAGCATTTGTGCCCAAGAGAAATAGTGAAACCCTTCCCAAGTTGACAAGCCCTGACAAGCTCTGGCATTTTATATTGCTGTTTCTCTGTCCCTGTGCCAGGCTAAGCAGATACCTCGTGGATATTCCTGGGAAATCAGCCTGTCAAGCTGCACAGGAGCTGCTTCAGAGAAGTTGGAGTAACCAGAGCAGATCGATGCCGTTTCCTACCCAGGTTGAGGGCTGGCAAGGTGACCTGACTCATTGCAAGAGCAGGATGGCTAATTCTCTTGGAATGAGAAGCAGGCATACAGATTTTCCCCAGGATGAATGAGAGCTCTGTGGTGTATATACAGATGTTTAGGATGAACTAATTTCTAGCCTGGTTTTATAATCTCTTAGCAGACTTTGACATGCATCTGCCTGTGCAGTGAATTGTTTGATTTCACTGGTAAGTAGGCATTTCTGAGACACTGATCCTTGCCAGCTGAGATGACTTGGCTTACCCTGCCATGTCTTATCCTTTCTTCTGGGGACTACCTATCATTTTAATTTTGGTTTATTTCTTTTCGATCTAACATAAAGAAGACAAAACACTTCAACTTACTATAAAGGGTTTCCATAGCAGAAATTGCAGACAGTTTGGCTGGTTATTTTTGTTGTTGGAGTTTTGGGGGGTTGGGCTTGCTGGGTTTTGGTTGTTTGGTGGGTTTTTTGGTACAATTCAAGCAGTGACATCTAGCTCTAGAAACACCAGGTTATAGAAAGCAGAAGGGCACACGGAAATGTTCATTGGCTTAAATTCTGATATGGTTCTACTGGCTTTTCTGGAGTTCTCCTAGTAGGGCAGAATTTCTGATCACCCAAGACTTCTTCCATTCTCTGCAGGGGGTGGAAAGGTTACACAAAAGCACAAGGAAAGCCAGGAGCTGGGGTGGACTATTTTTGTGTGCCATGTATCTCTATGAGCTTTATGGCTGTATTTATAAGCAACCATCTATGTCAGGATCCATTTTGTCTTTTGCCTGTGACTTGAATCCAAAACTTCCAAGAAGAAGAGCAAATTCCAGGCTGATACTCTTCTGTGTGTGCAACAGGCTCAGATCAGACTGTGCTGTCTGTGAATAGACTAGAGAAAAATCTATAGGGTAGAAGAGAAAAAGGTTATTAAAAGCCTTGACAGGGGTCTATGAGTTCACAGCTCAGGAAGGAAGCTGTTGAGAGAAGGGACAGGACACCCAAAAAGGGGGCTTTTCTCCTGAAAGAAGGTGTAAGGCAGGAATGAAAGAGAACCATTTGCTCGTGGAAGGACTCTAAAGAGGAGGTGAATATACTGACTCCAAGAGACCAAGAGTGGCTGAAGGAGCACTCAGGTGAAACCAGGTTAGAAGTGATCCCGAGGGAAAATCTGATGCCTTGTAATGCCTCACAAGCTAAGTCTTTTGTGGGCAGCTGATCGTGGTTGTTCACGATCAGGCAGATCCCTCAGGTGGGGAGAAAAGCCCCTGCTGCTGGATCTCACACTGATGGATGCTGTGCTTGTCATGTCTGTCCTTAGACTTCATGTTTGGAAAGAGTTTAGACTTGGCCAGTGGACTGACCTTCCTGCTGTGTTAGAGCCTGGTGGATGGAGAGAAGCTGAGGTAGGTGCTGGGCAGACAAAAGCTGTGCTCTCTCCAGGGGTCCAGTGACCTGCAGGCAAACTTTTATTAGATTTGATTAAGGGCTCTTCCTTTCTTGTATGATAAGCAGCAAATTCCTGAGTCCAGAGTCCTCTGTTAATACAGGGTATTCAAAATACTCACAGACCAACAGAAGTCTCAGAAATAATGTCATCTTCCATAAAATATGGCTGAAGTTAATGCAGGTGCTGTTTTGAATCTATGATAGTAAACACATCCTTAATCAAACAAATTGAAAGGAATCTCTCAGTTTAGGAGGAAAATGTTGGTGGAAAGCAGCTAAGGTAAACATCCAGAAACACACCCCGTTTCCAAAAGGAAAACAGTTTATTCTACTACTGATTTTGAAGAATACCTTATCCAGATTGTTAGTATTATAATAGTGGTCCTCAGATACACTTGCACAGGCTTCCAAGTTTGAAATTACTTTTCCTCGACACAAATGTGTCTACAGGCAGACCCTAGCTATAATCTGCTTCTTAAAAAGCTCTATTGCCTTACAGTAAGCTGAAAATTAGATAAGTGAGTCTGGCTTTACAGTTTGAGCAAAGGCTCTTCCTGACTTCCCTCTGATATAATGAACTATTAAGTACCTGGATCAGTTTTGCTGAACTAGTAAATCCTGAAATATCTTCATTTTATTGTGCCACCTTAGAAACCTCTTGCTCCTGAGTGAAACTCAAAGATGCTTTAATTTTCTGGGATATCTTTAGCAGACACTGGCAGAGCAGATGGTAAAATATTTGTGCGTTTGACAGTGTCATCAGCACTCTAAGAATGATTGAATAGCTAATACTCTATTAGGCCCTCTGAGAAATGACTCTCCTAGTAAATCTTAAATATGCTGCTTTCTGTGTGAATAAACCAAAATACATAATTGTTTTGACATGTCCAAAGGCCAAGCAGTGATAGTTATCACTTACTTTCTGTTCTAGCTTTCTTTTCTGTAAGCCATTGCTATACAAATTCCTTTGCAATTACTTAAAAGATTTGCTGATAAGGAAGGGCAGCTGATTTGAGTCCTCTTGACCACTTCTTATTTCTTTTTCTTATCTTTGTAATACTGTGTGGCCAAGTGACAATCTTGACTCCTGGTGGAAAGAAAAGTGTGTTTGGTTTTTCCCTTCAGGTTTAATTTCTAGTTTGATCAGTTATGGTGCCACTTGAATGGGCTGTATGCAATTAAACCTCTGTGTGTGTTTTTGTTTTGTATTTAATGTAAGACCTGTGGCTATCTTGGCTATGGCTTGGCTATGCTGGTTCAGCAGCAGTGTTGACATGAAGGTACTGCTACTGACTCTGAGAAGAGGAAAAAAAAAGCCATGAAATTTGCAGTGTACCAAACTGCATGGGTTGTTAGCATTCTGCAACATCTTTCTCCAGAATAAGGTAGCATCCAGAAGCCTTTCCCAGGATTAGCTGGCAATGAGAGTGGAGAGTGGTCTAACCTGCCCAGCACAGTGCAGTGATCATGGAAGCAGGTCAGGAATGAGGATCATGAAGTCTGGCTGTGATTATTGCCTTGGTTAGTGAGGCAGACTCTCAAGGAGAATCTATTACTTCAGGACTTAGCCTAGAGCTTGAAGTCAAGGCTGCATAGAAAGCCTAGAGGTGCAGAAATCTCCCTTGAATGTGTAGCAACACTGAAAAGATTTGATTCTTTTTTGTTAGCATTACTTCTTTTCTAAGGATCAATCTACAGCTGAGGTAAGCTATGAGGATCCTAACAAGCAGTAGTGAGAGGCTGGAACATGCCATACTCCATACTAACACTTTTAATGGAAATTATTATAGATTTATTTAACAATTCTAAAATTATTTATTGGAGTAGGTTGGAGTGGAACATTTTTTTTTTCCAGGTAAAAAGAAGATAACTGTCACTGAAAAAGAAGGTGAAAAGCTTCTCTGGATTGTAACTGACTAAAAATGGTCCAAGATCTGGATCTCAGCATAAGAGTTGCTATTGAAATGGTCAGTGTCAGAGAGTAGTACAAGCAAATGCAAGGAGCCTGCTTGCTCATTAGCTTTTACTGCTCTCCTGTCACTGGTTTGTAAGTCCAGTGTTTTACTTATTTATGCCCAAGGTGATATAAGTGAATGAGAGCTGGCAGCAGCTGCTGAATAATGGATGAAACACCCAAATTCTGCTGGTGGCAGTTTCCACAGCAGGGGGGGTTCTGCTGAGGGCTTGCTGCTCCCCTGGCTGAGCACTCTGCTATTGCTTTCCTGGCAATGCAAGAAACTTCCAGCAAGTCCTGAGGTGTCTCAGTGAAGGATGTCTTTCTGCAGAGTGTACCTGGACATCTTACATCACGGTCTGTTTCATTTTCTAGCTGATTGCTCCCATTTCTAATGAAGAGTCTGACTAGCACTGGTCTGCAAGAATAGCAATCTCCCCTTTCCTTTTGCAGAGCTTTCAAAGTGCATCCTTAAAGCCTTTATGCACAATTTCAAATGAATAAACTTTGCTAAGGAAGACAGCAGAAAAGTTCTAATTAGAGCAACCTAATGGGCTGGCTGAGCTCTGAATACAACTGTGGCAGGAGATCGCTGAAAAGCTTCTGCCCTTATCTGGCCCTATTCATATATCTTGGTTTCCAGGGCACTTGAAGGCTTGATTTTGAATGCTTCACAGATTACACTGACTAATATGAGAACAGGGTCATTAGTGTAATAAATCTCAGGTAAGTGTAGAGCTAGCCTTAGGAAACCTTTCTATATTTGGCCTCTGATAGCTGTTGTCGTACAAGTCTATAAAAAATAAGTGTTGACATGAAGGTACTGGTACACAAGTGTCAAATGCTAATGCTGCCATTTTTCCAGCAAAATGAGGCCAGGCAGTCTTAGCTTTGGCAACATGGCTCTGTAACCTGCCTTGCTTGCCCTGGAGGAAGCCAAGCTCCACCTTGCTGGGCACCTGTCTTTACAAGACAGACAACACTAAAGGTCTGATTACGGTTCAATGACTTGCTCACAAAATGTTGGATTTTTCCCTCCACTAGCTGAGGAACTTAAATCTGTAGCACAGCTGACAAAATGGGCATTTATAACCTCATTTGTAGGAGGGACAGGAGTTGGTTGAGCTACAGCAGCCTGGTTGAAAACATCTGACCATGCCACAAGCTGTGGTCAAGGATTCACCCTGCTTCCTGTTCTAGCCAGGCAGGGCTTGACTTCAGTGGGACTTCATTTGCCTCACCCATTTGATGACCCCTGGGCTTGCAGGGAGGGGAGCTGGCTGGCTCCTCTGTCTGTTTTGCTCTTCAGTCCTGAGGGCTTATCCCCAAATTTGCACCAGATAGGAGGGGCTGGAAAATGTGTGGAGAGGAAGAAGAGGAACCAGCCTGTGGTGACACTGTCAAAGGTATGACCCAGTGACATTTGCAGTAAGCCAGCTGCCCTCTATCTGCAGCTGCTGTGCTGGACAAATTGGTAGGGAAGGGATTTTAAATCTTACCTGCCTGATCCCAAACTGCTGGGGATATCCCGTAGTACAACAGTGATGGAGAAACAGCTCCCCTGCCTCAAGTAAAGTTATCAAATAACACCCAAGGATGTTTGAAAGCACACCAGAAAGATTATTTAGTGGACCTGCCTTTGGGCAGTGTGATTAAACTGCATCCTAATGAGTTTTTTTGCTAATTCCACCCTAGCTTGCTCTGCTGTTGTAAACTGATGGAGATATCTCTGCTGGCTCCCTTGCTCTGGCACACAAAGGCTTCTCTGTGTATGTCTGCAACAGTGTCACTATTTTCTTTTTTTTTTAATCTTTCACTCCCAAATTATTCTGCACAGATTGTTTTTCCCTCTGTATAGCTTTGTGAGGATATTAAAGTAGCAGAAGCAGTGGGGAGCTTTGGGGGAGAGCATTAGCACTCTGTTCCTAGCTTTAGGATGACCAGATGAATGAGGGGGACCTGACTCAGGGAGGGCTGTTCCCCCTGCAGTCCCAACATAGTTCCTGCTCTTAGCCTGAGACACAGCTCTGCTTTGCTTAAAAACCAGAATGGCTAAAGAAAGCTGGAAAAGGGTGGAGGGGCAGTGCTAAATGGTGCATGTGTGCCACTGGGTAATCTCAGAGGGACAAATTCACAAAATCCAACACAACGATCCTACGACACAAGTGTTACCTGTTTATGGCTCCCTGTGGGTCACTTTTCCCGTTACTTTTCACGGGTCTGGAGAAGCCTCAGCTCATCTCTGGGTTTGACAGCAGCTGCTCCCGTTTTTGGCTTTCTGGCATGTGCGCAGCAGCTGAGGGGGATGAAGACAGTGGGGGTAGATCCTGTACAGTGTAGCAGCACCACAGGGGTGCAGGGGCGTTCGGTGCTGCGGCAGAAGGACGGAGGGGTTGGAAAGCCTCTCTGTAGGACAAGGTGTAAAGGACGGCATCAGAGGGGCTGGGGAAAACAGCCATGTTCTGCAGACCCATGGTGACAGTCCCCTGGCCTGCACAGCACTGCTGGGCAGGCAGTTTTGGTAGTGCAACATCATCTGTGAAGGGGAAATGGAGCATAGGGTTGGCAAGGGGCTGTCTGAGAAAATTGGCTTCCTTCTCCATTAAATTATAGCGTGAATGAGGAAGGTAAATGATGTTTGACCTGGAACAAAACCTTTGGTGCTGCAAACACCAGCTTCCTCAGACCTTCCAGAGGCTTTCATTTGGTTGCAAAGATGTGTCTTTCTTGCTTACTCTGTCTGAAATGTCTTACTGAATTTTTGACAGCTTTCAGAGCATCACAGACCCATTCTTTTCCCCCTTGCTGTGAAAAATTAGACTTCTGTGTCTTCTATTCAAGACAAAACAAGTTAAAAGGTTTAGGAGTAAAGCCTGCTTTCTAGTCCCTCTCTTGCATGCTGGATTTATTCTTCAAAATATCTGCCTGTAAATATGCTCAAACTTCCTGTGGAGAAGGTGGCCGACCACCAGCCCTGGTGGCACAGGCTGCTGTGCTCTAGAGGAGGAAGCTGGCTGCTTGCAGATACCTGGCTCACACCAATAGGGCTGCTAGCAAACGTTTAGCAAAACGTTTAGCAAAAAAAAAATATCTTCAAGTAAATACTTAGCAAACATCCAGAGCTGCCAGTGAGAAGAAGGGTATTTCTGAAGCAGTTTAAACAATTCTGATCCTTTGCAAGGTAGTGGCTGTAAGGGCTGGGGATGTATTCCAGCTCCTCCATTACAAAGTATTGCTTTCATTGTCGTGCATCTTTCAGCAATATCCCACCATGTGTGGCTTTCCTCTACCTTTGAAATTGTCCTGCTCACCTTTCACCACAGTGAAGGCGCTGATTCAGCATATAACATGTGCTGTGGTGTACCTTGCCCCTTTAAACTGAACCAGAGAGAATGAAGAGCACCTTGGGTTGCTTTACATTCTTAATCTGCCCAAATAATAATTTTGCTTTAATCTGGCTTTCCTGGTTAGCCAAAACATTGGCTTTTAACAGTAACTGGGGAATCCCACTTCTGAGTAAGAAGCCAGTTTTATTTATATTAAACGTGATTGGGGATTTTATATTTTTATATTTATTTTTTGGGTTTTGTATTTATTTCTGCTTGTACCTACCTACTTCAGCTTTCTGGAGGGAACTAGACCACTTGTCCAGCAAGCAGTTGTCTCCAAAACCCAACTGCAGGCTTGTCATGAGGCATTTTTGTGGGACTTTTCTCCATGGACTCCTTCCGAGCCTGCCCTCCCCGGTCTCATCTGTTTCACTGCAGAGTTTGCATTTTATCTGTAGTACAAATGGTCATTGTTCAGCAGTAGAAAATAATCAGGCCAGAAAACCTGGCTTTGTTCCATCAAGTCAGGTGCTTTTTTTATCCTGCTTGGGAGTGAAGGTGGTGGGGGGGTGGAAATGAACCCCTCTAGCTCTGTGTTCCACATGGCTTTTTCAGCATCTGTGGTGGTTCTTTTGCCTTATGGATGCTGATAGTTGCTGCTGGAGGAGAAAAACATCTTATCAGCGCCTCTCAGGGCTGCTCTGAGGGAGAGAAGAGGCCAACTGTGCTGGCAGCTGCCTGTGCACAAAGGTACAAAAAGCTGCTGCAGCACTGTACACGTGCCACACCACAAAGCATGGTTACATTTTCCCTTTGGGGAGAACACAGAAATGTTATTTCTGAAGTGAAGGGGAGGAGCTACAGCGGAGGGGAAGGGTGATGTTTTCAAAAATACAAACAAAATCAAATGCACTCTATTTTCCTCCCTCCACCCTATTTGCTAATAACATGACTTCTCCTAGGCTGTAAACAAGATTTGAAAGTCTTCCAGCCTCTTAGCTTGAAAATGTCAAGGGAAAAAAAAAAAACAAAGGGACAGTTTGGCAGGAATGCTATGGAGCTCTTCCTTTACTTTCTGAAAAAAGTTCAGGCAGCCCCAGGACACTCATGTTACAGTTATTAGTCACCCTGTGTGCTCGGTCTTTCAGAGGCTGTTTACTCTTGGTAAGAAAGGGGAAAGTCCAGCAAGAGTAAATCTGGAAACATGAACACATGCTTTCATATTGGCTTGGGGTTTCATTCCGGGATTTGGCTTTTCTGATGACATAATAATTAGAATGAAGTGCTCTGCGTAGTTAATCTGTTATTGTTTACTGATAGATAAGACCTTATTTAACAAAGATCTTATTTTCTTCTTCCTTGTCCCTACATGTATTTACCCTTTCCCCAGTTTTTAAGTGCCTAGGGTTGCTTTTCAACAAGTCAGACCATCAGCATTTAGAACATAACCAAAACACAGGAATTAGAAGTTGTTCTCATCAAAATTAGCTGTTGCTTTTTCAAGTGTTCTGTTTCCCTTCTTTATGTAAATTTAAATATTTGCTCATAATGTCCGTGTTTAATTACTTGAACTACAGAGATGCCTGGAGGTGGGCTACATGTCTGAGGGTGTGATATTCCTCCCAGTGAGACAAAAACTAATGCAAGCAATGCAGGCACTGATGCCTCCCAGGGCGACTCCTCTGGTGAGGGTTACTAGAGTACAGCTGAAAGCCCTCTGGAAAGGAGCCCAGATGTTGACCCGGTAACTTCGGTGTCATGTCCAAGAGAGGAAGGTGCCGAGAGGATTGAACTGTCTTTAAAATATAGAGTATCAGTATTTTTAGAGAATCAGGCTTTTAAGTTACATCTGTTTTGCTCATAAACTGACTTTGGTCTGATACTGCAGAAGCTTGACTGTTAATTTTCCCACAAAGAAACTCTGAACCCCTTAACCTTGTAAGGTTTTAAAGCATTGCTGTGTTTGGACATGTAGTTCATGTCTGATAGGGCCAAACTGAAGTCATGTTGCAGGCTGGATGAGTTTGACTCTCCTGAAGGTCCAGAAGATGAGGAAAACAGGTGTCAGACTTGTATCGCCCTGATCCAGAATTTTCTGTAGCAATACAGAGTTAATGGCAAAATGTGAAAGTTCAGGCCTTTCAAATGCTTGTTTTAGCAATTCATTGATACTGTGTGGGAAAAGCACACTGAGCATTGCAGCTGCCAAGTTTTGTTTTGTTCTGTGGAACAGAGTTATCCAGTTGACAGGGAGAATGTCTTTTAGTGTAGTCCTTTATTTGTGCTTTTTAAGATATGAGCAGATGAATATACAAATGAAGAGGAGGTAAAAATCAAGACCAGATCCTCACATGTCTCATTAGTCATGTGAACAAACAAATTTAATTGAGGAGTAGGAATGGAACAAAAGCAATAATTGAACACTAAAGTTAACCTGACTTTTATATGGTTGTTACTGAAAATGATGTGATCTTGCTATGTTAGACTTTTTTCCGATCCTTAAATTCCTCCACTTAAAAGAAAGAAAAAAAAAGTTAGGAAATGCTGACCTAGCTTGTGTCTATGAATAGTCTTCTCAGTAAGCATTCCAACTTGTGAGCCAAGGCTTTGAAATCTTCCCCTGCTTGTAACGGGGCTGAATGAGTTCAGCGGTAAATATGCAACAAGTGTAATGCCCATTTCCGCTCTTTGTTCCCCCGGGAGTCCTTTAAACCAAACAAATTCAGAGCACACTAATAAAGCGGGTAGGTAGCTATTGCAGCTTAATAGCTTGTGCTCAACCATTTTTCCTTGGCAAGGAGCTTAAGGAATATTTCCAGCGAGTTCATAATATCTTCATCATGGGCTGTTATCAGGAATTGCGGTTCCTGGTGTCAAGTCCCTGTGCTGAAGGTACCCTGCCCTTTGGAGCCTTGGGCTGCTCAGGAGACAGAGTCACACACACAGCGTTTCCTCAGCTCCCCACAGCCCATTGTTATTGCTGCAGCCTTCTCCTCTTGCATTCAAAATGTTTTCCAAACAGAATATTTATTGGGAATGTTGCCGTTGGTTGGTTTTTTAACTATAACTGACAATTGCTCACATCTTGCTTGACAATTTTTTGGCAGTTTTACCACCTTTCTTCAGTTTCATTTTAGTGAGGTGTAGGGTACAAATGTTCTGCTTGTGATACCTCCTGGATCTGGTGCTCCATCAGGTCCAATGCAGCTACCTGAATAACACACCTGAGTGTTGAGCAAATCTGCTGAGCTACAAAGAATGATGAGAACATGTGTTCCTTTGGGTCATCTCCTGCTCACTGGAACTTGCCTAGTTCTGCTGTGGGAAACCAGATGAGCACTGGGATGTGGGTGTCGGGTAATGGAGGAAGGTCTAAAAACTGTTCCTCAATGTCTGTAGGTAAAATAAGTGGGGACAGATGAGGGGAAAAAAAAATTGACAGTCAGGATACTTGGATTGAATTAATGCACCTTGAGCCATGAACCTGTTGGGGCTTCCTCTGCAGAAGAGGACCTGGGCCATCATTTGGCCTGCCCTTGTGCCAGTGCTGTCACAGCTGACCTGGGCAGTGTCCCCAGTCCCCTGCACTGTTCAGGGACTCCTTGGTGGAGGCTCCCTATGCAGGCAGAAGGTGGGGACAGCAACGGTCCAAGCCAGAAATGCTGCTGTTGGGGCGCTGTGCTGAGTTCCCCTACCCACCCTCTGAGCTGATCTTATGCTGAGTGAGTGTTAACAGTGTGAACTTCCCAAAAGAAGGAACAGTGTCATCCTTCGTCTGCAAATGCATGACTGCGTGTTATGTTTTTGGTCTTCCAGGGGTCTTTGGCAAGTGGTGAAATAAACTAGAAATAAATGCTGTGGACTGAGGAGTTGATGCTACCTTACCTTCCAAAGGGTTTGCATTCATAGCTTGGCTTCTGTGAGGTTTGTCCTTCCTTTGATGGTTCTCCATGCTCTACCAAAGTGGGAGTCTGCATGGCACCTTTCTCCATGGTCAGGACATTCATATGGGTCTGCTTAGGTCATCTCCACCTCTTTGGACCCTTACTCTGATGTTATAAGTATAATAAGCATATTGAAATGATCTGAAGGGGTCCCTAACTACCAGAGGTTGAAAAGGAGATAGACAATGTGACAATATATGCCCCTTGCTTAGGGAAACTGTAATGCTGATAATTTTTGCTCAGTGTCCTCTAACTGATACGCTCTGTTTAGTTCTGCACGATTTTCTTTCTAGCTTGGTATGAATGCATGCTCCTCCTCCAGAAGATTGATTATCTAGAAATCATGCCTGAGAGACTTTTTAAATTTAGCTTCAGCATCTAAAGGGAGCTCAAGTTCAGATGCACAATATGATTAAGTGCAGTCTAGTTTCAATCAGAACCTGTTATTCTTGCCAGACAAACTCCAAATTAAAAAGGAGCAGGGCATTTCTGATGAGGAGCAGACTAATTGAAAAATGTAGAACATAGTTATTTAGTACCCTGAGTCAAAGTCAGTCAATGGCTGAGTTGAATAAAAAGATCTTGAAACACTTATATTTAGAATATTTTTATGCTTAATTGCTTATTTCAGAAAGCTTCTAAAAATTGCTTAAGCTTTAGGAAATCAAGTTAAGCCAATATAAAACCAGAATTTCTCCATTACTCTGCTCTTGTTTTTTGTTAAGAGATAGACATTTACATCTGCAAGTTGGGGCACAGAGGTCAAGCTGACAGGCCTGTAATTCCCCAGATTCTCCTTCCAGCCCTTCTTGTGGATGGAAAATAATTAGCAATAATGGTGCCTCTGATTAACCTCGTTGGGTATGGCTCTGACCCCGTGCAAGGCCAAGCCCAAACGTGGTTACACGTCTAATGCTGCTACTAGTAACTTGTTCGAATGTTTACACATGGGTGGCTATTGTTTATAACAGTTTCTATAGCTGAACCCTCAAGAGTTACTTTTTTGCCTCACAGAACAACAGTATCTAAAATGCTCTGCATCAAACTCTGCTTTGGAGGTTGGTTTTATGTGCCCTACCTTTTGGGGAAGATCATTGATTAAGGAGTTCTGCCCAGTCCTTGCAGCTCCTGAAAACCAGGCCATTGTCATCAATGCTCACTTGTGGATGCAAGGCCTGACTTTTTTAGCCAGGTAACTTAAGTGGCAGCATCACATCTTACAGCATATTTCACATCAGCCCGAGATATTCGGTGCATTCTGGTACTCTCCAGGCCAACACACAACTGCTTGGGGCCCCTCCCCAGAGCCATCATGTTCATAGTTAATGGTCTTCAGCCACCTGAGAGCCCTGACAAGGGTTTTCCACTCTTTACACTTGCCCTGTAGGTAGCAAAGTGCTGCCTCTGGCATGCCTATCCACAAAAAGTGCTGGTTTTCCATCAGTGGGTGTACTGTGCTCCCTTTGTGGAGCACCTGGTCCCACCGAACCCTAGAGGAGCAGCAAGTGGTAGTGGGGTGTGGATCTGGATGCTGCACTGTGCTGACACAGAGACCACACGTGGTCTGGAGTGAGCAAGGAGGAAACAGGAATGGGTGCCCATGGTCTCAGCTGAGAAAAAATGCTTTAGAGGTCTGTAGCACCTCCCACAAGTTGCTGCAGTTGTCAGGACTCGCTGCTGTTGTGAAGCCTGCTGCTTGGTGGTCTTCTGTGCTGTTAATGCAGGCATCAATGGGCTGCCTATTCCATCCTCATTAAGGAAGCCTGTTTTGCAGAGGACATGATGCAAAGAGCCTGCAAGCTTGAAATATCTGGATGTCTTCCAATCTCTATTCCCAGAAGTCTTGTTCTAGCAAATGCTGTTGAATGTACACATAGTACAAGGGGGTGCAGGGAGAGGCTCAGCAGGAGATGGGATCATACACAACATCATCAGTCTTGGGCTGCCACAATTAAATAGTCTGCACTAGATGTTTTTAAGTCAAGCTAGAGTGATTCATTGTTTGTGGAATCCCATTACCTGACAAAGGCTCCAACCTGACTCAAATATGTGATCAGCTACACTTCTGCATTTAGGGGTTTATTTTCCAGTCTTGCTGTAGTTTTGCATTTGGATTTCAGGATGCATCTAAGCAGGAATACTCAACTTGTGTGACAGCTACAGGCAAAAGTCCAGATGTTGGGAGAATCCTCACCCACTCCAGCAGATGGGTAGTCTTTACCTGTCAGTCTAGCACAAGGGAAAATGAGCAAAACTTGCCCCCTTTCTCAAAAACCCAAAATTTCTGCTTTCGCTATCTGAGTTCACTGAAGTTGATAGTCCCTAAATTGTCCAAGACTGTAATTGTTTCCTGTTTATTTAGGTTTTGACATTCACAGACCCAGTTTGAAAAATTACTATACCAGAGCCAAGTAATGAAGTTTGCTAAAGGAAGTCTTGTGGTCCAAGAAGAAACGGGAAAAAAAAATTCCCTCTGCTTTCACCGGCTGGGGGTGAACTACTGACAAGTACAACAGAGCCAGGCTCTCTCCAGCCTCATTTAATCTCGTTAAACCTCAGCACGGAGAGCTAGGCTCCCATATGCTCCTGGGAACATGGGAACAAAAGCAAATGTAAGGCACACCCGAGGAGGAATTAACAAACTACCTTGAAAAACCAGCAACTTGAAAAAAATAAACCATAGCAATATAAACGAGCAAAGGAAGCAGGTCAAAAATGCGTTAGTCATGTTTTAACTGCTCTCAGAACTCAGTAGGTTTTACAGCTTGAAATAGAAACCCCAGCATTTCAGTTCTGAACATTAGCAATTTACAAAGAAGTTAAGTGAGGTCTTCTGAGAATGAAATCATATGTATCTACTCATATGGTCAAACAAATATTTTTTGTGTTTACTACCTCTCAGCTTACTCCTTCATACTTTATTCTGTTCAGGACTTCTAGGCAAATTCTAATCCTTTTTTAGAGCAGTGGAAAGTTTTGCCTGGGTTTCAAGAAAGCTTATTTCATAGTGCATGACCTGAGTGTACCAACATGTTTTTAATTTACAAAAACTTTTGAATTAAAAAACTTGAGAGCTGAACAAGAGCTCTCAGGCTTGAATATTTTCTTGCTCCAAGAAGCCAGACATCAGAGGTGAAGACACCTAGAGAACCATTCAAACCAGCAAAGTCACAGGTGTCCATCAACAACTGGGGTCCCCTGTTGAAAGCATTTTCATTTCTCAGCTGTCAACAAAACCTGTAATTTTTCATGTCGTCTCTTCACCACTTATCATCTCAACTCCCTTTCTCCTTGTTGTGCCATAAACATAAAGGAAATAGTCCAAGTGAAACTGTGTGTTTTGCATTTAATAGATGTCGTGGTCTGACCACAGGCCCCCAGTGACTGTTCATTGTTCTCGTTCCTTTGGCATATTGACTGTGCCAAAAAAAATCATCCTCTGTCTGCTATCAAAGGACATTTCCCCCTCCCTTTCCTTCCTCCTACCAGCTTCATTTTTCTCTCATTCCTGCATTATGCTCTGGTAGTATTTCAACTTTCAGGAGCCTGTGGTAGAATTTCTGGGCATCCACTTTGATGTGTTCATTCTTTGCATCCAGTTCTGATTTGGAGACCTCAGATCTCTTGTACATGATGTGCTGGGGCTTTTTTGTGGTAGTCTTTTTAAAATCAATATCTGTGTGTATTAATTGCAGGCACAAGGTTAATGCTGAGGGATCACAGGTGACCTTTAATTTTGCTCAGTGTTGCTTGTCTCACAGCATGCAATTCTAATCAAGCAGGTTTGCTGTCTTTACTGTGTTTCCCATGAGGTGTTGCTTGCAATGATATTTTGATGATGAAGAAAATGACATATTGGGAAAAACCTTCAGTAATTTTAAATGCATGGCTGAAATAAATGGTACTGCATGAACAGCAGTTGCTATATGAAAATGACCAATGATGTTTTAAACTGAGCGACATTTCTAACTATTTTCTTTGAAATTAATGCCTAGCACCTTATTTCATTTTTTCCACTAAGAACATGTGAAAGAATGTATTTCCATGAGTTTTAAAAGTACTTTTAGCAGTAGATTAAGATGTTATTTTAAAAGGGGCCAGAGTGATTGCCAAGCCTTTTCATTTCTGAATCACAGGTCTAGTCTTTCTGACAGTTGTTCAAGAGTCTCTCAAAGAGAGAAAAAGAGGTCTAGAACAAAATCTAAAGTCAGAACTCAGTGAATGGAGGTTGAAATTAGCTTTGGGAGGTCAGTCTGATATTTTGGTCAGAATCCAAGCTGTCCAGTGTCAGCCCCATATTACCATCGCAGATATCAATGTGGCTCATGATTGCAAGTGTTAGAACCAGCAGGACCTGAAGAAGTGTTCAGCCTCAGAAGTAACGGTCCATGACCCGAAAAACTTTCAAGTGAAGTGAACAAAACCAATGACAAAGTGGTCTAAAGGAAACACAAAGACACAAGGGTGACAAAACTTGTCAGCCGTGGAAGCAGAGACCTTGAGGCACATGAACTCAGTTGTGCAAGTGCTGTGTAGTCCACCTGGCAGAGGAGACAGAGGAAGTGAATGAGATGGATCCATGCTGGCTGTATAGAGTTGGGTCTTGTTAAGGCGGGCAACCCATGGAGAAGGCATGAAGAGGGTTGCTCTACTCTCTAATTAAGAGGACTCTGAAGTGGCCTTTGCCGATAGGAAGCAGAAATTCAGACTGATATGCTCTTGTAAAGAGGCTAGTGACTGCCAAAGACTAGTGGATTTGTCTCTGTACATTAATCACAGCTTGGAGAAAGCTTGAGAGAACAGTATGTCTTGCTATACTAATTCCAGAATGAAGCATAATTTCCTTCTGCAATGCTCTCAGTGCACTTCATCAGAGCCACCAGTCTCTCAGATGAGCTCGGTGGGAGCAGTGGCATTTCCAGCATCTGTTGAGCTGACTTTCAGCCCTCTGCTGCCAGTAGATTCTGTAGGTAACAGTGGAGTGAGCAGACATATCAGCATCAAAGGGAAGAAATTCAAAGAAAGTGTATTTGAAGGGGGGTTTTTAAGTACAGTTGGTCTTCATGTCTGTTCACTAATCCTCTGTTGCTGAGAGCTAACACTTAAACCAAGGGTCGCTGAAGCAGAATAAATGTGCAAAAGTTTTTGAGCAACACCTGAGGAATAGAATCCCCACTATCAACTTTGTACAGTGGTACCAAAGGAAATTCTTTATTTCTTGTATGTAGCCAGTACTATGGCCTGCAGTCCAGGAACCTCCCCTTGTAATGTCAGAACATCTGCTCTCAAGTTTAGCTGTGAGCAAGGGAAGCTGGCAAAAAATATTTCCTTTAGAAACACAGTCCACAGTGGGCTGGATTTGAGTTCTAAGCTGGAGACATGGTGTTGGCAACGCTGACAAGCTACAGCTATGGAGGGAGTTTTGGCCTTGCCTCAGTAAGGGGAGATGTGTGCAGAGCATCACAGGTGGGAGCATAAAAATGTCCATTGGGCTTGGAAGGCTGAACTCTACAATCATTCTGAGCAAAGGTCCCACATCACATAAGCTGTGTTTTACAGCAAGGGACTGTGGAAAGCTCAGAGTTTTTGGGTTGCTTTGCTGATTACCTGTGCCTGTCGCATGGCCCTGCAGCTGAATGACAAGATCACAGGACAAGCTAGCAGGGGAGAAAATGGACATTATTTCTGGTGGAATATCATGCTGAGACCCTGGCTTCCTGATGAAAAAACAGGAAATGTTTGGGGTTTTTTTCTGGAACGATGGACTAGTTTCAGTGCTGGGGCACATTCACAAAAGACCCTGCACCTTTACAACTAGGCAGTTTTCTGTTCCCACTGTCCCCAGAATAATAGCTAAAGAGAGAAAAAGCTTTTGACTAGGTTCATTTTGTCTTGCCTGTAAAAGACTGAGCCCATGGGGGTTTGTATGCTTTGGTGTTTTGGCCAATCCACTCCTAAATGGCCCAGCTGGTTGGACAGCCACTGGCTGTTCAGAGACATTACTCCATAGAGTGCTTCACTGTGAATTTTTTCAGTATTGAGCTTAAATTTTCCTTTTGGATTCCCCCTGCCTCTTCCTGGAGCGTTTACAAGAAAGCCAATCAATAACAACATTAGGAGCAGGGATGGACAGGTGGTCCTTTCCTTAGCTTCTCAGCACTGAACTGTCAAAACTGCTCGTCTAGTTTTCTGCTGTAAACACCCCTAGGTGTGAATTGCTAAAGAGCTTTTTCATGAGCACCAACGAAATGGATTGTTTCAGATTGTTTGAAAAATTCACAATATACATTGTTAAAAGGCATATGCTTTTTTCCCTGCTGCATGGTTTGTATCCTCAGTCTCTTTATTATTAACAGAACTTATCTGAACTGATAAACTTTGAATATGATCCACTCTTCTAATTGAGGGAATCTGGCAGATCAGCTGGTTTGCATTAGTCGTTTGTATTTGTGAGATGATGATGCAGAAGTGGAAAGGTTCCTTTGTAGGTATGTGCTGACAGGTTAAGTGTTTAGTACAGCTCTGCAGCAATGAAATTACTGCTGCAAGCTTTTGAAGCTGTGTCACAGAACAGAAATACATACAAACATTGAATACAGTGTACACACAAGGTCTAGGAGTTCTCTTTGTTTTACTTTTTAAGCCACACACAACTTCATTTGAGCATAGTGAACGATGTAAGTTATTTCTTTCTATACTATTAAACATTTTATTATCCCCTCTCATCCTTAACATATATACACTCCTGCCTCAGAGGTGTTTTCAGCAAGCTGAAAGTACACATCTTCCAAGTAAGTGTGGCTCTGCAGGCAGAAGTCCAGCCCTCACAGCGAGCCTCATCCCGGGCAGGGTGAAGCAATCAACATCAAGATCTCCACTGAGCAGAGACTCACAGGGGGAAGCTTGTTGCTATTGCACTCTGCAGCTGAAGAAACACACAGTAGTGGCAGGGAGCCTTGGGGCAGCTGATTTAAGGACTGATTTTGCAAGCTGTTCCTTACTATCTGACATTCATAAAATTCATCTTGGACAACTGGTTCTCCTACTGAACTCTTCAACTCTGACCAGAAGAATGGCCTGCTGGCTGGACATGTTCAGATCATCTCTGGAGCTACACCAAAAGGTACCAGATGCACTCAGATCCATTGAGTAGAGTTTGAGGTGTTTTTTTTTCCTGTCAGTTGTAAGAATCTGCTCTACTCCTTTCCTGGGAGCTTTGCTAATGAGAGCAGTAAAGGCTCTCCCCAGAGAGAGCCTCCCACCACGTTCAGCTCTGTATTGAGAAAATGGGGCAGGATTAAAAGAGCACAGTTGCTCCTGGGCAGTTGGTTTGTGGCCAGCCATGTGGTAGAATAGCTTGTACATAAATTTTAATTTAATGCAGAGTTGCTAATCAACATCAAACATGTGAATGTCAGTGGCTGATAAATTTAATTGGATGTTTGTTTAAGAGCATTAGAGGAAGTATGTGCTAGAAGCATCAAAGAGTAAGCCTTAGAACTTCAAACAATACTCTGGTTACATTTTTGGGAAGGGCTGTCACCAGATCTTTGCTCTCTGACTGCTGCAGTGATACCCTATTGCATCAGTTTCTGAATTTGCGTGGCACTTACTAAAATACACGTACATAAATAGATTATGAAGAACAATATGCACGTACGTAAATACACTTCTGAAGAATAATGTTAAAAGAACCTTGTCGTGGTGGGCAGCAAAGACTTAGCTAGGCAATACAATCATCAAGGATGCCTGCCAAATCCTGATTTGCTCCCCCTGTCATCCCACCACCATGTATTGTGGGCACAGTTCTCGTTTGATCACACACTGCATTCCTAGCAGGACTGTGAATGCAGAGTGTGAGAAGCTGGCACTGTGGGAAGAAGCCACTTCTCCAAAGGAGGACATATATGCCCTTTCTGTCCACAGTGGGTAGGACAAAAGTTTTGAGCCAAGGCAAGGAAATGTAGGTTAGGCTTCATGAAGAAAATAACTACAGTTCTGCAAACAGCAAAATGCTGACATAGAATTACCTGGAAAGATGGAGGAATTGCTGGTCCTGGAGCTCAAAGTAAGGCAGAGCTACCTCTTTCTGCATCATGGGAAGTGAGCAGACTAAATAGCTTCCACTTTCTTTCCACACATTTGCATCCCATTGGCTCTGAATCCTTGTTTTCTACCTCTTTTTCACTAAGAATTAAAGTTAGACAGTTCATGACAAATGGGACAGGCATTGTAGAAGGGGAAAGGAGAATTTGGCAGCTGAATATGGTCCAAGAGAAAAGCATCCCTTCCCACCCTGCAAGGCACTGCAGAAGTTTTGAGGCTTTCAGTTGCTTCCAGTTGGCATTCTGTGTGTGCCCACCTGCAGTCTCATATGAAGGATTAAACCCTAAATGGTTAAACTGAAATAGCAGAATCTGCCCTCTAAATGTGTCATATTGACCTTCCCAGAAAGCTGCATCCTTCTGTGCATCAGCAGCTTCCTGTAAAGGGAGGGTAATACAGCATTTTCAGCAGGATTGCATAGGTAGGTTTGTTAATACTTCAGAGCACTCGGATGCTGTAGGGATGTGTGGTGAGGATGAGGCCGTAAGGAAAAGATTCATTTTGTCCCCACCGTGGGGACTGGACAGCCCACCATAAAGAAAGCCAAGGGCTACAAGCTGACTGACAAGAAGACAAAATATTGAGTGAGTTCTGATTGACAACCTTTCCTTCCTTGTGTTGGAGGAAGCAGGAACACCAGGGGAAAAGTAGTATGGAGTGTTTTACTGAAGAGTGTATAATAACTCCGTTTCCTATCGCGTGAGTATTAAAGTGGGTGACTTGCCTTTTTGTGAGGAATGTAAAGCATTCCTATGCTACACACAAGCATCTGCCTTAAACTAAGAAATACAAACAACCCAAACTACAACAAAAAAAAGCTCAGCTCTGTAAATTTGGTGTCTGTGGGATTTGCCAGGTGGTGGATCTCTCTGTCCAGCACCCAGATGAGATGACAGCAATGGCAAGCTGATGTTCTCCAGGCTACTACGTGCTAGAGATCTGGAGCTCTTTTGCCAGCAGTTGGATACATGTTGATGCATAGCAGGGGATTTTGATTGCCTGACTTTATCCCAGATTTGGGAGGGGGTATACTGAAGAAGGCATAGACTTTTTTTGCTCCAGTCCTTGTCCTATGCTTGTTTTCTCTGAAAAGATTTTGGTACCTTCTGTTACTGTCTTGGGCTGCCCAACTACCAGATCATCTTAGACATAAATTTTAAAAAATTAATTACATCTCATAACCCCATCCAGCATAAATGGCCAAACCATTGTGCATTTTTTGTGAGAAGTGTTGGGCATCTTAAATGCAGTTCTGTCTACAGTATCCTATCACTCTGAATATACTTGCAGAAATGGCTTGAGACTGTGAGGCAGAAACTGTAGGAAGCTTTAAAATCTCTTACTGTAACAACCGTGGCAATCAGCAAACCTAAGTCATGCTCTGACTGCTGGATTTTCTCTGGGCTTCAGGAGTAAATGTAGGCCTTCTGTCAATCATCTAAGAATTGCTATGCATGGTGTAACTACGTGCTAGAAGAAGGCGCTATCAGCCTCCCCTACAAGATCATACTACTCTATTTATTTTAATCATTCTATTAGTGATTAAAATTCAGGGATATATTAGAGTCTCCTAACAGTGTTCCTGTGAAGGTAGATCTTTCTAGGGAGACCATGTGTGCTTTGTTCTTTATTCCAACAACTTGTCTCCAAACACTCCCACGCCTTTATTTTGCAGACCATAATCTGGGATGACATGAAATGCCAGGCACTGCCCTGGCATGTGAGAAACGCTGCAATTCCCCCCGCAAAAATAGCCTGTACAAGGGACAGAGTGCAAGGTACAGGTTCCCAAGTGGATGCTGCTGGCATACATGTATGACAAGAAAGTATGATGATGGGCTCCTGTCTGATCACAGCTAGGCCTTTTTCAGCCTCTTCAGGAAAAACTGAAATAATGATGCAGCCTCCAGTAAAACACATCTCATTCCTTCTTGCTGTCCATTTTAGGCAAATGATGCAACACCTGAGGCTGTCGACACTGAGCTGATCTCACGGCTGACTAAGGAGGAGGCAGTCAATAAAAAGTGAGACTATGCCCACAGCTCGATTCAACGGGCTTGATTGTTTCGTATAGCTTCTTATCATCAAAAATTATTAGATCAGCAGAAAAGAAGACCAAAAGAGATGATATTCCCCTGGGTCTCCCTAATTTTAGATTACACAGTTAGTCAGATGAGAGATGCTTAGAATGAATAGGATCATCTTTCTGCGTGTGCTTGGGAATTCCTTGCTTCAATTACAAAAGCCACTAATAGAGCAGTAGCAACGCAAGAGCTGAAATTCTCATTTCGGTCAATTTCTGCCCTCACTTACCCCAGTGCAGACACATTTCTGCCTGGTGCCCTGGCTTAGCTGCAGCCAAGGACACAAGGTCATGCTGGAACATCTTTACAGATGCTTCCACTGCAGAGCACCCTGCCCAATTAGGGATGGAAAAATCCATATTTTAAATATTTTTTTAACTGAACACATTGCATCTAGTGCTTGAGACACTGTAATTACAACAATTTGTCACTGTCTGTACTGTCGCTTCTCTGAAAAATAAACAGAGATCCTACAGTCTTTCAATGTGTGCTGACTTTAATCAGCTTTTTCCTGATTGTAACTATCATCCTCAGTATGTATTCAGTTAATGGTCCCTCTTTCATTGTGAAGCTTGAAATAACAATATTTGGAATATACTGCTGTTAATTTCAAGGTTTCTTGCTAAACATATTAGAACCCTTTTTTAGTTCAAACAATGATATTAATGATACTTTGGAGGGAACATGGAATTATTTGATGTTGTACTCCAAGGCTTCCTGGTTAGCAATGATAAAATCTTTCTGCAGCGTGATACTAGCTAGGCTTCTTGCAGAACATCTTCAGGAGTGGATTATTGTTTCTCTGGGACCACAACTCCCACTCTGTCAGCAGGGCAGGGCAAAGGCAGCACCTGCTCAGGCTGCTCCCAAGGCAGCTTGCAGCACCATCAGCCATCTGTGACTGCTGCACCACCAGTGAACAAGGAGTGGACCCTAAAACACTAGCATTCGAAAGCAAAATCCCATAAATCGAGTAAGTGTCCACAAAAGAGGCAGGGATGAAATAGCAAAGGTATTGAATGACCTCTGGGATATTGTCACCCAAATATTAATAGACACCAAGAATTTCTAGGCCAGGTGTCTTTATGAATAGCCCAGTCTCCAAGGCAAGCCCTCAGAGTCACATTAGTGTGCATGTGAACTGCAACATTCTTTACAAAACCTCTCAGCTGAAACAGACAGCACACACACGCTCCAGCATCTCCTCCCCAAGGGTGATGTGTGGAAGGATGTACAAGACACTCTTCCCATCTCAGTCCCACCCTGTTCTCTAATAACTGCAGGATGGGTTAAGATCTGAAGCATAACATTTAATCTCTCTTCTTAAGTTTGTGTAATTATTTGTAACTTTATTCCCAGTAGTCACAGAAATGGTCTAGTCTTTCTCTGAATTCTGCTGTGATCACTGACACTGAGGCACAGAAGTTCTTGCTCTTGGTGAAGTCCTTGCCATCTCAGTTTTGTAGTCATCACCTTTTAGAGCCATCAGGTGTCTCCTTAACATTGTGTCTTGAGTTAGAGTGAACAGAATTTCTACACCTTGGATCATTGATAATTTATTACACTTCTTCATCTCCCATTTCTAGCTCCTCCCTGGAACAAGAAATGTCAGGAGTTCAGTCGCCTAAACTTGAGCCTTTCTAGCTCTTTGACTGCCCCTGTTTTTCCTTTTTGAAAAGTATTTGGTTATTCAACAGCCATTTTTTTAGGATAAGCAGCACCAAGCATGCTGTTGCAAGAGACTAGCCCATTCATTCACTCATTCATTCCTCTTACAACAATACGACCTTTTTGGACTATAGTCTTCATCTCATTGCTTATCCTTGATTCCTTTTGACAGGACTCGGAGACTGAGCATAAAACTTGACTGAACTGTGTAGATTTTAAAAACATGTCCATTTTCCCTAATTTATCTGTAAGTTAAGGATTAAAAAAGAAAAATCTGGGTAGAGGAAAAAACCAAATTTATTGCTCCCCTACCCACATGGCAGTTTTTCCTATTCCATGCAAGGTTCAAGGACTTGACCCACAGATGTGTTGTCTTGATCTGAAGTGTATGCTTGAGATAATTAGCAGCAGAAGTAGACCATTGGAAGACCTACAGGTTTTTGTTTGAAATAAAATCCATACTAACATAAAAGGCTAAGATAAATAGAAATGCTAATCTTGTTTTTTATTCTCATAGTATTTTTCCCCAGACTTTTATTTCTGTAACTTGACAATACTGCAACAAATAAGGAAATCACATTTTGAGCCAAGTTCTGGCCAAATATATAAGATGCAGAATCCTGAAGACATTTGACATTACAGCCTTATTAACCTTTAGTTTCATTAACATTTAGTGGACAACTGTACTTCCAGGCTTTTGCATATAGACATGCATTTGGGTAGCAGGACATGTCATTACAAATTTGTGTTTATACAAATGCTTCCAGTGCATCAACCACCCCCTGGATACTGTTTTATAGTGCCAGCAAGTTTAATATTTGTTAACAATGGGATGAAACAGAAATGTGAAAGCAATACTGCTTCTTGGTAGCCTCTCAGTTTACTGTGCAGCACTTGCAGGCTAAAATCCACCTGAAAACAAAGGGAGGCTCATGCAGTGTTCAGGATCCAGCACAGGTGAGAAATGACACGCACGACAAGCTTGACAGCCTGCCTGAGTTTTGCACAGTGAGGCTTGGTTCACATGAGCTATGCCTGATGTAGGATTTAATAAGGCAAGGGAAAGGAGGGGGTGATGGAGAACCTCACCTAAACCAGATTAGGATGCTGGGCTCATACTGTTCTGCAGACTGGCACAAAGCAGAGCATTGACCAGAGCCAGCAGAAACTTTTGTTTCGTTGGTGGTTGCCAGGTAGCGTAAGCCTTCTGAAGGGTTTATTATCCAAGTAACAAAAGAGGAGGGTGAGTTTGCACTGACACAGAAAGATTACGTTGCTGAAGTTCATCTCTGCACAACAAATTTTTTCCCTGTTGTTGCTTTTTTTCTGTCTTCTTCCAAGTACAAAGAGAGCACGTCAGAAGAGGGAGAGGAAAAGCAAAGCTCAGCCTGTAAAAAGACTGGAAACTTGATTTTAGAGTGACTTTAAGATATTTCAGAACTTTTCAGGGAGCAAGAATCTGTAAGTTTGAGCTACTGCCTCGCCCCAGCATTTAAGATTGCTGAAGTCAGTGAAGCTGTGGACTGGTCTCTTATCTGTGGAGAAATATGCATCCCAGAGTAATTGTTTCAATGAAATAATGGTTAGCATGTGATCTCCCAGCTCAAAGTTCCAGTTTTCCAGGGTAAAGGACATGGCCAGCATCTGTGTGTTTGGCAACAGCAGGAGACACGTTTTTGCTGCTGGTGCCACCAGTGCTTCCAAGGACATAAACAAGTTCACCAGGGAAGGGAACAGATCAAAAGAGGTTTCTCTGGTTTGTTATCAACTTCTTGCATGACCTCTTGGCCCATCTATCCCCATTAAGGGTCACATTTACAGTTGCAGCAATTTATTTGATCGGCCTGCTCTCAAAATGCAGCCTCCAGCTCTCAGCTATTTTCACCTTCACCCAGCTCAAAGCAAATATTGGAGGTAGTAGGGATGGGTACAATATTTAAACCTTGAACAAGGCTGGAAAAAGCCCAATTCTCTTTCAGTGTTGTCCCCTAAAACACCAAAGTCTCAAACTGATAGCTGTTACACAGACCACTTTCCTTATTCTGACTGTCTCTGCTGGAGTTACTGAGCACAGCTGGACTCCTGTACTTCAGAAATGTTCACTCCAGAGCTCCACTGTGTGTTGGGTGAGACAGGATCTGACTGTTGTAGGAAGCAGCAGGGCAGAACAAGGCAGACACAAGTGCTGAGATAGTACCAAGGGCTGGAATGTAGAAATTAGTGCCACATCTGGTCTAGGAATGTAAACAAGAAAGTTATAGCAAAAGAAATTAGTATAGCAAGCTAAGCAATTATGATACAAATCAGAAATTTAAGAAAAAAAACAAACCAAAACCATCACTGCATTCCTCTACTAGTTACTTTTACTTTTAGTTTCCTATCCTTCTTCTGTGCTACACAAGAGTTTCCCATAAAGAATGATTTTTACTGCTGTTATCAAAATTGTTAACAAGGGAGAGCCTAACTTACAAAATAATTGTCACTTCCTGCAGTGCCTTTTGGTTTTTGTCCCTTTATGTGTAACTTCCCAGCCTGGCCACAGACTCCAGTATAAGCTTTCTGCTTCCAACAGGATTTTACTCTGCTTGGTGGCTACTCCTTCTACCCCTCAGTAGCAAGCCACAGGCACCGAATGGCCAAAAGTGGCCCGTGTTGAAGTTCATTCTCCTGAACGGATTATACTTGTCTTTGAAATGGCCAAAGAACTTTTGTCTTCAAAGCCCTCAAAGGAGCAAGTCCCTTTTGACCACAAGGCTCTGAGGGCAAGGCTGCCTCTTGACATTGTCAGAAGGCACCCAGCACTGTAAGAGCACACCTGGCTGAGGGCTTGCTTTCAGTATTGTGAATTGGTCCTGGGAAGAGAAGGGCTTTTTGAGGGATGAGAGAAAGAACTTGGAATTGCTGTGTTCTTTGGGGTATTTTTGCCTGCTAAGAATGTTTCCTATGCAGACTGCTTTTCACACTGTGTTTTCTTCCTCTCCCTTGGGACAAACACTGTTTTTCGTTACCAAAAGGAAGGATGTAGTTGCTTACAGACCTGGGGGAGAGGGAGCTTGCCTCTGCTGTCTTTGTTGTATTCATTTGTGGGTTTCGTAGCCTGTTTCTTAAGATAAGCAAGGCTTGAACAGTCATGTTTTCTGTCTGTCTTCCTACACAATTATTCTTGAACTTGTTGACAAATTCAATTTGAACTTGATAAATGTTCTTGAGATATCAGTGATACTATATTTCTGTAAGTTTTCAGGACATAGCTGGTAGTTCAGCAGGAACATTCTAAGGTAGAAGCTAATGAGCTGATCCTTTACAGCAGAGGATCCACATGGAAAAATCCAGGTGCCTGTAATTCGTCCATCTGTGGAGCTACTATAGAAAACAGGCTTCCATGCCAGAGGGCATACAAAAAATTAAATATTGTATTGTCAAGACATGACCAGCACTAAATTAGATATGTATATATACATATATATATGCAAGTGGAGCATACAGGGTACGTTTTGGAGACAGGGTGGTGGTGCAGCCACTTCACTCAATGGGCAAGAGGAAACATGGAGCATTCTGCAGCCCCACTTGTGCATGCAATGGCCAACAACGCTTCCTGAGAACAGGAAACCTGCTGAGGAATTTGGGGAATGACTACTTACTAATCTTAATGAAGAGCCTTGGGGAGGACTCAGCAGCTTTCTGGCTTAGGTTTCATATTTGAAAGTGAGCTGCTCTGAGCTCTGGTGAGGGTGGTGCCAGGGCAGCACCTATGCTATTCCCAGGCTCCCTGTTGCAAACGTTAATCAAGAGCAACGGCATGAAGGGCAAAGGTGCTAGTTGCAGAAAAGGACAGTGGGTCAAAATCACTTTTGTCATCCCCTATAAATCTCACAGTTCTACCTCTAGGACTGAAACCTAAAATGCTGAGTGTGCAACTTCTGCGTGTAAGAGCACAAACCTTAAATTGCCAGCACTGCATTCCCCTGCACTTGAAAAGCCACTGGCTGTATTTTTAACTACACTTAGGTTGCATACTGTCAAGGGAAGTTAGAAATTCTATCTCTTTGAATTCAATGATATTGATGATCCTTTAAATATCAGCAAGGTAATTTCTCTGCAGTGTAGTGGCTTCTGGATTTTTGTGACTTTCCAGACTCTGCAGATGAGGAAGCTCTGTGTGTTTGTCTGTCATGGACTTATCACCAGTCATTACAGAATTATTTCTCAATCTTATTGCTCTAATTTGTGGCAGTTTAGCTAAGATAGCTGGAATGTTTTAAAAATTATTTTTTAAAAGAAAAAGGTCATTCTGGTAGAATAATCTACCAGATGTCTGTAAATAACAGACAGTTATGATGAAGCTACTTGAGGGCTGAGAGCAAGTTCTCCACTGAGACATGAGGAAAACAGGGGAACATCTGCCACTGTCCATGCAAACGGCAGGTCCCAGCTGTGTGAGACAGGGGAGGGAAGGGAAAACACCCTCAGAGGATGCATCTGGCTCAGGTGAAATATCATACTGTTGCAATTAATAAAAGAACAGGCACACTTGCCCTGGAGTAAATGTGCTATGGTCTAAGATACCTTCTTTGGCAGAGTAAAATACCTGCCCTACTCTGATGCTCTTTGAATAAAGAGTATTTGAATAAATACTATTAAAACCACTGGTGTTGTTTAAATCTAAAATTCAAGGCTGCTCAGTGGCTTAACGGGTTTGCCCTTTGCTGGCATGTGGGGGGGCTGATCCAGACTTCCATTCCCACTCTAAATCCCTGATCTTAGCTCCTCAGGGATATCAGTTCACGACCTCATAGGTCACTCCAAATGAGGCACTTGACCTGAGTGAGTAGAATGGGACCTGGCCCCATGGAAGATACTGCACATGCAGCACAATGTCTGTCAGGGAAGGAAGTAAATGATGTTGTTCTTAAATGATCACTATGGTCAATTTAAGGAGTGCTTATATCCTGAAAAGTGATTGCTGTCCAATTTTTTTTTTGCCCAGCTATGAACAAGCACTTTCTCTCTAGGAGCAGCAGTGCAGGAGGAAGGAATTGCTTGTCAGACCTCCAGTGGGGAACTGGAAGACTTGCAGAATGAATAACATCAAAAACCAATCAAAATTGAGTCTTTCCTCATAACACTTCAAGATCCTACTTCATTTTTTGCCGTTTCCAGCAGCACACAGTTAGTGATCAAACCTGCCAACCTCTGAGAGCTGGACCATTTGGATGGAATAAATGGGCTTTATTGGCTGTCTCCTGGGGACTCATTATTATGCTTGCAAAAATGGACAGTACAGCACAGTCTGTATTGTCAGTATATTTTACTGTAGTTCCACCATAATTCCACAGCCTCTGCATCAATTACAGACTCTTCACGAGTGGTGTGTGAGTACTAAAGGGGCCTGGGAGAAGGCTTTGCTCAAACACAATCCTTGGGTCTGGCAGTTCTTGACTTTCAGAGGAGAAATGAAGTTGGGGAAGGTGGATGGGTGAGGAGAGACTTGTCTGGTGTGCATTACACCCCTACTACTGACAATCAGAATCTCTGCATCCTTGTGCCAGACTTGAAACCATCATAGTGTGGGACCTTTGCAAATCGTCACTCTGTGTGTCTCCCCATCACTCCCTCTCTGAAATGACCCTGGGGAATATTAGTGACATGGCAAGCTGCAAACAATAGGCTTTGAATGCAGGTTCATTATCTTGGAATGAAACTCGCAGTCCAAGTAACATGTAATAGTAAGCAGAGTGCTGGTGTGGAGTTTATTCTCCAGTTGTGTGTGTGGTCTAACAGAGAAAGCTTTTGTTAACATGAGTTTTGCCTTGTGGTAATTTATCCATGCACTTAACCTTGTTGTTGAAATTACACACCTTTAGCTGCTGTCTGTGTCAGACAATGGATGTCACCCAACTATTCCCCAGCTCGCTGCCATGCACTGATTATCTCAGAATATAGCTTTGGTGAAACTAAAGCCTAGTCATATGTGGAGATGGTAAAAAGTGAGCTGAGACAGAAGTCCAGGGGTGTGCCACAATGGGCTCTGCATCAAGGGACAAAACAGCCAGAATTTGTTTACAAAGGACTAGCATTCAGCTACTGAGGATTTTAATTCTTATATATTGTGTAACATACTGGTGTCAATTGCTTACCTGAAAGGGCAAACAACAGAATTCAGAGGCACAGAGACATATGCAGTTTTCCTGCTCTACCTTAGAGAAAATAATATAATGTTCCATTCAGAAAAAAATACTTCATAAAAATAATTGTCTTCTAAAACTGGAACTTAGGGCCAGACCACCACTGGATCTACCATGTTATATTAATATTCACTTGATTGAAAATTCAAAATGTTACATGGGTCTTTTTTACCCTCTCGTTTCAAGAGCTTTTCTCCACCTCCCCAGCATGCCAATCGAAGATGACAGCGATATTCAAAGTCTAATCTATTGAGCCCAACTTTTCAGTTTACTTGTGCTGAAGTGATAAGCTGCACTTATTGTTCAAGATAAGTTCTTACATTTCAAGGAAACAATATGAGCTCGCTCATACAATTGCATGAAATAGCACTTGGCCTGTGGGGACACTCCTGCTGCATCTACTCATATTGTTTTCACCTCACCTGTTTCAATGGTATCATCACCATTTGCAGACAGCTGATGACACCAGCTACTTACCAGTCCATTTCTGCTCTTGCTGACAGCTCAGTGTAAAGTGTCTAAAAAGGGATGTGCTGGTTTTCTGTGCATGTTGCACCTGCTGGAGAAGTTTAACCCAGTCATACAATTACAACACACAGCTACTTGGTACATTTAAATATCGATAACGCATTCAGACTCAAACTCCAAGATGCATTTGTACCCATTCCTTAGTTATTTCACAAAGTGCCAGAAGCTTGAGCGAGCTATGAAAGTGTAAGCTTGGGATCTGTGGGAAGCATTGCTGGCTTTCTCTTAGTTCCAGCAAACAAACAGGACTTGGAGTGCAATTCACTCCTGCAGAGATTATCGGCACAAAACGTATGCATCTTGAACACCTATTTTGAGGACTCAGCTAAGGCTTAACTGGTACATTTTGTGGTAGATCATTACTAGTCACAAATTTCACTTCAAGTGAGAACAGTTCCAAACTCGGGATTTTGTTTGTTGGATTTACTGTGTTTTAAGAGTTTTACTTCTGCTTTCAAGGAGAAAAGGCTGAGCTCTTTTCTCTGGCATAGCAGGCGAATTGTTCTCAAATTCCCAATGAATTACGCTGTTCAAATCCTTTAGAAATCCCAAGGTTTCCATGGTGTTACTAAAAGGAAGGCATCATTAAAAGGAATATCATTGTTCTTGCATAAATAAGGGTAGAAATTACTCAAAGAAAATTCATTTTTACCCTCTTCCACGAGGAGTGCAAAAAACCCAAGGAAGTCCTCACTTGGGTGCAGTGACCCCAGACTGTGTCTCTAGCAGTGGCAATTAAAGAAATTATCTTTTAATTTGCTGGGTTACACCATCCTGCTGCTATTTCTGGTGCAGAGTAGAGTGATGCTTTCAGATATGAGCTCCAAAAAGAGAGGTGGACAGCATCCAGGGCACACTGAACTTCTATCCAGCTAGCACAAACCTCAAGTGCCCCACTCGCCCCAGGACAGGTGAGTGCATCTCTTTTTCCAGGCTAAGGATGTGTTGGTCCTCTGAACATCACAGGTGAGATTACAGAAGGAAAAGTGCCACTCCAGACCGTGTAGGTGAACTGAGGTTGCACTCAGCAGGAACCTGTGCCCAGCACAGCTCCTTGGAAAACCTGTATATTCATGCCTTTTTTTTTCGCCCCCGCCCAAGGATGCCTGGAAGGCATCACTGCTAAAGGCAGTGGCTGTCATGACTAGTTTAATTAGTACTTTTGCACTCTATTTCTACTAAATTTAGCACCTGTGTCTGCTAATGTACAGTGCAGCCGGAGGGGATTGGATATCAATGGAAAATGGAAACTAATGTCTCTGGTCTCGAGGACTAAACATTATAATGATGACAGAATTTAGTAAATAGATACTTTTTTCCCCTCTCAGGAAAAAAAATCAAAGACATGATCACAAATACCTGGAAACAACCAATGTGTGGAATAACAGCATTCCGTGTACAGTCAGTAGAATACACAGTATTATTAAATCATTTTCAGATCGAGTCGCAGGCAGGACTGTACAGACTGATCCTATTAATTACCACCTATTTGTTATCTGGAAGTAAGAGCAAGGTGAGTTTTGCATGTGGACTCTGGTGGAAAGTCAAGGTCTTTCAGTCCTTATTATCTTCTCATGCTGTACATAGGGACTGAAAATTCAATGCCAGAAGGTTCCTGTGAGCAGGAGGATAGATGTGTCCTCTTCCACTACTCTCAGGGAGGACAATAGAGTTAAAGAGTTAAATGTTATTTTTCACACTCTCTCCAGAGACTCATAAAACTTGTCCTCTTCAGGCCCAAAGGAGCACAGTTTCCAAGTAGCCTCAGAGGAATTTCAGACAGATTGTTCCCCCCCAGGGTATCAGCCAAGTCTTAGTAGCACAGTCCAAGCTGAAGATCCCTGGGATGTGTTGTGCAATTTCTCAACCCTCCTTGAAAAGTGAAGAAGTGAAGAGGAAAAAAAAATTAAAACCTGGAAGAGGTTGCCACATTAGCTCTCAAAAAGGGCCAGTCTCTCCTTGCTGCATCTTCTCCTCTTGGGCCAAGTCCCTAAGGGAGGAGACGTGGCCACTTTCCTCCCCACAGGTCCAAGGCAAAGTGAAAGGACTCCGCATACTCTCAGCTCTCCTCCTGCTCGGTGGGAGCCCTCATCTCACCAAGGAGAGTGGAGGAGGAAGGTCAGGTAGGAGCCCTGCTTCCCTGCAGCTCAGTTTTGCAGATTGTTACCCAAGACTCACTGTGCCAAGACACGAGGGATGAAGGGGGTCACCTCACTCTGCCTTCTAGGTCTTTGGGGAGTTTGCTTTGTCAGGAACTCTAGAAGTCACCTTTCCAGTACAATCCATAGCTAAGAAACATGATTTTTGTACCTCATCTTAGACCTTGGGGAAAAAAGCGTGTGTGCGCGCACAAAGCCAACAAAACAATTCATCCTAGCTGGATATTGCAGATCTTTTAGAAAATGCATTTTCCTTCAGATCCTGAAATCCTACACCATTCTTACTGTTGAAAGAATACAGAGGAAAGCACATGTTTTCATGTGCCCCATGCTAGCATGGCTGACTGAAATGATGAGGGTGGATAGACATGTAACAACCGATGTAAGGTAGCTTTGTGCTCTCTGGAGGCATCCAGCTCTTACCTTCAGCTGTAAAAGTATAGGCTCCTATACCTCTAAGTGTAGAAGGCTCCCACCTTCAGGCATCTGTATTGGATTTAAACTAGATGCTGGAAAGGCAAGGGAGATTGGGAAATTGGATCAAAATTTCCCCCACCACCAGTGGTTACAAATGTCAATTGCCTATTGGGGACTTTGAGGTACTTCATGGTACTTTGATGGTACTTTGTCAGCCATCATTCATGCTTTGCTTCATCTACAGCTCTGGGAAACAACTTTTCTGTGTTTGTCCTGGGGTTTTTTGTTTGGTTTGTTTGGGGTTTCGTTTTTTGTGGTTGTTTTTGTTTTCCCCAGCAGTGATTCCAGTATTCAGAAACCCAGTGACAACAGATTTAGTTTCTCTAACTGCAAATTTCGGGTGCAACTTACTTGTAACTAAGTGCTCAGAGAAAGCTTTTGTATTGTTTCTGTGTCTTCTTTTTTTGGGAAAAAAAATATATTGCTTGAGGCAAATTCTAGAGGTGTTGGGCTTTTGCATATCCCTACAAAATAGATGAGAGTCTCCAAAGTAAACAAGAAAGTCAGTGATACATTAAGTTTTCTGAATTCCAGAAAGGAAAAAGGAAATGGTGATGTCCTGATTGAAATACAATGCACTTTGTCTTGGGGGGAAAGAAAAGAAAGAAAAAGGAATCTTACTGGCACTGCCATTGTATGCTGAGCAAGATGAAAATACATCCTTAAGTGGAGATGTAGTGTTGAAACTCTGTTCAGGAACCTTGTGCGCAAGCAGAGTGTGACCCTGGTGTTTCAGAGAGTTTCAACAAATACCCAACCTCATTTGTTTAAAATGAGATAATGGAAACCATGGCTCTTAAAACCACAAGGGAAATTTTCCAAAAAAAGAGAAAGGACTAAACTGTGGTGGGCAAAATTATAGCACTTTGTAAGAAAGTACAAGTGGTTCTGTGCCTGCTATGTGAGAGTAACAGCATGAGTGCTCCCAGATCATTCACTGGGTATAAAAGGTGTTTTCAGGATCTGGATTATTCCTGCAAACACTAAGACTTACCAAATTATTGAGAACAATATTACAACAAAGCTTTTTCAGTCAGGCTGACAGGGAGAGCTGTAAACTGGGATTTTGGCGTGCAAGGAAACTGTTGCAGAATGTATTTACCTAGTGGATACTTTTGAACTTGTTAATAAAATGTGAAAACAGAACGGACGTAGATGTTTCAAGGAGAGGCTAAAAATCGGGACATGAAATGTAAAATGTTACACCATTTGTTCCTGTCTACACAATACAACACCCTACCAGCAACAAAGAGGTTCCTCTTCTGAAAACTTTGTTGCACACTACTTCTGGTGGGGGGGTTGAAAGAGGTTCAGAAGTTCAGTAAATACCTACAGTCAATTCAGTGATGGAGTCCTTCTGCTCCCACCCCAGAAGAGCTTAAATTTCCCCAGGATATTGGATTAGAGTTGAAAAGGGGGTGGTTGCAAGTACTATGGACTTCATCATAACCATGTCAGATACCCTGAAAGGAATAGACACATAACTAAAAGAAAGTGAATTCACTCATTTCCATCAACAATCTGATGGAACACATCCACCAGAACAGTGGGAATCCCAGAATTTCCTTCCTTCTGAGGAACTGGAAATTTCCCAGGAAAATGCATATAGTACAGCAGACCCCCAAATACCCAGGGTTTACAGAGCATATACCTAAGTTCATCTCCTCTCAGAGACTACGTGTTACATACAGTATCCAATCAAAATCCAATCAGGGGCTCTCACAGTTCTTTTGAAGCCTGAGAACATCACAACATCAATTACACTGGCTATTCAACATGTGCTACAGATGTATGGGTTGGATTTCAACCCCGTGCAACTGGTGACTCATCTTTGCCTGTTCCAGGCCAGCTATCAATTTGCAGAAGGTCACTGAGGTCCATTCCAAAATATTTTTTCTTCAGCCAAACCAAATGCTGACTGTTTTGCAAAAAGGTGAAGCTGACATTCATGTTTTCCATGACAGTAGCACCCGGTCCTTAAAATGGAAGGAATATAGATGCCTAGTACCAGTCACAACTCAGCAGCCACACCTTATGCAATGAAAAGTCTGATTTAGAGCTCACTGGATTTTTACATAAATTCACTTAAAGAAAACAGCAGCTCCTGAACTTTGTCCAACTTGGACTCTGTTCCTCTTTTTCTGTTTTTAAAAGAAGTAATTATTAGCTTTGTACCATTCCTACTTTGTCCACTTTTAAGACAGTGAGGAAAAGAAACTTTGTCCTAAATTTTAAACATTACTATTTGTAATTTTCTTCACTTTTTAATAGAGATCAGTGCTCATTAAGCACTGTGCTGGTTTGCTTGGAGGTTTTGGAGCTGTGTGTATGATGCTTCATTCCCAGCAGAGTGAACAACATCCTTTACATCTATATTCACCAGCTGGATAAAGGTTTGTCCTCAAGTCTGAGAGTAGGGGAAGGATGTGTTTAAGTATCTAAGAAGAAAGCTTTAAAATATCTGACTCCAGAAGCATTTTCCCATAGCAACATGCTTTTAAAAATAATTGAGGGGGGTTAACAGAGAATTCCTGCATGATTACACAAATACATCTTCATCTTTCACCAGTGGGCTCTTAATCACAAAAGGATGTTGCAGAGAAGCTGAATGGGACACCAGTTAATCATCTGCTCCAGGTAGGCTTATGAAACTAAGCAGGAGCCAGTGAGGTGTCTGGTCAGGACAGCAGTCTGACACTGGATAAGGAGATGGTGACAAGGTCAACACTACAGTGAAACTAGCCTAACAATCTCCCTCCTGCCTAAAGCCCAGGAATAGTGTTACAGCTAATAACCATACAGAGCCTTTTCTCAAAAGCCAAATGACCAGGAACACCTGATCCCTATGGAAAGGAACTGGAGATAAGAAATGTCCTGCTTAGGATAGCTGGCAGGGCAGCTAAGCTGCACAACACAGAAGGCTTTTGCCAAGGTAGGTTTGGGCTCACTGCCTATCTCATTCCAAACAACCATGAAACTGGTGGAAGCCTTTGATGTTTTCCCACGACGCCGTCACAAGTAGGAACAATTTGCAACATCTGCAATCACCAGACTCTTTACTTTGTAAACGCTAGCTGCTTAAAACTCATTGCCCAGCTGATGTCTTCCCGAGGAAGATGGCTGAACCCCTGGCATGGCTGAAGAGAGCCTCCTCCTTGCTGATTGAGCCATCAAGATTTCCTGTTCTGCTGGCTGACTACCCATTGACCAGCTGAGTGGGTAGTGGGAAGCAGGGAAACGCCACAGCAAAAGCTGCTCATGAATAATCCTTTGTTATCTCTTAATTACAAACAGAAATCTTGTATGGATGAAAGTCTAATTTCTTTTTCCAGCATCATCCTATACCAGGTTTGCTTCTTCATGCTATTGTTTATAATCTGCTGTTTTCTTTGAGGTTTTTTAAGCCTGGAGTTTTGGGGGTTTTTGCTGTTTGTTCATTTTTAAGCCAAACCTCTCCAAGCCAGGCATTTATTTCCAGCTGACTCATCCCTTGTAGCATTTCTTCTTGATCCAGGTGTAACATCTCATTCTCCGCTTGCTGTTGGCAGCTTTTCCATCCTAGCAAAACTTTTCTAACTAGATGTCTGCAGCTGCAAAGGAACTTGAGTTTCCAGACTGTCTGCTGCATTTTCAGACTCCTCAGACTGAGCATCCTCACTGGGCAGCAGAAGGAAAAAAAACTGGGACAAGTCCGCAGTGGGTTATTTGTTGTAGTACACACGATATGACCAATGCTCCTTACCTTTCCTCAGCTAGCTGGGTGTGTGCTGGGCAAACATCCTGGCAAGCTGCATGTGTCAGCCAGACCCTACTGGTCCAGAATAAAAGTAGCTGGAATTTCACCCTTCACTTCAGATGTACCAGGTCCTGGGGCTCTAACAGTGTAAAATACTAGCTCATTGGATGAACAAAGGGGCTCACCTCTCTTCTCTCCCTTTCTCCCTCTCTTT
>WAAE01023974.1:0-17259 GCA_013400495.1 Nicator chloris
TTTTCGGAAATAAAGAAATCTTCTGTTAGGCTTCCTTTTAAAAAAGATATAGTACCAAGGTACTTACCACTTTTTTATTATTTAAATAGAATACCCTTTAAAATTAATTTTTCACATCAGAAAAAAGGGAATAAGCTGGTTTATAGCCTTTGTGACATTTTCAAAAGCTAACCTAAAGGGAGTGCTGGAATGTTAAATGGAGTTGTTGGAGGCAATGGGAAGGTCACAGGACTAGGAGTCAGAAAATCTAGATGCTATTCTTGGCTCTGTTGCTGACTTGTTGCCACCCAAATTCTCTACAGCCCAAGATCCTCATATGCAAGGTGAAGCCTAATGATACTTAATTTGGGGGAGTAATTAGAGCTCTGTGGGTAGAGAGTACTAAGAATTATTATTGCATTTCTATTCCATGGAAAAAGCCAGGAGCCAAAAAAAGGAAAAGAAAAAGGAAATCTAAATAATACTTTACTGTATTTTTATTTTTCCTAGTGAATTTAATTTTTATTAATTTTTATTATTTAACATAACAAGTTCCCTGGAGAAATTTTGACTTTGCATATTTATATAACAATGCCTGCTTAAGGAGCACATATTTATAGCTAATATCTTTAAGGCAGTCTTACTAATACAGTATTTATTCATTTGAAGGGCTCCCTTTCAAACATGAGGAACAGAGATGCTGGCTCACCCACTCAGGTACATGCAGAGCAGCCAACCAAGAACAAGAATTCTAATGTAACATGGCTCTGTGAAGAAGAATCCTTCAGTGACATGATCACTCCATCTTATAAAAAACCTCTCTATGGCATCTCACACAAAATCACAGAGAAGAAGAACCCCCCAGGAGCAGAGCAGTTTGCTTCTTACGAGTTGTTTGAAAAAATCAACCCCAGCAGTCCGTCACAAATTCGGACTTTGAACGATCAACGCAAAAGAGACTCGGCCACAGCCATTGCAGTAGCAGCAGCCACAGCAGATTCAGAATCAAATATATATTCTTTGATACAGAAAATGTTTTACACGCTGAACACCCTCAATACCAATATGACTCAGCTTCACAGTAAGGTTGACCTGTTGTCTCTGGAGGTTAGCAGAATTAAAAAGCAAGTCAGTCCAGCAGAGTCTGTTGCTGACTTCAAGCCTCCCCCGGAGTACCAGCTGACTTCTGCGGAACTCAAGCAAATCATGGATCAAAGCACATCAGGTGGAGACCTGGCTTGCCGGTTGCTCGTGCAGCTTTTTCCAGAGCTCTTCAGTGACGATGAATTTGGCAGGACCTGCAGTGCGTGTGGCTTTCTCAACAAAAGGAAACTTGAATCTCTTCATCTGCAACTTATTCGTAACTATGTGGAAGTTTGTTATCCTTCTGTGAAGAATACAGCTGTGTGGCAGTTGGAGTGTTTGCCTCAAGTCAATGATTTTTTCAATAGATTTTGGGCTCAAAGGGAAATGGAAAACAGTCAGCAGAATGTGCAATCATCCAGTTTTTATGAGACTGAGCAGGTCGAATCCTCACATTTTATGGAGGATAAAGAGCAGGAAGAAGCTTTGTCCTTGGACAGGGGTAATGTCATTGCCTCAGATTACATGCTGGATGCTCAGGATCTCAATGAATTTTTAGATGAAGCTTCTTCACCAGGAGAGTTTTCTGTTTTTTTGTTACACAGACTGTTTCCAGAACTCTTTGACCACAGAAAATTAGCTGAAAGGTACAGCTGCTTTGGAGACTCTGGAAAACAACTGCTGGATCCTCATCGGCTTCAAATAATCCGTAGGTACACTGAAATTTACTTTCCAGATGTGCAAGAAGAAGAAGCCTGGTTGCAGCAGTGTGTTCAGCGAATAAATGATGAGCTTGAAAGTGCATATATGGACGGAAGTGAATGTGACCAGATGAGAGATGACTGTTACGATTCCTCTAGTTTACCAGATGATGTATCAATCATAAAAGTGGAAGACAGTTTTGAGTATGAAAAGCCTGGCAGACGGTCAAAAAAAATTTGGCTTGTACCCATAGATTTTGACAAACTTGACTTTCCCCCTCCTGATTTCGATGTCCCTGTCCCGGATTACCTGTTGAACAAAGAACAGATAAAAAGCATATATGAAAGCAGTCTTTCCATAGGCAACTTTGCCTCTCGATTGCTTGTTCTCTTATTTCCTGAACTATTTACTCACGAAAACTTACGGAAGCAATACAACTGTAGCGGATCTTTAGGCAAGAAACAGCTTGACCCCACTAGAATTAAATTAATTCGACATTATGTGCAGATACTGTACCCCAGAGCAAAGAATGACAGAGTGTGGACATTGGAGTTTGTTGGGAAGCTTGACGAGAGGTGTCGACGAAGGGACACGGAGCAAAGGCGCTCGTACCAACAGCAACGGAAAATCCATGTGCCAGGGCCCGACAGGAGGGAATTTCTCACCTATGCAATAAACCCTGAGAGATTTCGGGAAGAATTTGAAGGGCCACCACTGCCTCCGGAAAGAAGTAGCAAGGATTTTTGCAAGATACCACTCGATGAACTTGTTGTCCCTAATCCAGACTTCCCTGTGCCTTCTCTGTATTTGCTGTCCGATAAGGAGATAAGAGAGATAGTGCAGCAGAGCCTGTCGGTCGGCAACTTTGCTGCCAGGCTTCTCGTAAGACTCTTTCCTGAACTCTTTACTCCGGAGAATCTGCGACTGCAGTACAACCATTCAGGTGCTTGTAATAAAAAACAACTTGATCCCATCAGACTGAGACTGATCCGTCATTACGTGGAGGCAGTTTATCCTGTGGAGAAAATGGAAGAAGTGTGGCATTATGAATGTATACCGAGCATCGATGAAAGGTGCCGGCGTCCTAATAGAAAAAAGTGTGATATACTGAAAAAAGCTAAGAAAGCAAAAAAAGTGACAGGCTCTTTAAACTGCTAAGACTTTGACCACTAAATTATTGTCAGGAGTGTGCTTTGGTTTAGACTGAAGGGCCTGTCGGGAGCTGAGGGTTCTCAGCACGTGGGACAGTCAGGCACTAAATTTGTTGCGTTTCAGTGTGTGTGTTGCATTTCTGTTGGCACCGCAGCAGTGGGAAGTGGCTGACTACATTTGTACATGGGTAAAGACCATCAGTGACAGCTATCAATGACTCGCTAAGAGCATGATATTCACTGGTGCAAATACATGAATTGAAACTATTGCTCCACTCCCCATTTCTGCATCTTCCTTTTCTATCACTTTCTAATAAAGAATTTTTTTTTTAATGGTTGTGCTCTTCAAGAGCGGTTTTTCATTATACCGTTATAAACAATATTGTTAATTAATTTGGATTTTGAAATGTGTAGACTAAGTTTAATTTAAATTTGAAAGTGCCATTTTCATTGGAAATCATTGGAATATTAGACTTTGCTTCTACAGTAACTGCAGCTTCACACTTGTTTTGTTCTTCATGACATTGAGGTACTGAAAGTTATAGTACTGTGTCAAAGAGTGGGTCAGAATGGTGTCATTTGCATTTTTGACTGTTACATTGGTGTTATTTTTAAAATCAAGCATTTTCTGTTGAAGAATTGAGACATTAGCATAGACACCGTGTGAATGTTTTTGTTTTTTTTGTATTGACACCACAAGCTTGATGCCCCCCCCCGTGAGTTCTGTTATTGTTTTGTCCAGTGTAACTGCTGGAGTGACTGAGGATTGCTCATCTTGAGTAAAGCCAGCAGAACAGACCCAAGCCTATACCCATGGAATGTCTTCCCATCACCTGCCTTGCCAACCTGTTTGTAAAATAGCAAAGGCAACAGCAACATCAAAAAGACCTGAGACAAGAACTTAAAAAATTTTAGACCTTACTTTCTATGAAAATCATGATTCCAAAGGTTTCCAGTGTCAATATTGAATTGCACATATGTGCAAAGATTGGTTTTGTGGTGAAATCCAGTGCTTCAGGGTCCCAGCATATAAGCTGTGGTAAAGTAACTCATTCTTTCCATGAATGCAGCAGCATCTGGATATTTTGGGTGTAGGGATACAGAACTCCCTCACTTTGCCAAATTGTTTTTGTGTAATTAGTAGCTATTTGGAGACATAACTGTGTATGTATAACTTAGGTTTGTATGGTCAAGTTTGCATCATTAATATGTTAAGGTGTAACAAAGACCACCCAGAACCCAATATGAATTTGCTGTATGACTTGTCACTGGAGAGTGCTGCTTTAAAACTAGTTTTCTCTTTCCTTTTTTAAAAAATTTAATACTGATCGAAATGGTGAGAGAGAGTCAAGTATGGATTCTTAATGCAGTAAAGACAGTGGTTGCCTACAGAGCATCACTGAACACCTTGGAGCAATTGTTGATGTTCTCTGTGGTCCTTTTCTGTTGTTTACTTAGATGGGTCATAGCAAATTTAAGTCAGTTCCAGTGTAATTTTCTATTTTAGCATTTGTAAGGAAGTACAAAATATCTGATATTTTTACTTCAGATTTTTAGAATTTATTGTTCTTAGACTCATATTGATCCCTTTAAAAGGAAAACAATATGGTTTTTCCTGATGGCAAGAACTAGTAAACGTATTGTGTTAAACTGGGAGTAAATCATAGTTAGTAGCATTTGCTCATTTTGCCCATATGCTAGGAACATTCTCAGAGAATGTATGAAAAAAGTCATGAATGTACTAAATAACACATTGATACTGTTTATATCCATTTAAATGTTTCCTGTTGGTTTAAGTAATACCAGACCATACTCAAAATGGATATCAGAGCAAATATGGCTATAATAAATCAAAATCATTTTACCAAAGATAAAGAACTGATACCACAATGTCTGCATCTGTTCATTTTAGTGCATAAATTTATCAAATTGAATGTATCAGAAACCAAGACTCTCTTGTCATTGTATGCTACCTAGAAACTCTGTGAATTTTTTTTACATGCACTTTTATGGGAATATAAAATAACAGTAGATCTTAACAGCTGTTTAATTTGTGTTGCAAATGGCTGGCCAAAAGGTAAGAAATACAAGTTTATTTTCTTATCTTAATGTCATACGTTTCACCACTTAGTGATGTCAAAGCTCCCAGAAGAATTCAATATATATTGAACTTTTTTACAAGGGATAGATGTTGCTAGCTAGCATGCAAGTTTGAGACATACTGGCTTTTACTGTAGATGTTGATACTAAGTCAAAAAATCAGCCAATTGATATTATCTAAAAAGTAGTGAAAAAAACAGTTTGACAATTTGGCCATAAAAATGATAATTTTTGAAACTGGGTATACATATTTTTGTTGTGTTTTTTTTCTCTTCTTATTGCTGTGTACATTCCTTTGATCCAACTCTTCACAATCCTTTCATGATTTGTTTGACTGTATGATTTATAACTGATATCAAGAAAATACAGACATATAAATAGTGGCAAGTGGCATAGTTCACTAACAAAAGCTCTTGCAGTGCATCTGAAGTACAGCCACTTCATCCAGCTGGTCAGTCTTGTAAATTTATTAAAGGTATATTATTTTCATACAAGAGGAATGTTGTCTGGTGATTGTTCAGGTACAAGCAGGAATTTTTTCCTATAAAATCTCTCACTAAGGTCTGAGATAACCTTATTTATTCAGACATATACATAAAGGAAAACACCCCAGTTTGCTGTAGCCATTTAAAAAGATTTTCTGTCTTTCAGACTTCTTCTGTTTAAAGGAATAAACTTAAAATTTTGAAACTGTGATAGGAGAGTTGCTAAATATTTATTGAAGTGTTGGGCACGTACGTAGCCATGCACACTGACTTCCTATGGATAAGCATTACTTTCTACCTACCCAGTTAAGGTGGGTATCAAGTGTCTCTACTTCTTACAGTGTAAATAGATCAGCTTTCAATAAGTATTGAATAGCCCATTTCTAAGGTTTCTAAAAGAAGCAGTGTAGTATGTATCATAATTCTTTATTTTTGCATGTTACGCATTTTCTACAGCTTAAACACTTCCTTAGAAGTTCTGTAAAAAATGTAAAACAGCACATCAAAAGGGAGGTGAAGTATACCTCAGTTTACTGCCTCTTAAGTGTATTCAGGTGACAGAATCAACAACAAATGTGTTGGCAAATGAGAAAAATCTTTACTTGAGAACACTTTGTTAGGCTGATGCAGTACAGCCAAGTGTTTCATGTTCTAAGAAATGTTTGTGACTTTTTAAATTATCTTCAGAATGCATACAATTTATTTCTAGGTACATTTTTTAAAACCTGTAATTTGTTGCTTTTCAATTATTGTTTGATGTTTATGTTGTAGCAGTGAGAAACAGAATTGTGTGCTCAATGCTCTACAAAGGCATACCAGGTCTAGTTGTGTGCTGGAAGGGGCTAAGATGAATTCTACACCCCCAAGAAGCCCAGAAAATAATGTGCAGGTTTTATTTATAATTTATTTTCATTCAGATTTTGTTTTGCTGATTAAAGCAATGTGGAACAGCTGGAAAATTCAATGTCTTAAGCTTGCCTTGAGGACAGGGCATAAATTGACAAGTGTTCTTACTTACAAAAGTACATTTTAGTTGATTGCACTTAGAATTTATGGAAGAACAAATGTGGCAGGTTTTTCTGAGTAAATGAAACAAACTCCATCACTGTCGTTGCCAACATTTCTTTACTGCCTTGGTTTGACTTTCTGATTTTTTTCCATTATTACTGCAAGTCAGCACCAATGGAGCTACAGATTTTTCCTCAGAAACATTCTGAAAGTATCCTTTTTAATGTGCCTGAAGTTGATAAAAACGAATAGATTCAGTTATGGTTTAGTTTCCTCTTAATTTTCTCTTAAAATTGACTTTGCTAAGAAAGGCAGAACAAGCAAGAAATACACATTTGTCTTCATCCTTTCTTACCTATTTTTTTGTTGTAGTAAATGCTAAGACATAAATTTCTAGTGGCAGTAGTGCTTTCAAATCCTCATTTTGCTCTAAAATTCATTCATCTAAACTTCTCACTGGTAGTAATAGTCTTAATTTCTTACAGAAATGTCTTGCAGAATACATAATACCTGTCTTAGTCAGAGCTCAATAAATCCTATTCTGAGAGGGCATCTCTCCTGCAGCAGAGTGCTAGCTGAAGGAGCTGCCCTGGCTTTGCCAGTTCCAGTGCTGGAAGCAGATGACTCCTAACAAAACCAAACCTCCATCACATTCACATTTTCCTTGTACCTCATCTGACTTGCAGGAGATTAGCCCTTACACTGCATTATTTTTATCCACTATATTCCTTTTCATTTTTGTCATTTTCTGAATGCTGTCATTTCTAGCTAATGGCCATGAAAGCCTGTGACATGAGCAGACCACTTGCTTTCTCCATTTCCTGGTTTATTCCATCATGGGACTGTGGTCCCCACTGAGCACTTTTCTTTGATTAACAATTCAGAAGGAAGAACTTTGATTCCCATGGGAAAGGAAGAACTGTAATACAAGAGAAATAAAGCTGTTCTTTTCCCACTTCTCCCCTTTCTTACCCACACCCCAAGATGAAATTTAATAGAGCAAATTTCAGCCATGCTTTTAGCTATGTTTTCCCTAATTTCTGTTTTAAAATTTCGTGAAACTGACTTCCCAGTCATAAAATGGGTGAAATCACTACATGTCCAATCACACTAAAATGGATGTTAATAGATAGAAACAAATTATTACTGGATATTGGAGGAAGATCAGCTAATTAGTATCTATACACACAGAACACGCACACACAAATGTCAAGTAATCACTCCCAATTTCCTTCACAAATTTCATTATAGCAAAGCAACTGTCCTTGTTTCCAGAGGCATTTTGTAGTGTGAGTTCTCGCTTCTTTGGAAGGCAAAATACTCCTTTAATCGTTACACTTTTCAGGAATGTCCCACTTAGGTTAGCTCATACCGTGGTGTGTGAGCAAGGTCTACAAATGTTTCCTGTGGGAAGAAAATCCTAAGGTAACTGTCAGCACTGGGAATGAGTCACTTGGTAGGATTGCATCCTACACTTGAAATCTGACCCCTTGCATAAAACCAGGAGTTTGGTGTTATGTCACGTTGTCCCTTGTCTCTTGCTCCCTCTCTCTCCTTGTTCCAAGAGTTCAAGTAAAGCCAGCAGAAGCCCCCAGAAGAGGGTCTCACTCTCTGTAGTGCTTGTCTGTATGCAGGAGCGCTGGAAACCAATGAATTTTAGCTTCAGTAGTGCGCAGATGTGCACGGCTCACATGCATCCCTTTGCATTCCTTTCCCTTCCAGGCCAAGCACTGTAATTTGGTGGGTGCTGAAGGCAGACTCCTGTTCTGACATGCAGGAAAGAAACAACAAACCCCAAGAAACTAAACAACAAAACCAAACCAACTAACCAACAAAACCCCAAATCCAACTCCCCACCGGAAACACTTCGGTGCATTTCTGTTCTGAAAAAAAAAAAAAGCATTGCTTATTATGTGTGGCCAGAGGGGTTGGGGAATACACCCTGCCTCTGTCAGTCAGTAGGCAGCACTACTCAGAACCTATTCAGGAGTGTCAGTATATGCCTGCTTTAGTTGACCAGGCTTTCTTCTGCCAGACCCGAGCCCAACTCCTGTGGGAGCAATTCCCTGCTATTCCTTCACAGGGCTCTATCCCATGCCCTGCTCCGTAATGCAGGGCATGGGATATAATCTCCACGTGCAGCAGATTCTGCAGCTGTGTAGCACTGCTGCAGCAGGTGAGCCACAAAGCTGCCAGGTAATGCTGCAGGCTCTGCCAGGGACAAAGGGGTCCTCCACCCACAGTCTGACAGTGCCTGCCTCTTATGGGACCAGGCAAAGTCATCTGGATCAGATCATCCGTCTGTGCAAGGGCAGGCAGGCTGGACATTCCAGGTCCGTGCCTTGGCATCCAACATGAAATTGGGTTTGCCTGTGATTAATGCAGAGGTGGCTTGGACAGCACAGTCATCTGGGCAGCCTCCTGTGAACTTGTCAGTCACTTCTCAAGCTGTCCACGCCTCCCCTTTCCACCTCTCAGGAATATCTCCATGAAGAAGCCCTTTCATGTAGTTCCTCTGCCACACAGAGTGGTTGATTCCCAGATCAGTTTATGTGTGCTTTACATGCCCCCTTGAAAGTCCAGCAAAAACTGTGGATGTGACTTGCCTGTTCCTACACCTCCCAATACACATGCTGTCCCTGCTTACCCTTCTTTGGGCCACAGTTTTAGCTCACATGATGTTTAAAGGCTGCAGAAACAAGTGCAACCAGCTTAGCAGTGTCTGACCCCAATAAAAAGGTCTGATCAATAGAGAAGCTTATCCAGGACAGATCAATGTAGCCAAGCGGAACCGCTACTCACCACTCACCTTCCTGCTGTCATAGTTTTCCTCTGAGATCACCCTGCCTTGTGACTGAAGCTTTCTATTTTGAAGCACATGGGTACAGTTCCCTCTCCAACCATTTCAATCCTGAAACCACAGAGGGCTGTCTCATGCATCACAAGACTCCTTAGGATGTCTGCCTTTCTTTTCCTTAGCTTGTACCACGGTGGATTAACAGTTAAAACTTATGAAAGCCTGTTTCTACCTTCCACTGTCAGTGAGGATCTGGTTTTTGTGGCTGTCATAGAACCACAGAATGATCTGAGCTGGACAGGACCTCTGAAGATGATCAAGTTCCAATTCCCTGCCATGGGCAGGGACACTTTCCACCAGACCAGGTTGCTAAAAATCCCATCCAACCTGGCCTTGAAGACTTCCAGGGTTGGGGGATCCCCAATTTCTTTGGACAACTTGTTTCAATGTTGTCTCACCACCTTCAACATTAAAATAAAAATTAAAAATCCTATATCCAACGTAAATCTATCCTCTTTCAGTTTAAAACCAGTGCCCCTTGTCCTGTCAGGCCCTAGTGAAAAGTCTCTGTCATCATTAGGAACAGGCTAGGTTTTGATTGCTTATGCTCTACTTTAGTTTCCAAAAGTCTTTTCCAGAAGTCAAAAATTTAACTTTTTGGTGTAATACTGTATTCATATTCTGTCCAAGTCAAGAAATTACCTTGCTAAGTGCTCTTTCTTATGTTAATGGCTCTCAGGGATGCAACTTCCCTGCTCATCTTGGATGCCAGGCAGGTGTTGACTTCGTTGTTGTTGCTATTACTGTTTTTATCCTACACAGAACAGACCCTTTCAGAAAGTGAATTTCTTCATCCATACCTTAGCTATTCCCAAGCCCCAGAGCGTTCCTGGCATTTTTTGAGTGGGGTCTTCCTCAGGTCCTGCTTGTTCAGGTGTAAGCTGCTGCTGCTGGAGGTGACAGGCGGTGTGTACATCCTGACAAGCATTTGACAGGTTGCTGACCAGCAGCTGGAGCTCACTGATATATTACAACACACCTCTCTACTTGTTTTTCTCAGCACCCCTGGAAATTATGGCAGCCACTTAGAATACCAAGAATAGGTGGAATTGGGGAACAGAGGATGCATCTCATTTATTTCCATAGCAGCTGGTGCAAGCTGCAACAGAGTGGTGACAGCAATGCCCACAATGAAAGCATAGCCTGCTGTCTTCCTCTGGGTGCTTGCTCTACAGAGTTCCTTCATTTCTGCAGAGTAAGGATCACCAAACTCCCCTAGGAAAGCTTTCCAGGATCATGTCCTCTTAAGAACCATTTTTTAAAAAGGTCACTATGCCTGTAAATCAACAGCTAGACATGTATCTGCATCTTTAAACATCTACACAATCCTAAAACAACAACAACAACAACAAAACCAAACCAAACCAAAACAACCAAAAAAAAACCCAAAAAACAAACCAAAACAAAACAAACCAAGCAAAACAAAATGAAAAACCAAAACCCAACCAAACTAAAAACAAAACAAAACAGAAAAATAAAACCCAAAACACACAAAGCCAACTAAAAACCAAACCAACAAACCAAAACAAAAACAGGACACATTTTAGTTATGCCTGAAGAAAGCAAGAAATTATTTTAAATCCTTCACTCAGCAGCCATCAGTTTGAGGCTACGGAGAGCTACACCCTGCTTAAACACAGCTATTGAGTAGCTGTTGGCATGAAAGAAAAAGTGTCCTGGAAAATGTTCCTGCTGCCTCTTCAGGGCTATCTTTGTCCTTCTGGGCTCTCCAGACTAGATTGGGAGCAGACCCAGACTGGATGAACAGTAGCTACCTGCTGCTACTGGCCAGCTTTACTGCAGACACACACCTGTGTGTGGCTGTCTAAATATATATAAACAACAAAAAATCTGCGTGCTTCACAGTTCATCCAACAAGTTGTGTTGGAGGAAGCACATGTTTAATGTCACCAGTGCAAGTGGTTATTCCTGAGATGCCCGTCCTAAGTGACAGTATTTTCCTGAATTAACACAGCCGTGAGCTGCTCACACCAGTATGGTCTGACCTTTACTCAGCTCCTTACAACGCCTAAGTATTATATAACCACCTAAATGCCACAATGAAATTAATACTTGACAATCTGAGATTCCATCTTCCTCTGCGTGGTTAGTTAAACAGTAAAAATCAGCAGTACTACAAAGAGCTCCTCACTGATCCATCTTCTCCATGAGAGCAGAGTATCACTGCCATGATTTACTCGTAACTTCTTGACACACCTGGTGAGAAGACTAGCCTGGCTGAACAGAGAGCTTTGGCTGGAACTCAGAAAAAAAAGGAGAGTTTATGACCTCTGGAAGAAGGGGTAGGCAACTCAGGAGGATTACAGGGATGTTCGGAGGTTATGCAGAGAGAAAAGTGGAAGAAACTGGAACTTTATCTGGCTACTGCCATAAAATATTTTTCAAAATGTTTCTGTAAATACATAAGTAACAAAAGAAGAAGAATTTGCATCATTTATTGGATGGGTGCAGGGGGAAATATACTGACAAAGAAGGTTGAGGTACTTAATGCTTTCTTTGCTTCAGTCTCTAATAGTAAGAACAGTTGTTCTGCAGGTACTCAGACCTCTGAGCTGGACAACAAGGGAGAAGAATGCAGCTCCCATAATCCCAGGGGAAATGGCCAGTGACCTGCTGTACCATTTAGACACAAGTCCATGGTGCTGAATGGCATCCACCCAGCTGTACTGAGGGAGCTGGTGGAAGAGCTCACTGAGCCACCTTGTATCATTTACCCACTGTCCTGCCTCACCACAGAGGCTCCAGGTCACTGGAGGACAGCCAGTGTGATGCCCATTTACAAGAAGGGTTGGAAGGGGGATCTGGGAAACTACAGACCTGTCAGTCTGACCTCAGTGCTGGGGAAGGTCATGGAGCAGGTAGTCTTGAGTGCATCGTGTGGCATGCACAGCACAACCAGGGGATTTGGCCCAGCCAACACAGCTCTGTAAAGGAAGGTCCTGCTTGACCAACCTGATCTCCTTCTGTGATAAAGTAACCTCCTTAATGGATGAGGGAAAGGCTGTGGATGTTGTCTACCTGGACCTCAGTAAAAATTTTGACAACACCTTCCACAGCATTCTCCTTGAGAAACTGGCTGCTTATGGCTTGGACAGGTGTACTTTTCACTGGGTAAAAACCTGTCTGGATGGCTGGGCCCAGAGAGTGATGGGAATGGGGATGGTCTCTTCTCCCAGACAAGTGGTTTGACAAGAGGAAATAGTCTCAAGCTGCACCAGGTGAGTTTTAGATTGGACATTAGGAAAGATTTCTTCACTGAAAAGGTTGTCAAGCACTGAAACAGGATGCCCAGGGAAGTGGTGGAGTCACCATTCCTGGAGGTATTTAAATGGCATTTAGATGTGGCACTTAGAGACACGATTTAGTGATGGGCTTGGCAGTGCTGGGTTAATAGCTGGACTCAATGATCTTTTCAACATAAACTATTCTGATGCTATAATTCTCTGTCACCATGAAGTTTTCCTGCTCAGAAATATGCCACTGAAATCAGTATCCTGCTGTATTCTTGGTATGGCAGCAGCATATGTAAGCATGGAATTGGTAGTGTTAACCTTTAATGAAGATTAAATAATGAAAAAGGAAGCAATTTTACATATTTGCAATTTTATATAACTGCCAAATAGAACAGCCCTATTTCATGAATATACAGACACGACAAAGAAAGCCATTTTGCTTGATGTGATGTCAGCTTTAATGTAACCTTTCTGATTGACAAAATTAGACAGCAATTAAATAGTGATCAAATCAGTCTTTATTGGTTCATTATTTATAAGAAAATTCCTGGAAATGTAAGTGTTGGATCTTTTAACTTACAGTACCACAAAACAAAGCTAACAGCCAAAAATGACAGGCTTTATTGCATGATTATTGATGTACGCAGCAGAGCGAGATAACATTCTGACACAAGCCCTTAAAAAAGGGTACTGTAATTTTGTTCAACCAAAATTCATATTTAACAAAAAAATATGTTTTTCTGCAAAAATCTTATGCTGCCACATGCAACCCCTTGTTACTTAAGTACATCCTGTTTGGGCACTTTTAAGTTTTTCCAGCGCCTCAAAATGACTCTGTATTTTTCACTTTCAGTTTTGTCAGATAATTTTTTTAAGACTACCCGCATAACTACAGCAGTTCCTGTCTCTTTATCTTCACCTTTTATGAGATCCAGTGTGTCACCAAGTTTCACCTGGAAACAGAAAGAGAAGATGAGTGACTATAAACATTCCCTGGGGAAAACAAATCCCCACAATCTTCCTTTCTTTCCACTTATTATTCTTACCTCACAGGAGAGGAGGAAGGCAGCCAATACTAGACCTATTATAGATCCTCCAGCAATGAACTTCTAGGAAAGCCATGGCAATATGCAATTACTTGTCTCATGACCTTTCCTGCCAAGAGCTTCACCCTCCATGTTATACAACCAACACCTAACTCTCTGAAAAAGGTTTCATGTATGTCTCTTTTTCCTGAAAGTGTGCTTCCCACCAATCTTTCTGTCAACACAGACACAAAACAGCAAAATGCAAAGCTCCTCCTCGTGCCTTTAAAACAGTTCAAAGTGTTTCAAAGAACAGAGTGCTCAGCAACTGCCTGTGCTCCTCTCAAAGGTCACAGATGCAGTACACCTCTCATAAACCAGCCTTAACTGTATGGGATCAGGAATCAAAACTTCTCATCATATTGCCCTTTGATGACAGTAGCCACCACCGAGGATCACCCGTGTAAAGAAAGGGTTGGTAGAAGTACATGTCTGGTGATCCTTCTGGCTCTCTCCTAACTGTGCTCCTGGGTGCTCTATTACAGGTACAACAACCTTTCCTCAGCTACCCCAGTTTCAATCCCTTTCTGTCATCAAACTTTCTCTTTTTCTTTAATCATGGGCCTGCTCCACCAATATCTCAGATTTAATCATTCCTACTACATCAACCTTGCACACATATCATCGCTTCCTTCAGCAACTTAAAATGTTCTGTCCTTGCTGCCTTCTCCTGACTTTCAGCCTTACAGCTGACTCTCCAACCACAAAAGCTTCCTGTCTGCCTTAGGGAATAATGTTTTACCCGGGGAACCATAGTCACACCACCCCCTCCAGCTGGAAGTGGTGTTAGCAATGCTGTGCATTCACCTTTGCAGTGACCTAGAGGGAGAAGATCATGCCTTAGCTATTCTCTTGTATTATGTTAAAAAAAATTAAAAAGTCTTACAGTTCTACTTTTCTTCCATAGTTTTTCTCCATTCAGCCTGAGTTCATTATTGTAGAATGCATCTTCTACTTTACTGAAGAAAAACAAGGTTTTATTGCAGTTACAGCGTGCAGCAAACGAAATGCAATTTTGTCTTTGCAGAAGCACAACACCACCATTCACGGGCAAGGCACATTTCCACAACTCTAATTTGTGTGTAAAGGACACCTTCAGTCCTTTACTTCAGGAAGTAAAGAAAAGGTCTTTCACAGATATTAAATGAAATAATAGCATATAGTTGCTCTGTGCCAGAAAAGCTGTTCCTAGAGATCTGTCTCCCGAATATCCAATGAATAATGTCCCCTTTCCTGCACCAGCCAGTTTAATAATTTGTAAGTGATCAAGTTACACTAATATTCTTTTCTAACAACATAGTGCTATCAGACTTCTGCAGGTTGCATTAGATCAAACACTGTGACACATTTATAGACTGCACATTTACCAGGTGGACCTGTGAAGCTTATACCTACCATCCCCTATTTCTCCATTCATTAAATAGTGCATTATTTTACTCCCTCAATCCCAAATTAGACCTTTTCGTATTACTCAGTACAGTATTTTGCATTTTCTTAATTTTAAATAAATAGTAAGTGATACAAAATGCCTCCTCAGCAATCTTAGAAATACTGCAGACAGGGAAAAGCAAAATCAGGCAATTTCAAGGGAGGTAGGGTAAAATAAACAGGAACATCCATACATCCAAAACATATATTTAGAGTCAAAAAAGCTACACCAAAAAAAACCCCCCACAAATACTGAGTTATTCCAGCAATAAAAGATTATCAAAAGTCAAATTTTAGATGCATGACATCTTTCTCACTAGCAAGCTGTTTCTTCTGTACTTACTTTCTTGCCATGTCTAGACCAGCTTTCAAGATCACGTCATAGCGAAGAGACTGCACAACTTTTTCAAGATCCTTGTAATCTTTTACTACATTGGGGTCATCTTCAAATTCATCTTCCAAATTACTTTCATCTTCATCCTCTTCTTCCTCCTCTTCTTGTACGCTTTGTCTGCTCCTTTTAGAGCTTTTGCTGCTTTTGTTCCGCAGAGAAAGTACTGAGATATACTCTGGTGAGAATCTTAGTGCATTGAGTCTGACTGGGGAAAAAATTAAACACCTTCTGTAGTTTACTGTGTTTGCTTGACAGGTATAGAATAAGCTTCTCTTCCAAGTGGGATACAGTTTATTTGAGGGAGATTTCTCCCACAGTCCGAACCAGACATTTAGTTTTCTGAAAGTGCTGATGGGGAGTCTGAAGCCAGTCATAGCATAACCTAAAAGAAAACAAACATTCATATGTGAAAATGAGCAATTGCTTTGATGGATTGGAAGGATTTCCCCACATATGGCATAACAGTTACTACAAAAAGATAAGTATCCAGTTCCCCATACAGCGATGCACAAGGCTTCAGGTGGTTTTATGATCTGACTTTCTCATTCACTGGCCAACACTACAAAGAGCTAAGACACCAGATGAGAAACAAATGCAGAAAAGCCCAGTGGAATATTCCATTTGTAACTTCTTTTCTGGTGTTCAACATTAACTGACCAAACACATTTGTGGCACTTTCCTCCCTACATCTGAAAGACAATTCACAAAATACACAGAAACGCCGCTATCCGTGTCATAAAAAGCACAGGGAGATCTCTATTTATCATGAGTCATTGTCAATACAAGCAAGTTGCTGAACACTGCAAGCAAGCAAATCCAAAAAGCCGAAAGCTGCTTAACCTCAGTTTCTGCTCGGACCACAACACTCCTGCACGGCAAAACGCTGCACAGTGTCCTCCCCGTTCCTCCAGAGGGGAATTGGCGCGTGGTATTGCTCGGCAGAAATAACACGGCTCCATGTACCGCAACAGGCGTGACACCAGGAGGGACACCCGCGACAGCAGGCTCCTATGAAAGCTCCCCGGTGCTGCTGCTCCTCTGTCTAACCTGGGACGAGTAGGTGGAAACACCCGCCGAACACCCCAGATGTCTTTCAACGCTCTCAGAAACTCATTTACAGTCCCTGCTAGCTGCGTGCTGCGCAGGCTTTTCCTGTGATCTTATATCCATGGAAACACGTGTTTCCTTACGAAATTAGTTTGGTTTCCCCGCACCCAAGTGACCTCTGCCGAAATATGAAATGAAGTGGTATTTGTGGCTAAGAAAAAAGCCCTGATCAAAGAGGGCAATAACTGGCCAAATAAAAATAACCACACCTCCCCGTTTTGGCTTTTTTCTTGTATCTAAATATGTGAGCTTAAAATATATGACATATCGTTTGAACTGTAGGACGGTACAGCGATAGCAGAATACACAGGCCTCTCCTCAGTTCGGGGGCAAATTCGAACAGTTACTTGAACGTGTAAACAAATATTATTGCTTCTTTATAGCACTCGACCTTAGTTTGGTCCGCGCCGGCCAGCGGGTACAAGCGGGCCGGGAGGGCCGTGAGCCCGGCCCGCGCAGGAAGCGCGCCCTCTCCGCCTCGCTGGAACCATGGGGCGGGCAGGGCCTGGCCCGGGACCCCCGGCCCGGCCCGGCCCGGCCCGACCCGGGCCCTGACCCGCCGTCGCGGCGCTCGGGAACGGGCGGCGCCGCCTTCCCTGGCGGCTGCCCCGGGAGGCCGCACGGGT
>WAAE01023974.1:17330-163736 GCA_013400495.1 Nicator chloris
CCGCCGGAGGCGGAGCCGGAGCCGCCGCAGCCCCGGCTCGGCGCCCTCTGCCGGGGCCGGGGCCCGGCGGACCTGCTCCGGGGCGGGACGGGCAGCGCGGGCGGCGCGGGGGCCGCTCGTTCTCCGCCCCCTGCCCGCCGGTCTGGGAGCCGAGGCGCCTCTGACAGAATCACCGAATGGGCAAGGTCCGAAGGCACCACAGCGGGTCATCTGGTCCAACCTTCCTGCTCTAGCAGGGTCATCCCAGAGCACAGGGCACAGGACGGTGTCCGGACAGTTGTTGAGTATCTCCAGTGAAGGAGACTCCACAAGCTCTCTGGGCAGCCTGTTCCAGTGCTCCGTTACCCGACCAGTAAAGAAGTTCTTCCTCATGTTCCGGTGAAACTTCCTGTGCATCATTTTCTGCCTGTTGCCTTGTGTCCTAATAGTTGGCACCGCCGAGAAAAGCCTGGCTCCATCCTCTTGGCACCCTCCCTCTAGGCAGCTGGGGCTGCCTCTCCCCTTCTGCACACTGTGCCCGCAGGTTTGGGAGCAGACGCTGGAGGGAGCGGGCAGAGGCAGGAAGCAGCAGGCTGCAGCGGGTATCCTGCCGATCCCTCCTCGGCAAACCGGGAGGTCCCATGGCAGGAGCCCTCGGTGCTTGGGCCGACCTCTGCCCTGTCCTCTGCTGGCAGATTGGTCCAGCCACCGATGATCTCCCACCGCACCGGGATATGCTGGAACTGTTTCCCATTGTAATTTTCCCGACTTTCTAGGGAAGTTTTTTCTATGTTTTCAGCCCCTCATGCTCTGACCACATGCTCAAAACAGAAAAACATTAAAATCTCTCACTGGGGAAACCACACCAGCAGATGCACAGGTTTTTTAACCACAGATTGATTTGAAGGGCTTGGCCACCATGACAATCTAATCCAAACCCCTCTGTTGCCTATGTTTCCCCTTATCTTTCTTACTTTCCTTCACATTACATCTCCCTCTTTTACTCCACATCTCCATTACTGGTGGTAATTCATAATTCCTTTTCTTTGGAGCTCAGAAAGTAGGAGAGGTCCATTCCCTCTTCTCCCTTCTCCCAGGTTTCTCTCTGCTGTGCACCAATCTCTTGGTGCATTTCTCAGCATTTGGGGAATTCTCTGTATCCATACAGAACAGGCACAGAATGCAACCAGATTGGTAGCATCTTGCCCTGATGTAAGTGGCTGCACAAGGTTCAGGGTAATTTTGGCAGGTGGACAAGCTCCTCAACTTTACAGTTCTGCTTCAAAATGCCGGCCACGTCGCCTGACAGACCAGTCGTCCCTTGGAAAAATACTGGCAAATCTGAAAAGTGATATAACTGCAGAACTACTGCTGAACAGCAGCTGTGCAATTACCATGGGCATTATAAGGGTTTGCTTAATTTTACACCTGTATAAACTTTGTCATAAAACGTTTGAATGGGAGGTTTTTAATGTCAGGGATATTTGGTAATGGAGCAATTCACGGGAAAAGCTATTTCCCCTCCTTAGAAACTTCACTAGGAAGAAATCTCTGAACACCTTTATGTGTCTTAAGTATTTTGAATACTCCATGGCCAAGTTCTGTGAGATTCTGACGGATTTTAGTTGAGAATATAGCCTCTAACTCTTTTAGCATTTTCCCCCTATATATCGTAAGATGTACATACTGAGGTGAAAAAAAAGGTCAGTAAGAGGAACTTTCTTGCATTCGTAGTGGCGCATAGTGAGTCAGAAGAGAAAAGAATGTCAAGAGCAGTGTGGATTCCCTGAGCAGAAATGCTACCTTCTCTAAGGAGGAAAAAAACCTCACAGCCAAAACCCAACATAAATCACCTCAAGCCTGTCTTTCCATACACCCTATTCTCTTCAAATCTTTTGGAATTTGATTTGTCTCATGTAGGATTAAAGTCATGATCTAACATTGCTGAGAGTGAAGTTAATTTACTCTTAGTAAACAAAAAAATAAGTATTAGTGCCTTTCTATGTCATTCAGGCATCACACATCCTTATTACACCTTCATATTGAACGGCAAGGTAAAGAGTGTGCCTCAAGTCACCCTGTCTTTTATATTTTAAAATATGATGATACAGTTGCATCTCGCAGAAGCAGAAATTAATCAGATGCAGAGGAAATGTGGCTTGGTTGTCATGAACAGGCATCACGAATCTGATTTATCTCATCATTTCACAACCCCAAACAGAGACATCATCTCTGTCACACTTGCTTAATTTCCCAGTCCAGCTATGAGGGCAACTGTTCCAGTTGTACTAGTTGGAAGGTACATCATGTTATTATTACATCTCAGTCACGGAAGCAGATGCCTACCAAGGATTTTTGGGATTTGTTTCCCCCCTCAGGATTCGTTCAGCCCTTGACTGTAGAGGAACTTCAATATACCCCAGATCTTCTTGTCAGACTCCCTCCGTGCCACAGAGTTGAAGGGCCAGGAAACGGAACTCCCAGCCTGGGTCAGTATGTGCATTTTTTAATTTAAAAAAATGCAAAATGAAGTTTAAAATTGTAATCCTGCTTTAATTATATAGAACTGTAATTATAACCAAAATGTTCCGAGGGGTGAAGACCTCACTGTGATTTTTCTCTTCTCCCAGTTTACCATTAGATGGCAGCGAAAAGCTCCTCTCAAAGCTGCCTCGGGCTCAGGCTTCCCGCACAAGAGGCTTTGCTCAAGCACAGATCAGTCATACCTATCTCTGAGCAGGATGTTCTTTAAGCTGCTTTCAAATAATTTGATTTTTAATTTTTTTTTTTAATATGACACTTCAGCAACATACAGTCAGAAGTTTCAGTTTTGGTAAGAAACTGATCATTCATCTCTGGCAGATTCACGGTGGTCAGATTTTTTTTTCTTTTTTTTTTAATTAGTCTGACCAAGATGTGTTCTTCCCATGGCTATTCTCATAGAATTGATTTTTTTTTCCCAGTTCAGTCATCTCCTCTCTGAGAAGGGTAATTCCTCTCGTTTGATTTTCATTTTGTGTATTTCAACATGCTCCCTATGCCGTTCACTCACGAGGAGATTAGTCATATAGGTTTGGCAACTCAAAGAGAAAATTCTCAGTAGCTTTTGACTTCTATGTTTAAATCTGTAACTGGGAATTTCCTCTCCACTGCCTAGAGCCGTTTGTTACCTTTGTTTTCCTGCAAGGTCAGTCAAGTGACAGCACTAGATCTGCTGACACTCATTGCATCTCAAAGTAAAGAGCCCCATGCTGCCATCTGAGTGCTGTGAGTAGCTCTGACTAACATTCTGCAATGCACATCTCACCAGATTACTTGTCTCTGCAGATTTAGCTTCAGCATTGCGTTGTGGAGACCACGCGCTTTTTAAGTTACACTGCTTATTTCAAGGCGAGAAGGTGACTGGACAGTGTTCTATGCATATTTATGCTGCCTAGCCAGAGTGTTCCCATATGAGCACCACCTTTAAGTTTGTCCATATTCATTTGAATAATGAGCTTCCTGACTGCTAATTCACCTCTTCCAATATCACACCTATTGTAACTGCTTAGATGTTCTTTTTTCTTAGTCCGTACCCCGGAGACAATTCCTCTAGCTAGTTACTTGCATTCAATCTGTGACCAAATAATCCTGTCATCTCTTTCTCTGAAGCCCCTCTGAAAAATAACCTTTCATGCAGCAGAAGTTCCCTTTCTAGTCCTTCTAGTGCTGCCTTTTCAGTTGACATGCTGCTCTGAACTTCCCTTTCTCATGCATTTGCCCGTATAATCTACTGTGCTATTTTTTACTGTAAAATGTTGTGTTTATCCTCTTTAGGATACCTTTAATGTATTCAGCTCCTATCCCAGTACCCTGAAACTTCTGTTTCTCTCTACTTGCCGACTCTTTGTGTTGCCATTTCCTCTCTTGTGGTAACAACTGCGTTATGAACTTCTGTCCATTTTTTCCTGCAGCCGCATTGGTGTCCTGCACAGAGGATCCTTTTCCAGAAGTGAGCAAGGTTTCACAAAGCACCTTTACTTGCAGTTTACTTATTCCTTGAAAACCCATCTGAGACATTAAAGATGGGTAATTAGGGGAGTAGGGGAAGGTGGATAAGTTTCAGGTATTGTTTTATATTTCTTTAAGTGATGGAGATACAGCCACTTGTTAATGTAGCATTCTCTCTTTTTTTCCCCATCCTGTTCACTACCTGACTAATTTGGCTTTTGTCTTCCTATTGTCTTTTAAAGTAGGAGGCCACATTGAGCCATAATAAGAAAGAAGATGGAGCTGGATAGTACAGATTGCTCTGACCAGCACTGAAGAAGTGGTGTGAGGCCACTCCATCAGTCAAAGCATGGTGAACCACCTAAACCAGAAATACATTGCTGCCTTGCCAGTGAAAACTGGTGTTACATCAGTGGTTAAGCAAATGGGAGGAAAACAGTGAGTAACTTCCTTCAGCCACTCTGTTATTTAATCCAGCTACACCAATATTAAAACCTCTGCAGTTTCACTGCTAATTCTTTAATTTCCCTGTTTGATGAGAGGTTTGCAATGAGATCTGTTTTTTTCTTTCACCCTCACTTTCTCGTTTGCTAATTGTCTAAAACACAGTAATTTTTTGGTAGGAAAAGTTGTTGTGCTGTTTCCTAAGACAGGCTTTGAGACTTATATTCATTCCCTAGTGAACATGTTCAGGTCTTGCTGGTGTTGGTTGCTCCTCTAGGATTTATCTAGCTACACCAACAGTGGGTGGCAAATGCGATAAAAACCAAACCCAGTCAATTGAGCATTCATTATTTGAACCTTATTTATTTGCCATAAAACAACATAGTCCATGAGCAAGTGTTAAATAGTTTGAATTATTTGTTTACTTCTGTGTTTCCTCTGTATTCTGCTCAGATTAATGTCTTTAGTTACTAGAAAATAATGTTCTCTTTTCTAATTGGTAGCAGCTAATTCAAGATATACACATGCAAATTTAGCATTATTAATTTCCAGTGGGGAAATTTCAATTGTTCCTCCATCTGTGTCTAATTGGTTTCTTTAAAACAAGCAAACTAAAAGCCCCAAACAAAACAAAACCAACAATGTTTTGTGTCAAGTTTGCTTTTAAAAGCAGAAAAAAGGCTAAACAAAGTACTTCAGCTTCCAGTGTGACTCAGGGACCAAGTTTTCTTGATTAGCATCCATAAACAGAAAAATTTATCTGTTTCAGTGCACTTTTGAGATACACACACACACACACATAAAGAAATAATATCAATAAATGTGCAATAAGGAGGGATAGAATGTCAGAATAATATTACTTGGTGTCAAGGCTGTCCTGCCCTTTCACAATGTCCAGCTCCAGAGCTGTAAAAGATGTGTAAATCACACAGTAGGAAGATCTGGGATGATTTATCTCCCAGGGAAGCGTGTCCTTGCAACACTAGCTGTTTAAACTCTGGGTGTTCTCATCACTGTGTGACCACTCCTTCTCTGCACCTTGCATAATGACACCCTTTATAATGATAAAGTATTCACCATTTAAAAGATACATGAAGTCTTAACACTCTTAGTGATACATGATACATGTTTCAGCACTTCTTTTCAAATCCTAGACTAGTCCCTTTTTCTGTTATGAAATGGGAAGAAGAGCCAATCTACTTTAGACACGTTTTAATCCTATTTGTTCTTCTTTTGGTTTATAATTTTGTGTCTTCTCATCCAACTTTAGATCTTCCTGTTTATCAAGTTTCTCCATGGTTCATTCTCTTTTTTTTTTGTCATCCCTCCCTGTCCCCTACTCAAACTAGAAATTACCAGAAAAGGCTACAAAAGAATAATCCCATCAGGATGCCATGCAGCAGTCATGACTGGGAATGAATTCTGAACCTGGGTACTCCACAAGACAGCTCTCTTTTCATACAGACTATCTTCTTGACAACTGTGGGTAAAAACTGCCCTGTTAACTGGCAAAGAGAAGGCAGTAAATAAACAGGGACAACAACAACAACAAAAAAAACCCAAACCCACAAAACTGAGGAAACAATAGCAAGCAAAAAAATGGAAGTGGAATGATACAAGATTCAATTTGCGAGGTACAAATGTTCAACATTTCTCAAAAGAAGATAAAGACTTCCACTGCTATCAGAAAAAAATGCTTCATATGCTGAAAACACAGGTCTTGTAAAGTGTTAGGGACAGAAGAAATCCCAGCAGGCATAAACTAAAGATGATGATTAAAATGACTAATGAGGATGCGGAGATTTTCAGTGTATATATTTTCATTTGTTTGGAAAGAAGCACGGCAAAGTAGCAGTATAATATAAGTAACTTTTTATCCCCAGGGAAGAGAGCTAACGTGGAATATCAAATCCAGTGGAAGAAATCACAGCTAGTGCTCAAGATAATGGTAAGAAGAACTTGGCTGCAATAATTGCAATTACTAATAATGCTTATCATAGAAGGAAAAATTGGGTAGATGGGAAAAGTGCTAACATTGCACTATTGCTCAAGAACTGGAGTGAGATAATCTCAAAATTGCATCAAACCACAAACAAAACAAAACAGGAAAACTTATTCTTTCTAAGCTGCATCAATGGAGTTGTTGCATGCTGAAGTCTCCTCTCGAGTAGAGTGTGCTGCTTTGGAAAACATGATCTAATCGAGACAGATTTGAGAGGGTACAAAGGAAAGTGACAAAAAAAGCATAAAAATCCTGTGGAGAAAGCTTGAAGGAACTGAACCAGATCCTCAAACTACAGGAAAATATAGTGGCAAATGTTGGAGTGAGTCATCTATACTCTTTTAGGAGTCAGTGAAGAGATGTCAGCATCTCCAGGAAGTGATTAATCTATTTCAGATGTCTGTGTTGAAATGAGATGAATTACGTCATAGAAGCACTTGCTTCCTTTCATCATCCATCAAGGATTTCCAGGGAGACTCACTCAGATGTAGATGGCTGCTGTCATGCAACCCTTCCTTCTCTCAGTGAAAAGTGTCTGATATGTTTTCAACCAGTGAACACTTCGTGACCAATCTGGTCATCTTTATTATCTGTGCACTTCACTATGCAATGCAATAAATTATTCCAGTGCAATGCAAACTTGCAGCAAAGAAGACTTAAGAGAAATATTATGCAAAGGTAGTTTGGGAAAAAAACAGAAGGTCCATGGGCTGTGGAATACCCTTCACTGATTTTTTTTCTGAGTATAATGTTTAAAATTCCCTCAAATCAGAAGATGGAAGAAATGATTTTGATCATTTTTACTTCTTCATGTCTGTGGACCTGCTATCTGACATTATGCCTCATGAGTGAAGGAAAGTTCTGTCTTGGTTTTGTCCTATTCTAAGGAGCATGATCCCAAACAATTCCTGACTGTGATTCAGGGGTTGGCTCAGGCCAAGGACAGCTACCTACCAATAGGCAGTTTAGACTTAGCCTTCATTTTCTGGAGACTGGGAGAGTTTAATAGTGTGGACAGGATTAGACATGTCAGTTGGCCTGAAGGCCAAAGAACAGGCTCTGCTACCATTTAATTTGTTTGTATTGATGTCACCCAAGAGTTTGTTTGACTTAGGGAGAAAGGTGTGCTTTCAAGCAGATCCGAAGCCACACCTAATTGTGTAGGCTGACACCATCCCTTGAAGTTAAAAGATCCACGGACATTAAAGCAGCAACCCTTACACATTTCTTCTTGAGACAGTTTCTGGAATCATAGTTTCCCCTCTGCTCAAACTTCCAGGCTTACGATTCCAAGTCTGGAAATCATGGTTTTGCTTACTTCCATAACTATATCTCTAACCAACCAGCCCCATACCTTTGTCTCAGATCAACTCAGAAGGGAAACAGTGCCACTGCTGGAATTCTGGCTCTGCATCATGGCAGAGGCCCGTGCCTGAAGACATGTATAGTTGAATCTAATCAATATTTATTCCCAATAAATGGAGATTTACACTACCACCAATCATGCCTTCCGTTAAAGGCTTTACTAATAAAAAATTAATATGAACCCTTCACTGGAAGAGGAAATGCCATCCTCAGTATATATTCCAAGTTCTTATCCAAGACACATACCAAACAGCTTTGTCCAGTTGTCTAAAATCAGTTTCAACCAGTCCCATCGGTATTTCAGTCTCATTCTGCAATGATAGTGAACCTGCAACAGTGAGGAAGGGTCCTTCAAAACATCTGGCAAATTTTGGTGATATGGCTGGAGCTGCTGCAACACAGGTCCTTTCCACTAAACAAGCAGCAAGAGAAGGGCCAGCCTAACTAATGAAACATTAGGAAATATTAGGAAACATTTTGAAATATTGACCTGTGTGTTTCTCAAGGCATAACTAAAAATGGATATCAAGGAAATATATCACCAGATGATGTCAGCTTAGATCAGCATATGTGGGCTAGTTGATGAACACTTCAAAAATGGATTTCTCCAAATCTGTCTTTTGAAAAAACATCAGCTTCTAATACATAAATACACAAGTTCACAGGTGGGTATTAACTAAAATAACTCATAATATGACTCAGGTGAGTACTGAGAGCTGCAGTTGCCTGAGCTTGAAATAGATGAAGACACTGAGAGGATCCACAAGGTGTAGTAAGCTCTAATATATAAGTAGTAAGTACTAGCCTATGCACAACCAAGGAGATTGAAGAGCTAGCTGGGGGAGAACAGCACCCAGTGATTCTCATTGGAAATTGATGTTCCTAAAATATTTTAAATGGATCAAGACTAGCATCTAAAAAGTAAGAGTAAATTAATGGTTTAGGAAAAATATTTCTCATTAATTCCATTTAATGATCTGTCTACACTTATTTTGCTAAAGCTTTTTATTTAAATGTAATGTATTTGAATAAATTATTTATGTGTCTTGTAGACATCTCTGCCTCCTTTTATAGACAACTGTTGGGGTTTTCTGCCAGTCATTTTAGCTGATCTTGTTTTCCAATACATTGTGCAAAGCAGCACAAGTTTTGCTTCTGCGCACTGAACTGAGAGCTATGCCTATTGCAAAGTTCAATCAACTTAAAAGTCACTGGTGGAATAAACATATGAACTTACATTTAACTCAAAAGATCAAGGTCATTTTTTCCCTTCTCTTTGCTAACCTTTCGTATCAAATATTATGTATTTAACTGGGAGAGGTGCTGACCTACAGGAAAAAACTAAAGGAAGCAGAACAATAGGGATTTAACAATTTTTAATACTGTATCTCAGCATGATGGGAACTTAGAGCACGTTGCTATCAAAGGGTGTTTGATTGAGGGAGAGTATTGTCTTTTCTGAAAGAAAAATATCTGAAGTTCCTTTTGGCCACCAGATAGCAGTACTTCACTTCGTATGGTTCTCAGCTCACAGCATTCCTTGCCTTGTTGAAAAATCCATATGTTGGATTCTGGACTCTTCTCTTGCTCTGATAAATCTTTTGCAGACTTCATGATAGACTTTAGCTGTAACAAAAAGATTTTGGGATTAGGAAGGCAGCTGATTTATGTGTTCAGGAGGAATCAACAATATTGCAGCTTTCCTGAATGGGGAAAATTGGTTGTATAAATATAATGGATTGTTAGGCATTATAATTTCCAATGACAAAAGTTTCAATGAACAGCTTGGGCTGAAAATATTTTTAGCATTTCTCCCTTTCTGACAGTACATTTCCTTGTTTATATTAGTATTTCAGGAATATTTCAGGAAGGCTTTTTTTTGGCCTCCAAACATAAACTTTACAGAGTTTTATTATTTCTGTAATTTATAATTACTGCCAAATGTTTTTAAACCTCAGCATTTTTCTTTGTTTTTAAATAGAAGAGCAGACTTTACAATATTTTTAGGAAAACAAAGATACCCTCGTTCTCACTGAAACTTGTTAAAACACCAGAAGTGCAATACACTCTATAGCAATAATAATAGTTGTGTCATGTGGAATTGGTTCATGTCACCTTACAAGAACTGTACATCATCCTCTTTTTTTACAGTTACAGACCTCAGGCAAGATGCATAGGTTGAGAGAATGGGAAAGGCCATCTGACTGTTATTCTCTCATTCTCATCTGACCTGGTGTTGACATTTGTCTCAGCTGCTGCTTCAACCTGGAACAGCCAGTTATGATCCCTATGGGATCATGCAACAGGTGTATCACTTCCTTTTCTCCCAAACAGGATGGGAGAGATAATAGTGGGAACCATCTCTGTCAGCTTTACAATATTTTTCAGCTTTAGAATATTCTTTGTTTTAGCTATTGTAGAGCCCTAACTGGATTCCCTTCATTTTTCCTCTCCTCCAGGGAATCTGGTGTCAGAATCATGTGAGCCCTGACTTTATTGCTGTGATTCACGTGACTTCTCTCAGAGGGAATTTCACTTTTCTTTATCATTATCTACTTTTCTTTTCATTATCTACTGAATGAAAAGGTGACCTTTCCCCCCGTTTGTGATTAATTTAACTATGACAACCAAAACTAACTTGGCGAGGGACAGTAGTGATAGAAATGTTTTCAGCTTTTTCACTCCTCTGTCATTTTAAGTCCACCACAGTCCTCTTTTCCCTCTCCTTATATCTCCATAATCATGAAAACCCATCTTCTGGCATCCAGCTTTCAGCAGACAACCAGTGAACATTCAGAGACATAAGACCATCAATTTGATGACTGTTCCCATAGTTATTCTATTGATTGACTATGTCTCTTATAGTTAAGAACAGGAATATGACTATGACTATGATCAGAATGAGGGAAATGTTGCTTCAAAAGTGCTTCAGACAGTGTAGCTCTCAAAAGCTCTTTCGTCCTGGTGTAGAAAAAGGATTGATATCTTGGGTGGTACAGCTTTCAAAATGCCTTTATTTCTGGAAAATTAAAATAACTATAGCTTTGTTGGGCACTCTGAAGGAACTAATGTAAGACTTACTTTGGAATGAAATATTCTTGTCCAACACAAGTCCCAGCACTCAGTTCTACAATTCATCTCTCCACATTTCCCATGCTTTTGGACAGAGTTCTAGCAATGCCCTTGGAAGTTCTTCAAAAGCAGTCCAGCCCCTGAAGATGGCCAATGAGTTATGTAGTGCTGGACTTGGGTATGTCCTCACACTTTGTTCTGAGATAAACACAAAACTATTCAATTTTGAACCTGTTGATTTGTCTGAACCAACAGAAAATCTTGCTCTTCTTTTAAACAGAAATAACTGTTTGTGACAATAGAATCAGCACAGCTGTGTCTCTTTTTGTGGTTTATAAAGTGGACACAGACTATTTTTGTTCGGTTGTCCATACACTGAGACCTCTGAAAGGTTGTGCCTTTCAAAGAGGGCCTCATCAAGTCAATCTTCAGTCAGTCAAGGGGGGAGGTACAATATAAGTACAACATTTACTGTGCCAGAAGGTAGAACCTCACCTACAGAGAGACTACAGCTGGAAGAACTTTGTGTTCCACTTGTTACACAGGTTTCTTTAAAGAATAATGGTAATAATAAAATATTTAGATCCAAAGAGTGCTTGAAATCGCAACCTGTGGTCTGAAGTCTGAGCACTAATGTTGGGGCAGCTCCGAACAAGATGGGATCTTAACTCCCCAGCTTTTCTTCTGCTGTTCCCACCATTTAGAAATATTTACAGCCTCTTTTACCTCCCCTCTCTCACTCATGATTTAATTTTTTTTTTTTTTTTTTTACTGGAAAAAGGCTGATGTTGTTATAAACATAAGCGTTTCTCTGGAGTAACTGCGGCTCAAGCGCCACAGCCCTGTGCCCGCCCCTGTACACCAGAGCACGACGCCGGCACTAGAGCGGGGCCAGCGCCTGTAAGAACCCAAGCAGAGCTCTCGGGTCTGTCGGAGAGGGCCCGGCAGGACCCGAGCGCGCCCCGGTCCCGCGGAACAGCCCGGACAGGGGGAGCGGAGCCCGCAGCAGCGCGGGCCGAGGGGGCGACAGCGACTTGCGGGGCCCCGGCGGGCACGGAGGGCGGGAGCAGAGGTGTGGGGCGGAGGAGGGGGAAGGCGGCGGCGGGGCGTCACGGGAGCCCGCGCTGCTATAAAAGGGCCGGGCGCGGCGGAGCCGTGCATCCTTCTCGCCCGCAGCCACAGCGGCAGGAGCAGCATCAGCATCGCGGCCGGACAGCATCAGATGGGCATGGGGACGGCGCTGGCGGCGCGGCTCGGCCTGGGGCTCCTGCTCCTTGCCCTTCTCCTTCCCACGCAGGTGAGCCCCGGAGCGGCTCGGCGCTTTCCCTCCGCCGGCCCCAGGGCGAGACGCGGGAGCGGCCGCGCCGAGACCCTCCCTCCCCGCCGCGGCGGCCGCCTGAGGAGCGGCGGAGTGGCGGGTTTCTCCCGCTCGTGTGCGCCATCCCGGAGCCCGCCGCGGCGCCCCGCGGGCGGCCGTGGGTGGCGGGCGGCTCCTCCGCCCCGGGGCGGCGGCGGCGGGCGAGGCGAACGAGCCCGGGCAGCCCTGGCTGCGGACGAGGCGGGGATGGGCGCGGACGGGCGGCGGGGCGAGCCCCGAGCCCTGGGACGGCGGTGCCCATGCCGCGGATTATCCCGGTCTAATCACAAAAGATGAAGTTGGAGTTCGCCGCCTTTTTTTTTTCCCGTGGGATCCTCGAGGGAAAGCCGCGGACTCGTGGTGTGAGCGGCAGCTGAGCGTTCATTCCCCCGCTGATGAGAGGGAGAGCGATCCCTCCAAACCGGGGAGAGCTCCGGGGAGGCACGAGTTTTGCAGCGGGACCCGGGTCTGACCCTCCCCACACCGAAGCTGCGGGGCTTTGTGTGCCGTCCTGGGCTCGGTTCCCGGCAGGAGTGGGAGGTTTAGGGGCTGGAAGCAAAGGCGTCAGCCTCTGGCTGCTGCGCTGGCCGAGCCTTGCCCTTGGCGCAAAGGTGATGGATGCAGGAGCGATCCGCTTCTCTTCAAGCGGCTAAGGCGAGCGGGGCTCCCAGGTTCCGCATGGGTGTGTTGTTCCTAGAGACCACCTCTTCAAAAGGGTGAATACCACAGTATCAGAACAACAAACAGCAACGGCATTGCTGGATTGTGTTCCCTCCTCCTCTCCTCTTTGTTTGCAAGGAAGGGCATTATCCTTTCTCCTTTGTGCTCGTGGAGTCTCGCCCTTGGCGAGAGCAGAATCAGACCCTTTGGGTTACCGGTATTTATCACGTTCACGCTGAGAAAATCTCTGGGGTCCCATCTATTGTGATGTTGGGGAACTTGGACATAAACTCATTCTCTTTCACCAAAAAACACCCAAAACAAACAAACAAACCCCCCCCCCCTTTTTTTTTTTGTTTAAAACCAAGAAAACCTAAAAAAATCCATAACCAAGAGTGGAATGGTAGTGGAGTCTTTGTATGAAGACAGAAAAAAATTCCAGGGCAGGTTGGGACTTGCCTTGTAGGTTATTAACTCAGCAATTCACTATTGATCACTTTCAGACCGGTTTTAACAGAAACTTCAACACAGCGATTTTTATCCTGCAGTCCTAAATTGCTTCCAGCACGGTGCCGATTGCCAAAAACACGAACTGCCAGAAGCTTTACACCATTCTTATCTTTTTCTATTGTATGCTTTTTTAGTAGGAAATCCCCAGAGAAAGTGGTTATGTAGTTTTCTAATTAATTTAGCATAGACTTTATTGCTTCAATATTGAGGGATCAATTTTTTTCCCTGCTAATCTATTTTCTCAGCAGCACTAGAAACATGAGAAAATAAGGACACCTTTTGTGGACAGAATTGCTTACTAAACTAACTAACCTCTTTTAAAAAATATATTTTCTTACTTGAATTAACTCTAAGAGCTTACCAGAATACTCTGGTAGAATACAAGTTTGATGCCATGGAGTTGAAGCCAAGCTTTCTGTATTACACTCATTTTTAGGGATGAGATAATGTGATTCTTGCTCTTGTTTTTCATCCTTGTGTTTCACATGCTCTTTTTTCACTGGAATAAAAATACTTGGGGTTATCTTTGAGAGTTTTCCTGTGCATATGTAGGGAATAACTTGATACTGAGGCTGCACAGAGTGCAAGTTTTTGTTCTGTCCCTATAATGCAGAGTTATGAGAGGAAAAGGGTATTTTTAAAATTTTGCTTTCTGTCAGCATTTTTAAGATTTGCTAATATATGGTCTTTTCACTGCACTTTTTTGGGGTGTGGTGGGTTTGTTTTTTTTTGTATGTTCTAGGATGCCAATAGGTTGTGATTTAATCAGCATGGTTTCATTGTTCTAACATCTGCAGTTCAGTACTACCACAGCAAGATAAGAGAGGCTGGAGTATTAAATCCACTCACATAAAGCCCTACCATTGCTTCAAAGGAAGCAGCAAACCAGCCCCAGAAACAATATCAATACATTCTTGATCATTGTTTCCTCATATTTTTGTTTGTGGCTTAGTCTGCAAACGCAGACTGCAATTCATGCAGTTTGAAAAATCTTTCTTATCCTAAGATTTGCCTTTATATGGCTCTACATTTGCACTTTTTTTTTTTTTTTAATGAGGTTTTTTGAAACCTATAGATCTTCTAATTTAGGGAAGGATTTCCATAAAGTAATAGTTATGTAAATACATTTAGAAAAATATTAGATTTATTTCTTTAACAAATCCCACACGTGCAATTCAAAATGTCTTTGTCCTTAACTGCACAATGAAAGGCGTGAGCATTTGTGTGCATCATTTGAGTGCTGTGACTGAGTGGGGCTACAGTGTTCATTGCTACTAATATATATTCTTGTTTTTAAAAAGAGACAACATAAACTTTTTTGTTACTTCCCCTCCTCTCCACATTCTAGATCTACTGTGGTGTCAATGGAACAAGTCCAACACCTTCAAACAATTCTTCAGCAAGTTCCACTTCCCTGTCAGCTGTCACAAATTCAGTGAACAATACCACCACTCACGGACATGGGAATTCTCTTCACTCAACCACAAGTCTTTTTTTCATTCTCTCCGTTTCTCTTCTGTATTTTTGCTGTTAAGAGACTCTGGCATGGAAATGGCTACCACTCCTTGCCCCGTTTCCTGAACCACCTGAGATGGCTAGATCTCCAACCCAGCATGAGAAGAAATCAATCCAAACTCCACACAAAACCAGCTTGATTCCGCTCCATACTCAAATTAGCACCAGTTTGACCTAGAGAAGCACTCAGTATTCTGACTTTCAAAGCTAACCAGTGTGAAAAGACCAGCTTCAGCAAGGAGGTAAAATTATGAGATTCTTCACCAAATGAGTTGGAATCTGAAAAACAAGACCGAAGCAAAAAGACACCATACTGACAAACCCAATTTAAAGCTAAGAAGAAACACAGTATCTTATTGTAATGATGGATAATAGCACTCCATGAAGAAAAAAGGCTAGAGAGTTTATCTACCATTTAGAATAAGGTCTTCAAGAGGGTTTTTTTTAAGTTCAAAAACATCAACAGGTTCAGAGAACTCATAGAATACACAGAAAAGCTCGAATAGTTCTATTTCTTGCACAGCCTGTATGGTTATAACTTATGGGTATTAGGATGTATGAAAAAGAAACAACATCAGTGAAAAGGCTTTCTTCTAGATTTCATTTGTATGAAATTGTTACAAGGCTAAAATAGAATAACAAATTTTTGTAAGGATCCTCTTATTTAATGCCTGATTCCTAACCAAATGGTTAGCCAGGCAGGGCTAGTTTTGAAATAGCTAAAACCCCACCAGTTTTCATAAGAGTGGAATTATTTATGGTGGGAATTTGAATTTGACATTTTATTTAAATTGTTTGTATATTAAACCATATGTGCCAGCAAAAGGAGGTGTGGAAACATTAGAAAAAGTACCAGGAGCTTTTTGTAAATGAAATTCAGAAAAGAACAACAAACAAAAAAGTCAATGGATGTATGTCTCCTCTTTCCTTTATTTCTCCTCCCAAGTTCTACAAGTTGTATAAGTTTTTTTGCTCCTGGAACTTTCCTTAATTATGAAGGATTTATGAAATCTTATGAGTAATATTATAGTGCTGCATTTTTTTTCCTTATTTTTTTTTTAAATTTCTTTTTGGCACAAGGTGAATAACTTACTGTTTTTTGAAGAGTTTTAATCGTGATAGTCTACTTTAAACCTGGGCTAATATTTGCGGTGGGGAGAAGGAATGGGGAGAGGAGAGCAAACCACCGAAACAAAAAAGGAATTAAATGAAGAGGTGTTTGGAATATGAAGACTGGAGTCTTAATTTAATCACTGAATTTAAAAGTTACCTTTGTAAATACAACTTTTTAAATTTTTTTTTTCTGAATCAAAATTGCTACACTTGCACAGATTGTTTCTGTATCATCCAACACTTTAGAAAATAGTATCTGGTACTTGATCAAAGCAAGCTTTGTTGAGGAGGTTCAACTACCTTGATGATGATACCTTGTCAGAAAAAAATTAACTATGTTGATATGATCACATGTGAGTGTACATGATCATACCACTGTCTGTAGATATTTATCTCAGTATAAGATCATGTCAAACATGAGTGGCTATTTTTTTTTAATACACATCTGTCTTTCAGTTACATTACCACCAATTCACAGGATCATATATTAGTAGCAAGCTAACACAAGTTCATGTCAGTGAGCTTACATGGACATTTCCTTATGCTTATCATTTGTATCCAGTAAAATGTTAATGATTGTATTTTGTGTTTGTGTAATAATGCTTTGATTTATTAGCTACTGATTTTCATTGAAAAAACCTGTAAATAAAACAGTGGACAGGCAATGCATTCTAGATGCACCTCCAGATACTTCTACAAAAACTTGTACCTTGCCTGTGTTAAGTGAATGAACTGTTAAGCAAGATGGTATATGTGATTAAAAACCTCAAGGTCTAGAAATGCTGAAGTGTAATTAGTTTTATTTCTCTGGAAGGTTTTGTGCCACTGGGAGTCTGGATTTCACTTTGAAACCAGGGAGTGAGATTTGATTAGCATCTCTACTACATGTAGTAAGTTTTCCATACTTATTACAGCCTCTTCCCTTTCAAAGTATGACCATGTACTCATGTCAGACAAGCAGTACTTAGACAGTTTCCCTTTATTTCTTTTGGCGGCAAAAAGCAATTTTCCTTATGATGGCAAAAAGCTGTTTCTCAGCTTCTGGTTATCAAGCAATGTGAATTAACTGCTTAAGGTTTCTGACTCCCACAGACTACACTAACCCAGTAGGTGTATCCCAATAATACAAGCTGAACCATGCCTGATGAAGGACAGAGGCTGGAAGAGGTAGGAATTTATGCAAAACTTTGCTTTAAAGCAAAAATTAACCGGATGAGCATTCAGCAACAAATAGCTGCAGTTTGTGACATTCCAGAACTGTGTGTGTTGTTTTTCAGGTATGTTCCTTTCTAATACCCCTTAAAAGGCCCAAGGTTGTTCTGTGTGGTTATCTTCACTCCCTCCATGTGGAGAAACACATTTACAAGTGCCTAAGCACTTAGGCACGCTGCACATGGATCTGCATTTGTGAGTGGGAAAGAGGGCCCTGGAGAGGCCTCCCAAGGCTCCGGAGGGAATGCGGCATGGCAGGCCTTTGCTTCTGTGCCTTTGCTTCTGGGCCTTTGCTGCTCTGTTCCTTTGCTTTTCCAGTAGGCTGAACAAACCCAAGGAGCAGGATAAGTTTATCAAAGCTCGCTGTTTAACTAAATCTTGGAACGTGCAGGGAGTATCAAAGCACATTGTTCCTTCGTTTAGCTTTTCTCCAAATGCTCCAGGAGAAAGCAGGAAGACAAACCAACCAACCTGGCTGTGTACCTTTTTTTAAAAACATAAAACTAAAAATAACCTCTCTCCAAAGATAGGCAAACAAGGAAAAAGGCTGCAACAATGGGCCTTAATTCTGTGATATGCCAGTACAATAAAAGTAAAGGAATGTGTCTGAAGTTTTTGTGAAATATTCCAACAAAATGGGGTGCTTGGCTTAATTGGTACCATGCTTTTTTCAAAATTTAATTTTTTTTTTAATTTGAGAAATGGAGCCAGATTGCTCTTTAATAGCATTTAAGCAATTTAAATTCTCTTGAGTTTTAGAGTTTTCACCAGACCAGATAAGTGATTTAGAAAAATGATCTGGTAACCTTTGTTCTGTTCCATTCCATCACAGGACAATGGAATCAGTGATGAAGAAATCCACCCAGGGAAAGAGGATGTGATGGATGTATTTAACAAAGCGGGGAGGGCGGGAGGGGAGGGAGGGGAGTGGAGCCTACGCACTTCACAGCTATTTAATTTTTTTAAATGGCACCTACAATAACTAGAGCCAGCTCTTACCTATGCCTCTCACTTTCACAGATCTGTCCAGCTGAAGAGTGTCTGGGTAGTGTATATTGCAATGGCTCTGAAACAATACTGCTCTGTTTGATGCACGGCACTGCTTTTGTTGCAAACATATGCTATAGCCACATATGTCCTGAATAAGGTATAGTGTTATTATTTGAATGAAAATACCTAAAATGAGCACTTACAGTTTGTGTGCAGCTTACTGTTCCTTCCTTCTCAACATCATACTCTGAATAGCCCTTAAATTTTTCCAAATTGCCGTTTTCAGCTTGTTTAGAAATCCACGGGGACTTTGAATGAACAACTTCCATTCAGCAAAAATTTCTACAAGGTGAAGTATTTTGGGCCAGATCCAACACCACTGCTAGGGGCCTCCTTGTTTTCAGCAAGCCTCAGCCCTGTCCCCTGAGCCTTTCTCCACACAAGAACAGCGTACAGGCAATGCTGTGTTGCACCAAGGGGAGCCTCCCTTTGTCCACGTGGGGATGGGACATTGTTCGTGTCTCAGTAAAGGAACTCAGGGTTATTTTGACAAGCCATTCCCAACTCTTAGCCGAATCCATCAAATTAGGGTTTGCCTGTACAACGCAAATACTCTCAGGCTAGCTGGAGACAGCAGCCTACTCTCTAATGTTGTTAGTACATTGTTTAATATGGAGTAATTTCTCCCCAGAGTCGTTTTATGCAGCCTGTTGGCCTCTGGGAGGGCTCATGAGAACAAACGCTAGCAGGGCTGGGCTCTTTGTCACATGTATTTCCAAGTCAGCATTTCCCTGGACTCGGGTTACACCAGGCTCTGCAGTGAGCTCACAATAACACCTTGTATCTGAAAGTGAGCATGGATGTGAATGTGCTTGTATTAGAGGCAGTTCAGAGCGATTTGCATTTTGTGTGCATTCAGGCTTATAGAGATGTGATTTCCCATCCATGACTGAAATTATTTAGGTAGCAGGCTTTATCATCCAGCATCTTTATTGTAATGGATACAACTGGGAACGTTTCTTGTTTTTGCATTAAAGATAACTTTGAAACAGGAGCTGTCAGCTCTGCCTTGTAGCAGCACAAAGCTCTTCATTCTAGAATGCACATTATGTTTGATGCACTGTACAGGTCTACTGAGCCTTTATAGATGAAGGGGGTGGTTATTTTAAATCCATCAGTTTATCTACAGCAGCTTGAACAGCAGCACTAGGCTTTCTGCAATACGTGCTTTGAGATGTGGTCTTTTCATCATTATGCAGTAGCCTCAGGAAAGATACTTGATCCTTACTTTGGTTATCAGCCTTCAGTTTTCCAAGTGAAACCCTCAGCATCTTGCTCATGAATGCATAATTGCTCTGGTTTAGACTTCATCAAAATGTCCAGAATGAATGACCTGGAGCTGAAGAAAAAACCTGATAGATTCTTTACTGCCCAATCAAAATCCTAAACTAACAGAATCTCATCTCTGAGGGGTCATTCAATTCTCTCTTGAATCCAGTAATACTCCCTGCAATGTATGTGCTACAAATACATGAATAAAACATTTTCAGGCTTTTCAGAAGTGAAACGAGACTCTTTCTTTCATGCTTTCAGCTTAGCAGGAGCTATGCTTCAATCACTGATGGGTGTACAATATAAAAATTGAGCACACAGCAGAATTAAATCGTGGTAGCTTGGTTTTGCTGCATAAACTGAATGATTGCATTCCACCAAAATCTCTCTTGAATGACCTAGCGTGAAAAGTATTCTTTATGTGGCACAAATTATTAAAGGAAGCAACGCCTCTGTAAAGCAATTGTTCTGTTTCCCGCTTTTCAACCACCCTCACTGAAAGCACAGCGTGGACTTTTTTCAGATCGCTTAGTGTGCATAACCTGGACTTAAAGTCCGTGTTCATAATGCTGAAATATGTAAAATTCACGTGACAAGAACTGTTTATTTTTTTTACTGAGCTGTATAAAATGCAGATGATTTCTGGGGCGCAAGGCTGAACCTTGGGTTCAGAGGGATATATACACCCAAGTACAATAACAAATGCATATTGTGTGATTGCTTGGACTAGTAGGACTCAAAACTGAGTACATACAGCTCATTATAGCAATTAAAACCATAATAGCAAGAATTAAAAGAAAAATTAAAATGAGTAGAAAGCATGTTGGGAGAACCTTCCTTGTTTTAGGAATCAGGAAGAATTTCCTCTGAAAGCAGATTATCTGGGAGCTATTCAGTTACAAAGACCGTCTGAGGCACATTAGTAGAATGAAAATGGACTTCATTGAATCATAAAACATGATATGGAATATAGATTTGATGGAGTCTTTGCTCAAACATGGCAGTTTCAGTGTTTTAATGCTTAAGTACAAAGAAGTTTTTGAACAATGAGGAAGAGAAGTCCTTTGGTAGGGCTGTACGAGTAATGCAAAGAAGAGATGGCATCATTATTCTGAGACACGACAATGACATTTGCTGTCACGTATCTGCTATCTACATTTTTTAAAATACATTTTCTAAAACTTGCTGGCATTTTGTGTCTTTTTATATTTCCGACAGTATCTTCAACTTAATTTTTTAAGGCTGTTGTCACTACTCTGATTTTGTTGTCTTTCCTGTTTCAGGAAACTAACACAAAATTACATGCAATACAGCAATTTTTTCACATTGGAATTAGCCTCCATTCCAAAATTCTCAGGCTTCTGTAAGGTGTGCCCTCTTGCAAAGTGCCATCAGTAAATGAGCCAACCTGAAGCACTACCGAGATGACAGACGGGATATTTTCTTCCCTGCTAATTTGTGTTTTTACTGAAGTTAAAATATCAAAAGCACATACAACAATTTTCAGAACACAAACTCCACAGTAATTTAGCCCTGTTCATCTGGCACTGATCTGAGGCCTCTGACACAGTTTTACTGTAAGCAAAAGCACATTGCCAGCATAGTGGAGGAACAGGATGGGAGGTAAAGCAGCCACACATACTCCTGTGACCCGACTGAGACGTCAGCTTTGATCCCAAAATGTGTGATTCATTCCACTAGGGATTTGGTGGATTTGCTAGGCAGCTAATGGGGGTCTGTGACTTTAATTAGTATTTCAATGTGTTTACATTTAGCAGGTCTGTTCTTACTCGGCAGTTCAGGCTGACACTGTTCGACTTCTGCTTCACTCTTTTTTCTTTCCCTCCAGTCTGAGATGAAGTGTTCTCAGAGCAGAGGCAGTCTGTACTGAGAGCTTGCAAAGCTCCTGGTAGACATTAGCCATTTGTCAGCAGGTTTTACACCATTTTCTGTAACAGCAGCTATTAAAGCCCAGGTCTTCAAAGGTAATTTGGTGCCTGACTTGAATTCCTGTTCAGATCAGTGTCCTTGTGGGTTGTAGTCTGATGGCCTTCTGTGCAAAATTGGTGTATAACCCTGAAAGCTCTTATGGACCTCGTGGGATCTCTGCTTGTTTTTCTCTTCTGTTTTGTGTGCCTGCTTGTTTTGCTTCCTATACTCTAGAGCCTCTGATTGCTGTGGCAGAAGAAGTGTTTGTAAATACCAACGTGGTGTCTTTCATCACTGCTGCAGCTGGATGGGGGGGATTTAACAGGGTCAGAGCTGCCTGGTCCCCGCAGTCTGCCCACACTCCTCTTCCAGGCTCTCACACATGGGGATCAGCACCCTTCCAGGGCAGCCACATTCCTTTGGTGCTCCAACCAGGGACAGCTGAGGGCCCCAGTCAAGCCTCAGTTTTGGACTTGAGCCAATCGTTGCACTGAAGAGCAGAATGATGGGTTTGTATCGATCTCTGACAAGAAAGAAGGAGGGGCTGAGTGAAAGGCTGCATCCTTTTCCAGATGGACCCTTCAAATTTGATTTCCAACAGCACTGGAATACTGTATTTACTCTTACTTATCAGCTGAGCATAGCTAATTATAGTTAATATATATATGATATATCCATATTAATGTATTTTGTATAGATAATATAGTGAATTATAGCTAATAGTTTATAGTTAAGTGCCTTTTAAGACAGTTTCAGCCCTGAAGAGCTTGCTTGGGTTTGTTCCATCTGGGGAAGGGAGGAAACAAATGGGGTTTAATTTGTCGTGCACATGACAGGATGGGGAGTCAGGGAGACTGGGGAGAGTGCAGGGGTTGGATTAACAGGTAGTGCATTTGCTGGGGAAAAGGACACTGCAAAAAAAAAAAAAAAAGAAACTTCTGAAAAATGCTTAAGGAAAACCCTTCAAAATAAATCTTACAAGCTCCAAATAAGAAGTGCTGTGTCCTGTTATAGACACTGCAATTAACAGGTATCAACTGGTAAAATTTGGAGTAGGACAAGGAAAATCACAACAGCTGTAGATGGAAAAAAAAAAGTAGAAAGAGTAGAGTGTATTTAGCTACAAAAAGAAAAGTAGGAAGCATATTGAAACCTGTAGGTAAAAGACAGTTGCTGAGATCCAGGGACAGAGCCTGTCCTTCCTGTGTGCTGTGAAGATAACAAGTCATGTTCATAAGCATTGGCCGAGGTTACTGGGGAAAGCTGAGGTTGTTTCTGAAAGCAGGTTAGATAAACACTATTTTGAAATAACTGAGATCTAGCTGATCATACCTTTGGGCAAGAGGAAGGCTGGAGGGCCTCTCACAGCCCTTCTTTCCCATCTGGTTCCAAGATTACAGCATTGATGCAAGGATTTGGGGCATCTGGAGAAGCAATGTGGCCTCGTTATATAAGACTGGCTAACAGACACTTTCTGAGTGAGCTGCGTCTTTAGAAGGGCTCACTGTCTCTCACATGGGATGTGTATGTTGCTACCAATCTCTTAATTAAGGCTGTTAGAGGATGCTTTTCTTTTCCTTAACCCTCTTTTTTTTCATGGGATGAGCAGGAATTTAATTCTGTTTATGGCTTTGACCACCCTGTTAAAAATCTGTTGATATGGGTCAGCGGGTTCCAACACTTGAATTAAGGAAATGTGAAGATGTACAATGCACCACGTGGTCATGTAAGCTTAAAGTCAGTCAGACTATGTGAGCTTTAAATAATAAAAAAGCTGTCATCCCTTTGATGGCATGAGTGAGACTGTAAGGAAGTTCAAAGAAGTTGTTTCTTAATGCTTTATTCCTTGAAATATGCTTCTGTATGTAGCAACACTTAAATCAAATGGTGATAAGGCATTTGTGAAATAGCTCAAATTTACTCTGCTTGAAATTAGAAGAGGAGTTACCGAAATTTTAGTAAGTGCACAGGAAACCTGGAGCTCATGATATGCTATGAAATGTTTGTTTGTTTTGTCTAATTTACATCTTTCAACCTTTCATTTTCTGTAGAAGGAGGTAGAATATGAATTGCTTTTTTTTTTTTTTAACGCAGCAAAGATTCTCTAAAGGTTACTATAGTCTCTGTAGTCCATTCAGCACATTCAGAATGCAAATTAGTTCCACATCAGAGTCTTTCTGTGAGGCTTTTCATTACAGGGGGACATGTAAAGCACTCGAATTTCTTTTTTAATTTCAGATAAAGGTGGATCAAAAAGTGGATAGATCTCTTTATTTGTATTTTTTAAGAGTCTTTTTAATACTTTTTCCTATCAAACATGAAAAGGAAAATAGTTGCATTTCTAGGCATTTGGGACCCCTTTGAAGCACTGAGCAAAGGAATGCTTAATACTTTGAAACTAGGTATTATTGAAACTATCAATTACTTTAACATTTTTCAAAGGCAAAACAGGATCCTCACCAGACCAGCTTTGTGTCTCGTTTTTCTTGTTCTGAGAGATTGTCTATCTGTATTGTAATGAGATGGTCAGACTAGCTTAATGTTTAGCACTTCTTACTTTTCATCTTCAAAATTATTTGTGAACATCAAGCACGCATATCAACTTGAGTTTCTCTAGAAAATACTTGTGTTGCATATAAGCAACAGATCACGACTTTTTGTAAAATCTTGTGACAATCGTTATACACTAGTGGTAATTTTAAAGCCTTCCAAAAATGAAATAGGGCAAAATCAGTTTGAGGTTGGTGGTTTTTTGTGGGTTTTGGTGTTTTTCTGGTTTGATTTGGTTTTTTTTTTCCAACTAAAATAATACATGTTGGATTTCTAGCGTTAAATAACATTGCTGAAAATTTTGCATTATTGAGGCCTGGCTTTGTAATTTTGACTCAGGTGTTTGTTGAAGTCAAAGATTGCAGCACTGATTTCTGTTTGAAGCAATTGTTTAATTATTTGCAATGTGTAGGGGTTGATTAAAGCTTTTGTGACTCCTCCCATTCATCTTGTTCTTGCTTACATTTTGCTAACACTTTTAGAATGCATCAACAGAGATGAAAAGTCTACCTAGAATCTGTGCTGGGTCCTGACAAGAAAGGCAGGGAAGATACCATAAAAACCTGGTATCATAAAAGTTTATTGTGAGAAAAATCTGTTTGGGGGAGGTGGCTGTTATTCTCTAAAAAGCTCTGATTTATCAGGCAATATGTAAAGACTGTAGTGCTAGAAAAGGTAATGGAGAGAAGAAATGGACCAGTTAATTGTTCAGCTCTGATATCTGGTACTGCTGGATGCTTTTTTAATAAGTGTTGACTCATGATGTGTGCAGTGGTTAAAAAAATGAAAACCTCTTCATCTCAAAGGAAGAAATAATTTGGAAAATTCCTGGAGGTTTTCTAAGGAGGAGCGACACCGCTGCACATGTTTATATTGTTGAATATTCAACACATTTATGTAAGGAAAAATGTGATGACATAAGGAGGAACATAAATGGGGTATAAAATTCTCTGATTATATGTTATTTGGTTTATGTGAGCTTTCTTATTTTCTTTTTATTTTCCTTTGCAAACAACTTCCTTTTGTTTTTTTCATGCATTTTCTTAGCTACTTTTTTGTTTAAAGTGATGGGGCTTTTTCCCTGGTGATATTCAGTGCCATAGGCTATGGCTAGTCTTGACTATTCAAGTTAGCCATAATCCTCCTCCCAGCCAGTCTTAAATTGTACATATACTTCTGTGGCCTAGAAACTGATACCATTTTTTAAAGACTTGTTCCTCTTCCTTTTTTTCTCCATTCCCTGGATTTTCTCTTCTCCAGGAGAAACTCTTACTTTTTAAATAATTGTGTAGAATTCATCCCTTTTAATGATTTCTGTAAAAATTCTATTATCTTCCTCTGTTTTAAAATCATAAATGGATAATGGAGATGTTGAAATATTCTGAAGATCTTGAATCATTACAAAGCTCTGTAATTACATATATTATTAATGATTTTCATTAGTAAATTATTTGAGTTTATGTTGCTCCTTTCATCCTAAAGACTTATGGTGCTATATAGTAAAACATTCATTACAGCTTAAGACATCCCTGGAAGACAAATGAGCCCTCTGGTTGTCTAAGTGTGTGCAAGAGGAGCTGTAAGTGAAGGCTGCTCACAAGACAGGAGCTGTGGGCCAGGTCAGAAGACAATAATTCTAATGTGGCCTGACTTCTTTCCCACCCATACCTTCCAACCATATGATTTCTTTTTATTTTGCTGCAATTTTGAAAGAGCTTTATCTACATCTCTCTGTGTCACAAGGATTGCCCAGGGGAGAATGAGGCAGCTGGAGAACAAGAAGAGTGTGGATTTCTGTGGTGAGACCCCAGCTGTGCCTGGGGTCACTGAGGCTTGTGCTTAGCATGGGGCAGTGCTCTGGGGCTCCTTTTGCTCTGCTCCTCCAGGAACAACTGCTGGAAGCTGAGACAGGTCTACTCGAACATGCACCTGAATTTCCTTCTGAGTTTAAGCCCATGATATATCCCTGCTTTGGCAGCCCTCTCTGACACCTCTGAATAGAGAAACACACATTGTGGTGTTTATCAGACACCTCTAGCCTGTACCTAGAAAAGAGAGACAGGAATGAAGTCACCAGAACTGACTGTGACAGCTATCTTGAATGTGCATTTTTTTCTTTTAATAACAGAGAGGAAAGATGTTCACAAGATGTTGTTTGGTGCTTTTTACCCACCTTGGCATTGGAACCCTGAATAGCTTCCAATTAATCACTATTTTGCTGGAGCTAGAGCAAAAATCAACATCTCCTCTTCTGTGGAAGTCAAATGCCTGAGCTGTTTGTCATGAGTGGCTTCTGCTAGTGGCATGATATTTTATCTTACAAATAACCAGAAGTTGCATTGATCCATGGGAGCATGAGCGAAGGCCAAGTTACCAATTAGATATTGCACCTCACCAATGGACAGATTAGGCTTCTGTCCATAGTATTTCCTTGCAGTGCGGAGACTTTTTCTGGCCTTTTTGGGGGGGTCGGGGGAGGGGGGGAGGAGGAGGAGGAGGAGAGTGGTGGCGAGTGATATCCTGGATGACACCAAGAAGTCAGGCACTGATACCTGAATCATCAAGGATATAAAATTCCTCATTTGGTGCAGTTGCTTTTTGTACCTTCTAAACTGGAACCTTGTGGTGTTTTCCTTTTATTTTTTTTCCTTTTTTTTTTTTTTTTGTTCATCATGTTAGATCAGCTTGCCTCTGACGCTGGAGATTGAGCAGAGGAGATATCACAACCTTTAAGCTCCTTTCCTCACAGGAATCCCACTTTGCATCTGTTGGAGGAGGAGAAATTTCATGGCTGCTGATGGAATCCCTCTTCTTCAGGTGGGGTATGATTCTTCACCTGCTATTTCCTGTGGAATGCAGGGTCCTTTGATCAGGGGAGATAGCTGCATTTCTCAGGGGCTTGGAAGTTATATGCTACAGGAATTGGACAATCTTTGGCTGAACCTAGCAATTTCTTTTACCTTCCAGACTTGCCAGTTGTGCAGCCCATTCTGTCACTAGTCAAGGTGGCACTAGCAGCACTACACATGGATTATAACCCTGCTACCTCTTGCATAAGAAACAAGCAAGATGTCCCTGCTGCAAGGACCTTACACCTGAAGAAGCCACCATTGGCTGTTGCTGCTTTGGGGCAGATCCCTGCCTTTTTGCACCTCATGGTTCATTTTCACTCTTCAGTTTTAATCTCAATCCCTCACATTTGACAGATTATTCTGTCAGAATTATCAAATGGGTATTCTTGATTTTTCATGATATTGTGAATAGGAATTATCCCTTTGCTTTGAAAACTGATGTGTCCAGGTATCCTTCTCATCTTTGGTTGGCATGAAGAATATCAGAAACTTTCAGCACCCTCTCAGTTGCTACCTTCTTGTATTTCACTGCTGGAAGTGAGCCCTTCAACCAGTGACATCCATCCATTTCTTTCTTTAATGAAAACTGTTTGAGGATGCTAAAAATGATGGAGCCTCTATCTGACAGCTCTTCTCGGGCATTTGCTGAGCATCATTCACCGTAATCCCTTTTGGTTGTGTGCAGATACGTAAATATGCTATCTGAGCTGAACGGGGTGTAGAAATGATTCCTCTGCACTGGCACAGCTCCAGGTGTGGGGCTGGAACACTTATAAATGTGAGAGCCATTCCTGCAGCTTGGTCTGAGTCTGCTCAGCAGGCTCAGAAGCCTCTCTGGCCCCATGCAGTTGTGCCTGAGCTGCAGGACTGACTCCATTCTGTCAGCAATGATTTTCTCTTCTAATCTGGCTTCACCCTTCTGGACTGAAGTAACCCAGCTTACGCTTCATTCCCATTAGAGAGTCATTTGGATACAAGCAAAGCAGAAAGCTATTGATGATTAAGTTCAGGAGACTTGGAATGAAACACTCTTTTTTTATCCTGACAGTAATTTCATGTGATGATATGAACTGGCTGCAATGTAATGCGGAATTGGGAGAGTAATACAAGAGTCCACCCGGCAGAAGAATAACATGTGATCTGTTTAAAATGAAAAAAATGTGCCATCAACCTGTATTCTGTCCTGATTTCAAACTCAGATTGCCCTCAAGAAATGCGAAAGGCCAAAAGGCAGATAGAAAATGGAAATTCTTTGTTCTTGAGAGGGCACGTCATGCAAAGGCAACATTTTCTGAATCTTGTTCACACTTTGGACTTTAATGTTCAGAAAAGTCTCTAGTTTTTGTGATTGATAAAACAGACACCTAAAGTGGTAGGAATCATCATGCAACAGAAGGACTGTTGGATATTCTTAGTCTGAAAGTTTTCCATCCAGTGAGGGGCTAAATTGTGTGAAGTAGATTGATGGTAAGAAAAACTGAGTCCTGACAGTAAATGTCAGGGAAGATATATTAATGTACAGTAATGGAGTAGGAAATAGCCTTTTTTTTTTCTTCTATTGCAACTTCAGTAATTACTTGCACAAAATGTCTACTAAGTGTCTTTTTAAAAGACATGAACCAAGCTACCCTATTCCTTATATAGAAGCTTGAAGCAAACGAAGGACTAATTGGACAGAGTGTAGAAAGAAAAATCTGATACAAGAGGTTCCCAGATACTTTGTGATCATGAGCCTGACTTTAATACAGTGATTTCTTCATTTGGCTTTTTTAGGAGAACTAGGCAAAATGTTCAGTGATTTCTTATATAATTTTAGTGCTTTTTTCCCTTCTTTTTTTGAAAAAAGTGAGGAGAACCTGCAGCATGTTTCCAGCCACTCTTTTTTGAATGACCAACATGGTTGACACGAGCATCCTTACCTGGGCCCCTCCCCTGTGAAGTGTTACAGCAGAAATGGATGAAGAACAGCCATTTCATCCCATGGAAAGTTCTTGAGGTGTCTGAAGTCTTTCTGTATCTTTTGTGGGAACAAAATACAAAGCAGAGCCTTTCAAATGCCTCTGTGAAAGAGAGCCGCATTGACATGCCTAGTTTGAGATCAAAGCCCTCAGGTATCCCGTTGGAAGGTTCATTTTGGTCACAAGCAAAACTCTCTTGAAACGTTCATGTTCTTCTGAGATGTTTCATCTTTGATGCAGTGGGATATTTGGCTAAATACCACTTTGAAAATGTTGAGAGTAGGTCTGTGGTTTTGGTGCCAATGTGCTAGGATGAGAGGAACTTAAGTGGGGAGAGCTGATAGGTGAGGAATTATGAAAGATCTGGAAAAGGAACATGAACATGTAATAGTGTGTTAGCTCTGTGCAGGATTCAGCCTGCTTAAATTGAGACTTAGTAGTCCAAAGCCTAAGGCTCAGACTGTCTGCTTCTTTCATTGCAAGGTACCTCTATCCTGTGCCTGGAAATCTCCTGGGGACTTGGTGCACTTGCCAGCGTCCTGCTGAGGGATCTAAAGCACATGGGATTTATCCATGACAGTGTGTAAAATGAGCACTGAAGTCAGGTATTTATTACAGCCCTTTATTACAAGTCTGTTCCTATATTCTTCAGCCTCCAGCATCAGCGGTTGTAAGATCAGGCTTTTTGTAAACTGCTGCCTTCCAAATGTGCTGATGTGTCTTCATAATTGTAGCTGATGTGATATGCAGTGCAAGTGAGACCTCACCCTGCTGCAAGTGCAGGGTGTGGAAAGTGTGTGTGATTGCTTTAAAAAGTGTCTGTATTGTGTAGATTGCATTATTTTTGTATTATATGAATAAAAAGGACTTGAGAGAGTACAGCCTTGTGGAAATGGAGGCATAAATCAAATTAATGGAATGGAATTAATCATGGAATCACAGAGTGGTTTGTGTTGGAAAGGATCTTAAGGATCACCTTCTACTAGATCAGGTTACTCACAACCCCATCCAGCCTGGTCTTGAATACCTCCCGGGACACAGAGTCTACAAACTCTCTGGGCAACCTGTTCCAGTGCCTCAGCACCCTCACAGTCAAGAATATTTTCCTAATACCTGTTCTAAACCTGCCCTCTTTCAGTTTCGGGCCCTTCCCCCTTGTCCTATCATACATGTCTTCATGAAAAGTCCCTCTCCAACCTTCTTGCAAGCCCCCTTTAGATACTAGAAGACTGCCATCTCTTCTCCAGGCTCAGCAACCCCTGCTCTATCAGTCTGTCTTTACTGGAATTAAATGCTGGACAACAGAATTTTCATATTCTGATCTAATGCAATTAAAATAACTGTTCAGTATTATGGAAAAGGAAAAAAAAAAAGAGGGTCAAAACTGGCAAGGTTTTGAAATTCATGGCTTTGTTCCAGCTATGATAATCTACAGAGCAAAGCATCTCTCTGTGAATCACATTTTCAGGCACTGATGATAACAGAAAATCAGGAATCCAGAAATAAGCTTATTGAAGATTTTGCACCACTCACACACACAAATGGAGCACCTGGATGTAGATGTCACTGTCTATGTGCATCCTTCCCCATAGAGACTAAAAATATTTCATTTTCATCACATGAACAGTCAGATAGAAAACCTCCATTACTCTTGAAGGTTCATATAAAATAAGAAATTAAAGAAAACCTTGCTTTTCAAAAGAATTACACATAGAAACAGAATTTATGGATCCTTTTTAATCTCCCAAGATCTTTTAGTTTTGTCCAGGAGTTTGTCTTAGAAAGATGTCTCGGTGCCAAAGCTAGTGAAGTATTTATGTCACTCAGTTAACTTGGTTCCAGCTCTACCCTGTGTTACATCTTTGGCTGAGTGGTTGGTTCTGTACCCCATTCCTCATCTGTAGAAGCAGTGTCATGTGTCTTTTCCCTCCTAGAGTGTAAGTTTCTCTGCTCTGGTGATGTCTTTTATGATGAGCACGGAGGATGCAATCTTGTTTAGTGCCTCTGAGCCTCCACAGAATGCAATTAGCAATGTTAATGTCTCCAAATTGAGGAAGTGATTGGATCTAGCAGACTGCTTTGTTGTTTGTTTGTTGTGTAATTATCAGCATTCATTACAAACAGGTATGTCTAATTTTTCCAGCTCTCAGCAAGCTGACTACAATGATGGTATTATGGGTTGGGTTAAACTGACTGGAACTGGTGAGTGAAATGGCTGCCCTTTTGTTATGAATAAATGCAACAAACACAGAGCTAGGCAGATTAAAAAAAAAAAAAAGAATGAAAAAAGTACTTGTTCAGTATGTGAGCTCTGGATTTGAGCTGCTCACAGAGGAGTTGAAAGCATGGAGCTTTGGTGGGATTTCCCAGGGTATTGTTTAACCATGTGCACACAGAGAGTGCACGCAGTGAGCAAACAGCAGGTGAGAGAGAGAGACATAGAACAGTAAAATTGGAAATATGGTCTAAGAAAATATATGCAAGAGAGAAAGCAGTTGAGCAACATCAATAGAAACCAAGAGCAAGGAGCAAAGAATCACCTGCTATACCCAGAGACACAGGGTTCTGGCCAGCCCACAGGAGTACACAGGGTTGTATCAAAGAGCCTGTCCTTGGCTGAAGTGCTCCAGCAGTTACATTTCATCAGAAAAAAATGCTCTTGCTCCAGCACACTGCTGTGTATCCTCTCTGTGCTGCAGGTAGGAGGCTGAAGCTACACTGATGCTGTGCCTGACAAACTCCTTGCAATTTTATAATCAGTCAGGAACAAAACCTAGACAGGAGACATTTTGTAAAAAAGGAAATCCCTTCATACCTAGACATCTCTAGGGGTGATGATGTTTGGAAGGGAGAAATATCATTGTTCAAGAGAATACTTTGCCATCACTGCTTCTTCTCCTGTGTTTTCCCTGCTTTAGCACAGTTACTACAGCTTGACAAAGGCACGTGATGTGCTCACAAGCACGGAATCATGTTCTCAGGTGTGCAGGCAAATCGCCTGGATCCAGAGCAGCCCACACCCCGCGGACAGCTGCCTGTTTAGAGCCAAATCTCGGTGTCTGTGTGCTGGGATGTGGTGGAGGCCCTGGGGAAGCAGGGGAAAAAAGAGCCGTGCGTGTCTCTGGTGCCGGTGTGTGCGGAGCCGGGAGGGACCGGGTGCACCGCCCGGGGGAACGAGGGCTCGAAAACAAACCCTGCTGCTCGGTGCGGACACAATGGCTCCTTTGTTCTCCGCGGTGGGAAGGAGTAGCTCGGTGCGGAGGATGCCCTGGGGAGGGCTGCCAGGTGGCAGGCACGGCCACCGTGACGCCCTGCCCGACACCGGGCTGCAGCCCCCGCTGAGTGTAGGACCGCGAGAAAAAAACAAAAAAATCTCTTTAGAAGTAAATTCACCAAGAAAATGTTCGAAAAGAGGCACTGGCACTGCTTGAAAAACCGAGGTGATGTTTCACTTGATCTCAATAGTAGGAGAAAGCAGAAAGTGTTTATTCTTCATTCATACACCGAGGGTGGTTTGGCTGGGGGGAGGTGAACCAGGCTCTGTGCAAGTTTATGTAGGTTACTGTGCCAAGAGAAATTATGAGCTGTCGCAGAAGGGCAGTTTGGAGAGGTCTACGGTCCTGAGTTTAATAAAGGCAGATGCTACTTGTGTGCCACGACAGGTAATTCCTACATGCCCTTTGTTTTGCAGCTCAGGGTACAATAAAGTTCAGATGGCTAAAGTATTATCTTGGAATGCACAGCAAGGCAATTTTTGTTGCACGGTTATTCAGCTGAAATGGGTTAAAGCACTTCATGTATAGTAGACACCAGTCCTGACATTTGCCCCCACCAAAGAAATAACCTCTGGTTCACACACTTCCCAAGCCTGATACAGGAAAACAACACCACAAGTATGGATTGTTCATGCAGGTCAAGCTCTGAACTGCAGGAAATAATACTGGATTTTGAAATTGCCACTGGTGATGCAGACCAGCCATCCAAAACCACAAACGAGAACGGATTTCAAAGTTTTCTCGGCTGCAAACAGAATAAATAAATAGTGGAGAGTTTGAGGAAGTATTTGGTGCTGGACTTACTTTGGCCCCACTAATGTTTTGCTTGATTGCTGCAGTCAGTTCAAAAATTGTATCCTAAGCACAGGGGAGGTTGACAGAGAGAAGAAAGCCCCTGTTCATCCTAAATAAATGTTACCAAGGTTGTATCAAGGGTGCTGAGACAGTTGTTTGGCTGTTAGAAAATATGCAAAGGGGTATTTTCCCTGTGAGTTTTATCCCGCCCTTTATTTGTGTTTCTACACGCCGTTAGTGCCATGGCTGTATCAGCGTGTTACAAATTCCTCCCCGTTTAACCACAGCCAATGTTTTCAAGGCTGGCGCTCTGGGGTCAGTTTCTGATCTCTGGTGTGATGAAGGAAATGTGAGAAGGATTTACTGCACCACCCAGGGTTTGCTCCTGCACAAGTGCAAGGAAGAGTGGGAGGCAGATGGGCAGAGGCTGTAAAAGAAAGCTAAGGGGGAGCAACAGTTAAAAAAAACCCCAACAAAACAAAAAGTAAGAATAAAACATACAGCAATACTATTTTTATGCATAGTGTTTTAAGTCTCTTGATGGTGTTTTGTGGGTATTTCCTCCTGTTCTTATTTTTTAGTCTATTATCATAAGAGCAGGTCATGTAAGGTTTTCAGGTCTCTCTGACACAGGCGCCGCTTAAAAAGTTGACTGAATATTCTGTCCTGTGCTTCTGTATATTTTGCTTCTCTGCACACACTTTGCTCTGTGAATAGTAGTTAAAATTCCAGTGGGCTGCCCTGCCATTAAAATACCTTTAATGCTTTATTGGGATACCTCCTACTTGAAATGGTTTAACGCATAAAGGTGCCTTGCTCATTTGAGAAGAAAAAAAAATAAGCTATACTGCTGATGCAGAGGCAAGATTGTTTGGGTGGCTCTCCTGTAGATTGCTCTTTATGCAAATGGTGCCTTGGGAACGGGCAGATTAACGTGTTTCAGGGCAGGATGGAGAGGCAAAAGTTGCATCTACTTGTCTGGGAGTGCTCTGCTGCAAGAAGGGAAACAAGCTCTCCTGCACGTTGCTGACTGCTATCTTTCTGTCTGAAAGTTCAGTGAGTGTCCTGGAAAATAATTACTCATTTCAAATAAGAAAGGGAAGTCCAGAGTCCCTGTTTCTGAGCGCTCTGCTTTTTTTAGGAAGAAAGGGTTTGAACCACTGTCTTGCTGAGGATGAAGAGTGGAAGAAAAGTAAGACTGGAAAAGGTGATGATGTAAACTAAAAAACAACAAAGAGAGTAGATGAAATCTGAATGTAAAAAAAATTGTAAACCCAGGCAGGTTAGTTCTCTTGAATTATTAGAACAGGGTTTTCTATGACTGTGAAAACACATGGATAGCTGCTGGTTGAAAGGGACATTTTCTAAGCCAGTCTAAGGAAAAAGAAATCTGCACTTTGAGAAAGGGAGAAGAAGTGAAACCATCTAAGCTGAGAGCAGAGAGAGGCAGAATTCAGCTCCAAAGATTTTGATTAAAGCTTTTTCTGAGAATCAGCCTTATCTGGGTTTTCTCAGCCCTTATTCTAACATGCTTGGTGGCTGTCTGCAAAAATCTCTCTAAGTGTTCCTGTTGGGTTTTTGTCTTGTTTTGCTTTATTTGTTTTGGTTTTGATTTCTTTTATTGTTATTATTTATCAAAGCCTATTGACAGTTCAAAAAATACTTTGTGCATTCAAACTGCTGTGTAAATGTAACTTCGTTGCCAGTGTGCAACTGCTGACACAGTTGTGGTGGGACATTTGGCTGCCTGCCCTGAGGGGTATCCTCCAGGCTCTTGACAGGACTTCAGACACGGAGCTGGGATTTTTTTGTGCGGCAGTGGGACATGTTTGTCCTCACCAGTGTCCTCCTCAAAAGGCAGTGGAACGTGCTTCATGAATTGCTGAACATCTCAGGGGTAATCGAAGATCCACCTGAAATCTCTGAAAGCACTGGAAGAATTTTTGGGGTGAAATAGAGTTATCTCCAGCTCTGCTGCCTGCAGGGCTCCCAGCAAAGGCCTGATTCAGTACCAGAATTCACTCTCCCATAGTGTCTGTTTGTGCTCCATGGAGATGCCTGCTAGGGGTTGACAGAGCAGACTCCTGGTTTGCATGCCAGCATTTCAGAATGACAAAAGAGGGAACGGCACCTGGGGGGAGGTGTGAGGATAATCCCAGCACATGGGTGTGAGTAGAAAACCTTGTTGTAGCTACCAGTAGCCATGGTACAGATTTTCTGTTTGCCACCCTTACACAGCATTTTCTTTGTCGCTGAAACAGTTCCCAAACGACTTGCTGTTATCCTGGTTGTCAGTGTATCCATGGAGTGCAGCCGAAGTTTAAGGGAGGCTTAAAGAAAGACTGAGACACCACAGATATTGCAAAGAGCTAATGGGACTTTCTTCATTTCTCCAAAGAAAATCTTTTTACAGCCCCACTGAAATGGCTAAGCCCTTTTACTCAGCCTCCCTGCAAGGAGCAAGAGGTTGACAACATCCCTTAGAATGTATTATCCCAAATGGTGCCTGTAAACCAGGCCTCTGCCACTGCTATTTTGACAGTCTGTGTAATAAGTATCATTCCAGCTATATAATTGAAATATTCTTGCTGCTTCTCTTATGACTTTAGTTAACAGCCTGCTGCAAAACTGAAGTGAACTTTCAGCCCCGTGCTGTGGTACAGACCTACTACCCCTTCCTAATTTAATCAAAATATCTGGAAAATGGTCAGCATTTGAAGAACAAAATGCCATTTGCTATTGTGCAACAGCTCTTACTGGAATGTCCTGAACTACTACTGAAAGAGAGCAGATATTCAGCTCTTCCATTTGCCCTCCCTCTCATCTGTCCAGAGGAGAACAGTCCATTTCCTCCGCTGATTGAATTAAGGACTGAAAATTCAATTTGAGAAGGAGAGCGGAAGGGAAGATTTATTTTGATATGCAAAAGTCTGGGGCTTTACATGTTGGTTTTGGTTTGGGTTGGTTTTGTGGGCTTGTTGTTGTTGTTTGTTTGGGTTTTGTTTGTTTGGCCTTTTGTTGGTTTGGGTTTTGTTTGTTTGTTTTGTATGGATGAGGACGGTACTCTGAGGCTTGGTGGCTACTTGGGGCAAGATTTGTCGAAATATGTACTGTCCATCATCCAGGCTGGAGAACTGATAAGGCAGACAGGGAATATGAAGGCTTCAGTGCTGCAAAAGGGGGTGAAAGTAATTGTGCCTACAATGAACAGGCTGTCATTCCCAAACGTAAATAGGTTTCTACATTTTCTCCAAAGCAGTACCCAGAAAAGTAAATGGAAAAAGTAAGAGGGGAGGGAATACTCAGTGCTCATTTTCTACCTGAATGAAATTTTCATTTGCAAAAAATGGGAGAGGAGACAAAAAGTATGAAAGTATGACATAGTGTGCTAGTTGCATCAGAAAAAATGAGTGATTAGATCTGAACTGTTGAGGAAAGTTAAAGGAGAAAATTGTTAGCAAAGCACCAAGGAAAGTGTCTATAAATCATATTTTTGAGGTCTTTCTGAACCATATTGCACAGGCTATTCAATACGAGCTAATTTGCTCAGTAGGGAAATCTCAGGTGGAAGTATGAGAACAACCTGGAAGTAAAATGATAATATCCTTCCTTCCCAGCCTCCAAATTTCAAAGACTTAATTTTTTTTTTTTTTCATAATTAAGAACTGAAGACACTAAAACATGTCTGTTAGCTCCTTGTAATAGTATGGGACTGAAAATAATTCTAAGCCAGTTGTAAAGAGGAAGAAGAGATCCAGGTGCCTAGGACAGATGGACACACCAGTCAGTCTGCTGTTTTGGTGGCACGGCTCAGGATTTGTCAACCAGGAAATTACAAGCAACCTTCGCTGTCAGTTTAAAACTAAACTAAATGAAGCTGCTGGTTGTGAAAATGACCAAAAAAGCACATTCTGAAAGATGGGAATAAAAATCTACTGTTAAAATTTTGAGGAATAATTTGTTTGGGATTTGTTATTGTAGTTGCAGTTGATTTGTTTGGTTGGTTTTGTGCTCGTATTAAACAATAAAGCATGGCCAAAATTTATTTTTATTCTATTTCTTAAACTTATGTCTGTTTGCTCTGACAATGTTCTAGTTACCTGAAAGCTCAGCCTGAGCAAAACTCTCCAAAGAAGATGGTTGCAAAAAGGACTCCAAAGGTGGCAGTATCCTTTAGGCAGCAGGGAGAAAAGGTAGAGAAAAGGTAATGCTGACACCTTTCTTGCACCAGGCTCATATGTCAGCGATCAGGGAAGCCTGGGACAGTGTTTCTTATTAGGTTTCTGTAATATGATGCACACTCAGATAAGTAAGCCACTCTTTTTCCTTTTTCTTTTCTTTTTTTTTTTTTTTTTTTGTGCCTCTGTCTCTTCTGAGAAAGGAAGAGGGTAATCTAGGAGAGTCTGGCGGGATTTTTGTCTTTTTCTTTTTTAGGGCCAGGGGCTAGGAATAACAGATTCCAATGGGAGACAGTGACCAGGAGCAGTCAGAGGTACTTGTGTAAGCAGATGTTCTGCCATGTACTTCTTTAGAGTGAGTCTCTGCTAAGATCTACTTACTGATATAATTTAGCCTTCTGCATATCTTGAAAACAAGGATTAGAGGATTAGGGACATGATGCTTGAGGCAAGCATGGAGTTCAGATAGAGATGTGTAGATTTTCTGAAGGAAAGGGAAGAGCAGCTGCAGGGAATGCTCAAAATTTGCCCAAAGAACCACCTAGAGCATGAACTGTTTAATGAGGAGGGTGACCATCCAAAAAAGAGGAACATATCATTTAATGGTGTAGATTGATCTTGAAATACAGACAATCACTAAAACAAACAAACAAGAAAAGGAGTTGATGATGGAGGAGGGAAGACATGATGCAGGTGAAGAAGACATGTAATTCCCATCCAAGATCCAAAGTTATGCTGAGTTTGTGAAAACATCACTGACAATTGATGTGAGTGCTCAGCAGTCTCAGTGACAAAGGACAGATTGACTGAGACAGAAGATTTCTGTGGGGTTATAGGGAGCTGCAGCCCCCAACATAAATGCCAGGAGAGTAGTCAAATCTGAGTCTTGGAGCAAGAGGGTTCATGTAGGAGAAGGGGATACAGGTGACCCCACCCTTGATAACTAACAGCTGTGTTAATTAACTAACACAGTCTTGCCCCTGATGAGTAACAACTGTATCCAATAAGGATGAGTGAGATAAAGGAGGGGGTGAGCTGGTAAGGGGAGCATGGTCATGGAGGGGGAACTTTGAGGTGTGGGAAGGAGAGACTCGTGAAGCAGAAGGATCCTGGGGAGAGAGCATCACTAATGCGAGGTCAGTCTGGGTCTGCAGTTAGAGCCTGTTGCTGGAACCTGCAGTCACAGTCTAGCCAGGTAAAAGCTGCATTCAGAGTCTGCAAACTAAAGGTGTAGTCCTAGTTTAGCAGGACATAAGCAGCAGTCAGAGGCTGCAAGGAAACCCTGCAGTAGGAGCTTGCTGCAGCTGGAGTCAGTGAATAGTTGGAGTTAAGATGACTAAACTGTGAAGAGGAATAAACCAGGACTCTTCTTCCTGTGTTTAACAAGAAGTCTGTACCTCAGCTCATTTTTATCCTCAAATAAGAGGGCTGCTGCAACAGGTTCAGAGGAGGACCATGAAGATGATTGGGGCCTCTGGTCTGAAGACAACCTGAGACACATGGGTTTCTTTATCCTGGAGAAGAAAAGTCTCCTGGGACACCTTGCAGCAGCCTTCCAACACTAAGAGGGGGCCTAAAAGGAATCTGGAGACAGAAGTGTTTAAGCTGAGGTTGGACAGGACTTTGAACAATGTGGTCTAATGGAAGGTGTCCCTGTGCATGGCAGCAGAGTTGGAATTAGACAATCTCCACAGTCCATTCCAACTCAAACCATTCTGTGAAAATGAAATGTCTGAAATTTTAAAGGTGGAAATGTAAGCAAAAACCTCAGTCAATGGAACATGAGAACCTTCACAGCCACCTTCTTCTTCTGGGCTGCTTAAATGGCTCAAGTCTCCGTGGCTGACCTGAAAGAGTCAGGAGACTCTATTGAAACAGGAAAGAGTAAATGTCTTCATGTGTGTAAGAGTTCTCATGCATAGAAATTCTTCTTGGGTGAGAATTTTGGTGCTTTGATAGTGGGATCATATCCTGGAGACACTTAAAGAGGCAGCATGGTTCGATAAAGCATGTGATGTGATTGATGTGCAGGTTTCAGGTGTGGGTGTTGAGTGGGTGAGAGGATCCAGCAGAAGAGACGTTGTAACAGTGAAGAGCTGGTAGAATTCAAGAGCTCTGTATTTTGTGATGCACTGAGCGTCATTCCTGTGCTATACACAGCAGTGCTCTCTGTTGTCCTCCTTCCTGGAGCGCTCTATCATGGGAAGTCAGTAAGCACTCTGGGTTTTTGTTCTGCAGGTGAAAAGTCCCTCTGTTATTGCAGTTGAGGGATCACTTTCATTTTGGGTCTTCTCTGAGCACTGTTCCATGGATGTGATAATCTCTCTTAAAACTGTGGGATCTTCTCTTTTTGTAAGAGAAGTAACAGTCCCCTCCTTTGACACACTCCTGCTGCCTGCTTAGGGGGTTCTCTTGGTGTTGCCCAGAAATGTGCTTGAATACATCTAGAAGATTTTCTTACTCATAAATAACAAGTTTGTTAGGGTAATTTCTTCCTTGCGCCTCTTAAACATGAGCTGGAAGTATTCAGTTCCTAACAATACTGATGTCAAATTTGTCTGTGTTAGACTACGTGTGAGTCTATGCTGACTCTTCTTAATCTCCACCTGTTCCTCTGCTATCCCAGGGAACAAGAGAATGAGAAAGAAGTGGGGTAACTTGGGCAAGACAAAACCAAGGATAATGCAAAACCTTTGTATATTTACATGGCTTCTGCCAACTGCGTTCCTGTTCCTCAGACCTAGTTCTGCCTCTCTGCATTCTGTTCAACAAGGGTTAAAAACTGCCTCTGTTCTGGAGTCACTGTTTAGGGCATCCCAGGAATGCTGGATCTCATTTATATTTGTGCCAGACCTGGCCACAATTCGGTCATGGTCTGGTGAAAGCTGTAGATGGTACATGATAGACACAACTGCTGGGGCGTGATACTCACACAGTGTGTGCCTGCCCTTGAGAGAGAGACAGTGTGGAAATGAAGGAAGCTATCCCTTCCCCTAGTGCACCTCATGTTCCCCTCATGTAAAATATTTCCGTTTGGAAAATGCCACCTTGCAATTGAAATGAGACCTTAATTTAGAAAAATACTGGTTTCCAAGTTGCCTGTGGGCAATCACTGGGCAAAAATAGCTGTGAAAATGGTACCACTTTGCATTGGTGTGCAGATCCTGTGCATGTGCTGGAGCTCTGCCCCCAGGAGGCCCCACACCCACCACCCTTGATTACTTTGGGATGTGGTGGGGGAAGGCTGAAGACTGGTCCCTGAACAGGCAGGGACTGTCTCCTCCCTCCAGCTGGTGCCTGGCAATGCATTCCACAACAAAACTTTTAACTGGAAACCTTTTGCCTTGGGTGTCTGTTCATGTGGAGCTAAACTTACTTCCTGGCTTCAGTGAAGTTTCACTTTCTTCCCTAATTATTTGGGTTTTTTCCTTTCTTCAAAGAGGTGCTAGATACATTCCCTTCTCAGGTGTCTAAGTTGTGTCTCATCAGCATGGGTGAGAGAGTTGTCTGTAAGGCACTGCCCAGTGCTCTGCTGCCTTTCACGGTGGTAGCTGGACTGGTGAAACTTGTGGGAGTGTGAGGGAGGCTTTCTGCACCTGCCATTGTACCACACAGTGCATTCTTCTTAGATTAAACATTTACTGTAGAAAAGTTGGGCTACTGTAGCAGGAACCAATACACCTGCTTCACGTAGCTAAGTGCAGTCTGGATGGGCCTGCCAAGTGCCACTCCTTGGTGGGAACCAGGAGCCACACCAGCGTGTTGAAGCCCTTGGATACCTGCAACACGAGCACATCTTCTCCACAGTTCTTCAGGGATTTGATCTGGGTTTTGCTGTGGGCTTTACTGCAGTGGCAAGGTGCAGGGATTCCTCTGGCATGCAGATCTAGTTAGGCAGAAATGTAGAAAAATCACAAACAAAACCTTTTTTTTTTTTTTAATCAAACCAAAGTGTGCCATATAGTCAGGAGATATTTAGAAAGCCCTAGATGGAAAGGATGAAGGATGGAAATCGCTGTTGCATTTGCCATCTGTGTTTCAGGCCACATGAGATAAAAATCAAAGAAAAAATTCTGGACTTTGGACATTTAATTTCTTTGCTTTCAGATAGGAAATTTTCAGGTACCAGCTTTTCATATAGGCAAAAGCAACGTTATTGATACACACAGATATTGGAACCTTATGCTATTTCTTTTTTTCTAAAAACCTAATGTTTATGAGGACTAACTTCAACACATATTGGATTATAAGCTGATAAATAATCAGAGTTGGACATTTGAGTATTAACAGATATTTCTGTACAGACCAGAACTGCAGCTGATTGACAGCTGTCCCTTCCCAAACAATAAAACTGTTTCATATAATGAAGAAGGAAAATTTTGTATTCTTTTGTTGAAACTCCAAAAGAGAAAATTGGAGATTGACATCACCTCATTTATAGACAGAAGTTTTTGGCAGTTTAGTAACTGATGAAATGTTTATTCTTTCAATAACCTATTTTTAAATTGGTTGTCAGGCCATAGTTGTAATTCACGTGAACGCCAGGAAAATCAGAATGGCTGCAGCACCTCTTTGGGACCACGAGGTACTGAAGTGTGCTTACAGCTCTGTACAGCTCACACTGTGCTTGTACACTGAGCAACGCAGGCAGGAGATGTGATATGACAATTTTCAGATCACTGCAGGGCTTCAGCGTGGAGTGATCTACAGCTTTACCTGCTGAAACCTGTGAATGCTGGTTATCTACACCTGAGTGGTATCAGAGCAGCCTCCCTGGCTTGCCATGCTGATGGCAATGGCTCTGCCACAGTACTGAGCACAGACCTGTTGTTCTACTTTCCAAGGCCTCCTCACAGCTGAAGCTGTTTGTATGTGGTAAAGCTGGAAGAGCTAAACCAGGCAGATCCTCAGCAAGGCACACTAATACTAAATAGAATCAACATTTTCTGCCAGAAAAGAAATTGTTCTTCAGGAGAACACTAGTTATTTTGGAAAATATGTGAATGTTTTCTTCCAGGATAGTCCACCCACTTAGAGAAATCCTTGTCTCTGTGCTGTTGTTTTCAGCTGATGCTCCCACTTCTCCTCTTCTAAACATCTCTGGTCACTCCTTGACATCCAAGGGAATGTTTTTGACCCAGCAGTTCCTCATGCTCCAGTTCCCACAGCACAGTGGCAGTGCCAAGCCCCAGCTGCAACAGGAGTGTGCCCCATCTGCAGGCTTTTTCCCTGCAGGTTTATTTTCATGTGTAGGGGTAAACTCTGTTTTTCTCTGCAGAAGAGAAGAACCTGTGTGTGGGCTGCTGCGTGTGTCACAGCAGAGCAGCTGGCAGGTGGTAACTTGTTTATCTGCAAGAAAGAGAGCTGCTCCTGAGCTTTCCCTGCTACCCTAGCTGCTCCTAGGCTGGGACTTGCCTGCAGAAACAGGGTGAGAGCCAGACCTGTGAGACCCAGAGGCTGTCAGGGGAGAGGAGGGGAGTGGGCAAGGGTGAATGAGGTGACATGCAGGATTTGTGGGACAGGTAAAGAGGGGGGTAGAAAAGTTGTATGTTGATTTGGGTAAACCAGTGCAGAGAGACTAAAGGGGAACGGAGGACAGGCAAACTCACTGTGCTACCATATAATTTCCAGCCCTGCCCCAAACTGACTCTGCTCCTACATCTCCTCCCCTGTGCTTGGAAGAAGGCTCAAAACACAACTGCCTCCCAGTCTCCTGCACCCACCCCCACAGCTATGTGGTCACCTCTGCCAGGCAAGGGGAGGGCTACAGAAGTCTCCATGGCCCTTGGGCTGCCCCTGCTGCCTGTTTTGCACTCAAATGTGGGGAACAGCTGGTGCCTTCCTGTTCTCCTGGGGATGGACACATGCTTGTATTCTGGCTTTGGCTGCTCATTACAGTACAGGGTACAAGACTTATCCTTGCCACTTCCCCTGTCTGCTTGGAGTCAGGAATAAGATCTCAACTGTATTTCTGAGGCCTTCATCAGAGTGTAATGTTTTTCTCACTGCTGGCAGTGGCTGGAAAATTATAGTTGCCACTGTAATCAGCAGGAGTTTGGAGATACTCAGCACTGCTCTAGATGGACCCGGAGGCGTGGGATGCCTGACTAGGGAGTCTGGAAGTCAGACATCTGAAACTGAGCTAGTCACCCTAGTCACTTATTTATACATAGGATAAAGCTCTCATTTCACATGTTTTCCTCTGGCACACAAGACCCAGGTGGCTCTGCTGTTAAGTGGTTTATACTGCAGCCACCAGTGAGTCAAAGCCTTCCGGAGATGATGAGTTTGGCAAAATTTACTTTTGATCTTTCGTCAGACTGGCAAACTACCTTTGCAGGGAAGGCTGCCCTCACCGTCAGGTGCTCAGGAGTGCACTGCATTTAACTGCTTCTGCTGTTTACTGCCCTGCTGACTGATGGCAGAGAAAACACATGGTGATTTCTGCTTTGGTTTCCTCAGTTGCACAACACCCTCCGAGTTCTTTAGGATTACAGTAGCTGAGTTCTTTGATGTTGCATCTTGAGGCTATTGTAGGTTTGTTGTACTCGGTGGGTTTGACTCTTCTGGAAGGCTCCAGTGAGTTTCCATGCAGATTACAAGAGCAGGATTACTTCAGGAACCCTTCTCTCTGATGAGAAAATGCTCTCAGCAGGCCCTGCCTCTTCAGGCAGAAGACAATAGGTTAGCTTGGCAGTATCTGAATGTTTATCAGGTATTCTAAATTCATTAAATGAAATAGAATGGGGCTTTTAGCTGTATTATTAGCAAGATGACTATAATTTAAGAGAGTAGGAGAGTGCTTCATTTCCTACCTTTAGTAATAAACTGAAAATAAAATGTAAATGTCAAGTGGCAATGTAGCAGTGTGCTTAGCAACCAGATGATCAAATGTTAGGAAAATGCCAACAGCAGTAAGTCAGAGCTGCCTGCTTGTGTGTTTATGTGCATGTAAATAATCTTTCCCCAACTAGGGCCTAAGTGTTGGCAAAGGTTATTTTGCTCCCATATTTATAGTGTTACCAGTCCTTGCTCATACACTCTTAAGAGTTTTTCTTGATTTTTTTTCCTGTTGAATCAGTCTCTCTTGGGCATTACACAATTTTTTGTTGTTTTGCACTGAACTATGTGTATTTTATCAATATCTTTTTGAAAATAAGCTACCAGATTTTACAGTGGCATCTGCTCTCATGTGAGCAGTAACTATTTCTCCTCTCCCTGGAACAGCTGCGTTCTATAAAGCAAAGAGATTTTTTTTCCTTCCAGCCATTTCAAGCAGCCTGCAAACACCAAAGGACAGAGCTACTCCTCCAGAAAGCTCTTCCTGTGGCATCATGTGTAAGTTTTATCCATGAACATACAGCTAGATGTGGGGCTAGGAAGCCATAAACATCTCTGGGCATCACAAGTGAAAAAGGGCCCCAAGTTTTTTCCCAGCTAGCATGGAGATTTCTGGAAAACCTGTTGTAAATGTAACACAGGTAGAGGGGCTGCTGCTGCACTGCTTCCCAGTGCAACCCTTACAGCTTTGAAGGGTTGACAGGCTGAAAGGCAGGGCCTGGGTAAATACAGCGCCTTGTTTAGGTCTTTGTGACTGTTGGAGGGATGAAATCACACTCAGCACGTTCTGCCTCGCCCTGCCCCTCCTCCTGAATTGATTTTCTTCATGTGGGGTAGGAGAGCTTTTGTTCAGATGAGAGCAATACCCCGGCCCTCTGTCCTGCCTGCCTTGGAGCTCAGCCCATGCACTGCCTCCTTCCTGTTCCAGCCCTCTGCCTCAAGAGAAAGGCCAGGCATATCATCACTGTTTTGTGCTGTTATTCATCACCAAAATAAACGCCAATGCTCTCACTGACTTCAGTGAGCACAGAAATTCGTGTTATTTTAGGGAGCTGCTATTTTATTTTTTTTTTTGAAGGAGATATATGATTGACTACAGTGTCCTCTGTGTTGTCTTCACATCCAGGTGGTTTCAAGTGAAGGTTTGTGTCATGAAAGTACAGGAATCATCTGTCAACCCAAAATGAAGCCTAAAACCATGAGTACCAAATATTTTTTCAGTCTTTCATATCCCTTATGCCTGTGCTGAAGGCTGTACTCTTTGGTAATGACTAGATCTAGGCAGGAGTTTGATTATTCCTCTTATGAGAAATTCCCAGGGTTCCCAAACCTGCTATTTGTTACTAAATTGTCTAGAATAAAAGAAAAAATTATTTTTCTGTGGAAAAAAAATGCAATCAAAAAGGAAACAAATATCCAACTGTTCTGATTTTGATGGTTGTCTTGAAAGCTTTGAATATACAAATTTTAAAAGCCTGGAAAAGTTTTACAAATCCTTTTGTAAATGAAAGAGCATATGCTAAAAAAACAAAAAGAGCAGATGCTACCTCTAAAGAGAGCGTTTACATTCCAACTTTCTCTCAAAACAAAGCTGTCTCTTCTTTTAAAGAACATTTCCCTAAGAAAAATCTCTTGCAAAGTAGGGAGTTGATGCCTGGTAGCTCGCTTTTCCCACCTGTGTTTTGGTTTGCTTAGATCCCCTAAAGCCTTCTGAGGTGCAAAATCAGCCGGAAATACCTTGCACATGGACTCCTATGTGGCATACATGGACTTACTTTTCTAAGTGAGTGCCATGAAGCCACTGGTAGGGATTTTGTAGCTAGATTTTTTTGGTAGCTGAAGGCTGCTGGCACAGGTGGCTGCAGGCTGTGGAAATGCTGCCCTTGTGGCATGGTCCTCAGCAGAGGCACAATGGAGACACAGTTTTGGCTTGCTTGCTAGGAACCAGAGAGGGAGTGGTTTTTAACAAATCTTATTATTAAAAAACATCCGACCTTTAGAGAAAAAGTAGTCTATGAAACGTAATTAGCTTCTTCCGTGGAGTTAATGAAGGGAGAGTAACTGTGGCCACCTTATTCTGCTGTTACTGTTGTTTAATACCATGTCACCAGCAGCAGCAGACACTGGTGAAATGCTTGTTTCCTGTATTGACTTCCATCTAAATATTTTGTATCCAGATAATGACCAATTCTAGTTACAGTGATCTGAATATTGCAAATATAGCCAACTAACAGAATGAAGAACTATTTGATGAAAAGAAGATCTGTTGGCAGCACATAAAAACTCCTCTCAAAACTACGTTTTCCAAACTACAAATCATCAGTAGCATCCTTTTGAGGTCTCCTGTTGGTGACCAGGGCAGTGTACACACTGTCCTTGTGAAGCTGGGGTGTTCTGCTGCCTCAGGTTAAGTGAATTTTTGCCCTTTCAGTACGGATCCAATCTGGTTGGAGCTATAATGCAGCAATTCCCTCACCTGCACAAACCTGCCCTTGGCACAGGACTGGATGCACAGCCCAAGCAGGGTTATTGTGCAATTCATGTGTTAACTACCAGGGGGCACAGATCATGGCATAGTCTCCAATTTGTTCAAAGAACTTGGATTCAGGGAGGAAAAGTGAGCCAAACAGGAAGCTTGGAAATTTTTTTCCAGACACTGCAGCTGGGAAGAGGTTAAAGCACCAAAATACCTGGACCACTGATATAAGAGAAATTCCTGGAAGCCTGAACACCGCTGCTTTCTGCAACATTGTGAGTTATTTTTGCTGGCATTTTTGCTGTTAATGCCACTTGTGCTCAATTATTAGTTAATTAATGTCAGTAAAACTGCAATAGGGAAAAACATAATAATGAGTCTGCTTGCTCTTTCCACTCCCAACAAAAAAATAATGCAAGCCATTAGTTTCTCCTTGATGATTTGCAAGCCTAAATAGTGCATTTGTATACCCTTTGTATGCTTGTGTGTATTAAATTATAAAATTTGTATACAAGGTGGATGTAAAAGGAAATCAAATTTTAAGGATTCATGATTAATTTTGTAATTTTTTTCCCCAAATATCTGTGGCTTTGATTGTTTTCCTTTTGGATGTAGGAAAATTTTTTTTAGGAATTAGAATCAGCATCACAGTCTGGGGAACTTTTCTTAACGTACTTGCCAGCTCACATTTCACAGCTCTGGGGTTTTTTTGTGTATTTGTTTGAGTTTTTTTCAGAAGATTAAAAGTTAATACAACTGATACCGACTTCTGACTGGCAATGAATGAGTTCAGTGCAGTTTCTTTCTGTCATTAATTTTAGCCAGTGGTATTTTTGCCAAGATCTCTCTTCACTGCATTTCTCTTCACTCTCTAAATTGCAATTACTCTCCTGAATGGGAATAAATGTTGCCTATACAAATTCTCCTGTATGGTTTTATGCAGACTTAATTTAACATATTGATCTCATCTCACTCAAGGCTAGAAGTAGAGCATATCTCATGTTCTCACATTTGAAAATTAGTTCTGCCAGATTCCCTGTGATTAATTTTTCAAGAGAATTTAACTTTCAGAAATAAGGGAAATATCAGAGGGTTCGCCTTAATGAAGCTGTTTCCATTCTGCTCTTCTATGACTGATAGGTTTTATCTTAACTAGTTAAACAAAAATGCTGTGATGAAAAAGGAACTTTAGAGAGAAATAATCTCTTAAGATATTCAGTGTACCAGAATTAGCTCTCTTCTCTAGAAGGCTGAACATGTGAGTATATACATATCATAACTTTTCAGAGGGTTTTTTGTCTCACTGCTATGTTTTGCACAGAACACTTCAATGTCATTTAATCAGCTTGATATACTTTCTTAGGAAGATTAATAGATTCACAAAGTTCCTAAGAGGATTTAGATACATTACTAATCACAGAGCTAGGAGACTGGCAATAGTTAGTTTCAAAAACCCCAATTGAGCAATTTGATGAGACTGTAAACACAGTTCTGCAGAGATCACTATTTGTGTGTGTGTGAGGAGAGAAAGAAAATATTTCTGTCAAAATCTCTATGAAGAGCAGCTTGCTGTGTGCACTGTACATGAGCTGCATCTAGGATGTCAAGTTTTATTATCTTAATATTTGTATCTTATCCTCTCTACCCTCCTGCCCTGTCCCCCCAGTTGATTCCTTTCTCTGTTCTTCGGGTAATTTTCATACTTGGGTCAGTATCAGTTTTTATACCTCCATTTCACCACTGAAAGTTTTGCAGATTTAATGTCTTTGTGAACCTGTTAGAAACCCATCTCTTTTGATATCTTGTTTATAGAACCTGTGCTTGTAATTTTCAATCTGGTGTTCAGTGCTGACTCTTTTTTTCCTTCAATTCTTTTTACTATATTAAAATACCTTATATATACCTAAAGTTAATATATCAGTGCTATTAATTTAACAACCAAACTTGTAATATTACAAAAAGGTCATCAAATTTCTTTGGTAAAATTGATTTTCCATAAACCTGAATTACTGGCATTACTTGTTTCATCTGCTTTTACATCCTAATAACTGTCTCTTCTGTCAGGTTATCAGTTATATTGTCTTGGATTTTTGCCCAATTGATGCAATATTTTTTATTTGACTTTCTTTTGTAAGTCTTGGCACAACATTAGGACTATTTCCAACCTTTTTAACTTCTCTAATGTTCAATGAGCTATTGATAACTGACATTGTCTGATTTGTATAATTTCTTGACCAATGCTTTTTAATATTTGGATACATTACTTCCTCATACGGCACCTCATCCTCCTTAACAAGGCAACAAAACAGGGACCAAAGTAGTTTTATGTTTTCTACCCAGGAACAGCATACTAGTGGAATAAAGCTCCACAGCCTAAGGTAAATTTAGTTTAGTAATAAAAATGGTTTTACAAAGAAATTCAGAAAACAGGAAATTAGACTTTTCCTGGAAACCAGCCCTTTCCTCTTGCCCAAGCTAATTTAAACATATTGATCAATTCCAACCTTGTCTGACAGAAAGATTTGAGGAATTAGGCTCCTGCTGACTTTAAGAGTTGCTCTGAGGAACCATCCCAGGTCTGATGGAAGCTGCCTGTGCTGCACAGTCCTTGTTAGCCATCAGAGAGTCCATGCTGTTGTTTACCTTCATGATGTGAAGCACAGTACATTGGGTTCCCATGTACCTCACAGAACTCCTGCCTCTTGCTCTGTTTGTTTATTCCACATTCTATGATTCTTAATCAAAAACATTAATGATGGAACAATTTCCTGTTTGTTCCTTAATTTACATCATTACCTGGACCTCACTATGAAATTGCACTGCCCCTTTTTCATTGCAGAAGAAATTTTATTGATAAATACTTCTGAAAGGGTGTAGTTAAGTTTGTCTGTAAACATTTTTGGTGCTTGTTGATGCTCATGCTACAGCACTCTACCCTAAAATGCTTTTGAGGAGGTGGGCTGGTCACTCATCTGCTCCATTGATAATCTTTTTTGGGAAGAAGTGTGGGAGGGTTGTTTTTACAAAAGCGGTTTTGTTTTTTTTTCATCAAAAGCTGATCTACTGTCTACAAGATTTTAGAAAAGGTGCTGTTAGAAAGGGTTTACAATTCCTTTTCTAGTATTCATTAGCATCCTTGAAACAAAAAGGGAGTTCAGATCACAGGAATCACAGTCCCAAATACCCTCACAAAGACAAACTGATTTGTTTTCTAGGGCAAATGTTTATCTAGGTTTAATTCTTCAATTACATTGAAACTCCGATTTGTAATACATCATAGTGGAAGAGTTATAAAAGTCTTGTGAGCAAACACCAGCCACCCTTTGTCCAGGTGCCTTGTTAAAATTACAGCAGGGTCACCTGGACACCTTTTTAGAGGCAGTGAATTGGTGTGAATTACCAATACCACACGAGCATCCCCTGTATCCAGCTGGGGATGTGAGAGGAAGAAAGAGGGGGCTGCAGGAACCCTTCACAAGGGCTGTGCCCCTCTCAGGGCTGAGCCCAAGCCTACTGCAATCCTGCAGATGCTGCCTCATTGGAACAGCATTGTCTTGGTCACACTGCACTCTTTGCATCTCCATTGTCACTGAGGTTCATCTGCAAATGGCTGTGTTAGCAAGAGCCCTATTAGAAGTATTTGCTTACTCTCTGTGTAACTTATTTAAGAGAAAGTGACTTTTTTTTTTATATTTTTTTAAATTTTGGTGTAAATCTTCATTTAAACCCTTGGGTACCTTACTCCCAGTTTACTACAACTTCTGCGTGTGCCTAATGTGTTCTTTCAAGGATAACTTTTCCAAAGTGTAGAATTCAGCTTAGTTACCATCAAAGCAGTAAAATCCAGTATTTCAATGTTGCTGTTAAGACTTTATTAAGTCATTAATCGTGCTAGTGCCAGCAGGGTATCCTTGCAAATTTAAAGAACCAAGGCAGTTATTCCGTAATATGCACATTCCAGGACATTTAAATTATTGACCAGGTACGTAAATAATTGATGGCTCACAAAAGTATCACTGTAAGAGCCCTGGAAGGCATTGCATTCATTTGCCAGGGAGGTGGTGGGGTCAGGGCTTGTGTAGTGGATAATGATTCATTCTTTCCTTCCCGCTCGGGTGCCGTTATCCCGCTCAGCCGCGCGAACAGGACGTTTGGGCTCCAGCCCAGGAGCAACACTTGACGCATGCACCAAGCATGAGGAACATTGTGTAAAGGTGCCTTTTAGTGACAAACACGGGAGTCTCTTTTCATTTCTGTCCTGTCCCCAAGATAAAGTGGCCTTGGAAATGAGGAAACTCTGGGAATTTCTGGAAGTACAAGCTGACAAAAAGAAAACTACGGCGTTCATTAAGGAAAACTACCCTTACGTGTCAGCCTCTTGCTGCCTCTGCTTTGTGTCATGCCCCCTGCAGCCCCAACATCTCTGTCCTGGCACAGCCATCACAGGCAGGATTCCACTAAGTGCAGTGCCATGGCCACTCAGGGTGGCACAGAGGTGTCAGCCAGGGGGAAAGGTGTGGGAATCTGCCTCATATGCAGCCTGGGTGGAGTGCAGGAACCAAGGTGGTTTTGGCTGTGGATCACAAACAACAATGCAGCCACATTTAGAGACCTCCAATGCCAGGCTCTTCCTGTCAAGGAATGCCAAACGTTGGTGACATGACAGCAAGCAGTGATCCCTAGTCAGTGCTCTACACAGGCAGGATGAATCCCCATTTCCCCAGTATGTCCTTGGCACAGCGCTGGCCAGGGCTCTGTTTGGGTCTCCTTTGGAGCCAGGTGAGGGAAAACACGGCTGTGAGGCAGCTGCTGCCCAGGGTGGTGCCCCCTGATGTCCCCTTGCCCCTGAGGTGGTGCAGGAAGCAGTGTCAATGAGCTACGGATCCACAGCACCACGTGTGAGCAAAATCCATGCTGCACAGTTTAGAAACACGACAATATTTGTGAAGTGGACCAGAAAGATGTAATGTCCAAAAGCATATAGGTCACTTGAGAGGCAAAACTCCTCTGTGCACTCTCTTGAGTGAGAAATTTATCCCTTTTCCTAATAGCTCTTGTGGATGCTGTTGGAGCCATACCCACACAAAAAGTCAGTCAAAAAGCCAGTTTAAAGCTTAAAGCCAGTTCAAGTCACCAGTTACTTAGGCTGATGTTTCTCCTTACCCAGATTTTGCCACAGGCTTGCTGACCCTTTTGCCACAGGCTTGCTGACCCTTTTTTTCATATACCAAAACAGAAGAAGGGGGGCATGGAAACATGAGAAGTGGTAGGTGACCCAGAAGCAGAGATGCAAGAACAGGATGAAAGGTGACCTGAGCTCACTCTGGGCAGTGGGGTGCTCCAGAAAGGGTGAGAAGAGCAAGGAAAGGCCAGTGGGAAGCCCAGAGGAGAGAACACCAAATGAGGCTAGAAACGCTTATTCATGAGGAAGGTATAGTGTGTCCTTCCTTGCCAAATGAGAAAAAGGAACAATTTAAAAGTCGAGAACAGTGTGGAAAGGTGAATTGTAAAGAAAGAGCCTGAGCCTTGTGGGAGGAGACAGTCCCTGAGGGTACAAGCAGCTGCAGCCCCCTGAGACAGTGCTCCCCTGGGGAAAGGAGCCTCACCATCCACCTTCCTCATGGATCAGATGTTCTCAGCAGTAGTTATTACCTCCTTACATCTCTCCAGATTGTCTTCCCCTTTGGCCTTTAAGTACAACACTCCAAAAGGGACTTAACAGAGTGCTGGAAACAATGAAATTATGTCTCATCCTGTCTCTCACAAATGACAACCCTCTCAGTGTGCCCTAGGCTTACACAGCTTCATGCTACTCACACATGAGGAAGTTTGGACCCATTTTGCAGCCCAGGTCTTTTCTCAATCCTTGTTTTGTACTTGATTTCTCTCTTTCTACAGTGTAGCATTAGCACTTGTCCTTGCTGAATTTCTTCATAGTGGTGTCATACCCTCCCTCCAAGCTATTATTGATCACTTTCAGCTCTAAACTTGCCCTTCAAGGCATTTGCAACTTACAGTTTGTCGTTATCGACTCTGTGTACCATCATTTAATTGTTGATAAAAACATTGAGTGACAGAGAGCTGACAGCCTCTCTCCCCATCTGACAGTGACTCACCAAGGGCCCCTGTGCTGAAAGCAGATTTTCAACTCCTTTTGCCCATACCTAGGGCTGGTTACAGCTAGACCGTGTTGCTAAATCTTGTTTATGCGTCATGTGAGATGATTGTGAGATGATTGTAAGTAGCTTCCTTCTCAGCCACCGGGCTGGTTACCTTAGAAAAGGACACTAGATTCATCTGGTGTAAGTTTTTGACAAAACAGGACTATTTGGGTTGTTTGCTTGATCCCTTTGTCGTCTTGTGGGCACACGTGGACTGATTGTTCCTTTGTTTTCCTGGGATACCAGTCAATCTGTTCTGGCATTCTCATGTCCTTCTTTGCATCAAATTTGCCTTCTGCAGACCTCTCCTCTCTTCCGCACAATATTGAAAATAATTGGTGGTGATTTGAAGTTTTGTTGGCGTGGTATATTATAATGAAATATGCTCATGTAAAACCAACCACCTGGGGAAAGGTTGGGTGATGTCTCAGACTGGATCTTGTAGAGTTTCAACAATTGACAGGTCCTCCTCAGTTCTGGGAAGGTCAGTGGTTGCTCAGAGTAAATAACCCAGCTGTAGGTGAGAAATAACCTCAGGGATGTGAGAAATGGGGACTGGAGAATTAGGCTTTGTAATGGCAGCAGTGTTTCTGACAAGCTGACAGTAGCATGGTGTATAGCAAAACTTAAGAAATCCTGCTGCTGTGAGATGGTGAGTCTTCCTGGTAGTCTTTCTTTTTGCTGACCGCTGCTTGCAGGCACAAAATGAGAAATATGACATAAGCCTTCCTTTCCAGAAGTTATTTCGGAAGACCTGAGTTGCTCTGTTCTTTAGGGGGTTATTTTCTCAATCCTGGTTATAGATGATAACCAGAAATTCATCCAAGTCAAAGAAACCAATGGCATTGGTGTTTCCTCTGGGCTGCTGATTCCTCCTAGACCTAGGGATTCAGCTGGGGGCAGACATGGCTGCAAGAGTATCAGGAGCGAAGGTAACTATATACTTAAAATATTTAAAGTGACTGAGATAACACATTTGAAGTCAGATCACTCTCCTATGCTTTTGAAGATCTTTTCTAATTTGAAGTGCTCAAATGTATAAACCCTATGTATTTTAAGAAAATTGGAAAAGAGATGTAATTTAATGTGTCTTTCTGAACATCCTCACCTTGCTAAATCCAAGCTAGTCACCCTAAGCTTTATTTACATCAGTCGAGAGAACTAGGCCCCTCGAGAAGGTAATTCATCAGACCCACTTAATTTACATCACTTTGTGAGTCATTCTCTTGAGGTATCTGTAGCTCTCTGTTGCGTATATGTGGAGATTAGGATGATGTGGATAACTTCAAGATGTTCATGTTAGATAAAACAACTGTTCATCAGCATGTCTGAACTTGCTTTAAGAAATAGTAAGAGTTTTGGGGCTATTTCAGTCTTTGATTTTAAGTAATACATTACCAACTGTAATAGGAGAGCCAATGAAAGCAAGTTAATATGCTTTAGCTACAGGCTGTTGGGCTCAGGAGAATTCAGGAATATTCAAATTTCATTTTTCTGAAAGGCAAGCTAATTACTACTGTCAATTTTATTTTATAAACCTTTGAGCAAATACAAAAGCATTCAAAGATCAGTCATTTATGCTTTGCATTCAGTACTGAAGTAGCTGAACATTTGTTTTCCTCATCTTTTATGCCTACTTTATTGTCATATGTTGTTTGAGATTCAGGAAATAACATTATGTTTTAATCAACAATGTAAGATTGCATTAAAACTTGATGGCCCATGGCTTAATGGCAAAACTGAGTAATTAAAGCTGTGGCGTAAGTAATAGTTGGAGGCAAGTTCTAGTAAGATTTCTCCTGCAAACAAGGAAACTTCCAGGACTTACCTACCCACGCCCAGGGACACAGAGGTGGAGGAGCCATATGTATTTCTTTCCTCTGTCCTGGTGTGTGTAGTGAGCCTACCAGACCTTTAAATTGTCATGAATGGTGTAGTAAAGCACTCTTTCCAAAATGCAGCCCATGCTGATGGCAGTGAGACTGTTACCTAGTTTGCCAGACATGCTACTCTTTGGACAGGTGGTCCTGTAATTGGGATAAACAACAGCAAGGATACCCTTATTGCCAAATCTTGAAGATGCTTCTGGTGCAATCAGAGGAAGCAAACTCTTCTCTGACCACCCCCACACAGGTATCATGTGTCTCTGACAAGTTAACAGAAGGATTTTCATTACAACCAAGAAGAAAATCCATACTGAAACAACCTGGCATGAAATAGGTCTCCTGTTATGTCCTGGAGCCCTCTTCCTCCTCTCACTGTTACAAGTCAGCAAATACGTCAGGTGTGAAAGTTGTCTCGATCTTCAGCTTTGCTGTCATGTCCAATATAAACCAGGATTTAAAACTTGTGTCTAGAGGGTCTGGTTTGTAACACCTTCCAGTACATGTGTAATATAGTAAAACACATTTCTGGTACTTCAGAGAACATTACCTTCCCAGAAATGTCATATCCCCAGGCTGTCACCATGCAGGTCTCTCGGGTTCGCCCACTGTACATAGCAGTTATGAAAGGGAGCATCACAGGAAGGATACTGTCACTCCCTTTTCCATCTTCTAGCTGTTTCTCATAATGCCATCATCTCACAAGGTGAGACGGAGGTGGTGTTTGAAGTGGATGTGGAGGTGTTTGAAAATGAGAACTTTGAAACCAATGCCCATGTGGCGATGTCCTTTGAAGGAGTCAGGGAGGGAGGTGACATAAACATGCCTCTCTGAGGACAGTGAGTCACAGAGCTCTGAAATGTGTCTGGATCTTAGAAAGAATTGAGAGGAGTGAGGCTACGTCATAGATGTGCTGGATGTGGGGCTGCATTTCAACTGGCAAATTGAACATAGTGCTTAGAGGTCTTCCTTTGTGAAATGTATGATTACTTAGTAGACAACCTCTCTGTATAATGTTCCCAATCCCTGTATAGAATTGAATATCCATTCATTTTGCATCTGAAAGATGGCTTTTTAAACCCTTAAAGGTAAGACATAAGGTTTGTAGCACAGTGGTTGTAGCATCCTGCAAGTTCTTTTCCTCCTCCATAGGTCATTTTTTGGAAGGAGTTCACTCATTTTACAGGAACACAGAATCACAGAACAGTTAAGGTTGTAGGGACATCTGGAGATCATCTAGTCCATGGCGGGGTCTCCTAGGGCAGGTGACACAGGAGTGTATCCAGGTGGGGTTTTGAATGTTTCCAAAGAGGGAGAATCCAGAACCTCCCTGGGCGGCCTGTTCCACTGCTCTGCCACCCTCAGTGTAGAGAAGTTCTTCCTCCTGTTGAGGTGGAACTCCTTGAGTTTCTTGTCCTGTCACTGGGCACTACCAAAAAAAAATCTGGCACCATCCTCTTGACAGCTGCCTTGGAGATGTTTACATGCATTAATGGGATCCTCTGCCAGTCTTCTCTTCTCCAGACTAAACAGGCCTGGCTCCAGTGGTATCTCCTGATAAGAGAAATGGTCTAGACCCCTCAGCATCTCTGTGGCCCCCTGCAGGACAACTGATTTCAATTCGTTTTCAAAATCATTCGGACACGTGTATGGATCTCATGGATCATTAAGGGGAAAAACAAAATCCTAAGCAAAGTATGCTCTTGTTCATGTAGTGTTTGCTTCCAGTTGTACCTTCTTCATATAAACTGAATTAAGTTCTTTGTTCTTCAAAAGGAATAATGTGATTGCAGTAGCAGTACTCTTGCAGGAAACCTCCCCCTGCAATCCATATCCCTTTTGTTGTTCAGTGTAGAATGATTTGAAAGGAGCAGATATTTACCACTGTACCCAAACCTCATGGTACTTGCTTTGGGTATTACAATAACTTTCTTAAACTATTTTTAAAGATATTTTTCTTAGTCTAGAGATAAACTAAATTAATTTGGGTCCTTCTCAGCTACTTGTAAAAATAATATTTGTGGTACTACATGGTACTTCCCAGCTAACTTGTGAAAATAATATTTTTCTGTGTTACAGCTTAATAATTATTCTAAGTTGTAAAAAATAATGCAGTCCTTTTTTTTTTTTCTTTCTGAGGTGTAGTTTTTGTCCTCTGTCTGTTTGTCTGTATGTTTCTGCTGGTTAGTAAATAGGGAAGAAAGAACCACATCTCGGGATCCTTGAGGCCTTTCTTTTGGAGACTGAGCCCTGAACGTGGAGTCCCTCAGTTAAAATAGCTTAACTGTTTTCTTCATGTGCACACTAGAGATTTTCTGCAGCCAGTCTTCTGGTTCCGTCCGTGTTTCATTTGAAATGGACAGAAGAGACAAAAAGTAATTTTGAACTGATATTTACAGCACAATTTATCAGTATGTAGCAGCAGAGGTGAGAAGAAGCCCACATTTACCTTAATCAAAAGATTGCTCTGGCTGCAATAGCATTCATTTGTTCGTTTATGTTGCTCCTTGTCCAGAAAGATCATTCAGGAAAGGAAGAACTAATTTAGAAGACAAAAATAAATGCATTTACCTAGCAACTAATTGGATTTATTCCAGTACTTGCTGAACCCCCTGTGGAGCAATTCTTATTGATTTGTCATGGAACCTATCAAAAGACCTTTTCCAACTATAGATGTGCTGAATGTGAGACTGAAACTGGTGAACCCTATCATGCTCTGTTCCTGGAAGCCTTTCTGCTCCTGAGACCAAAAGAAAAAATTAAGGGGTTTATTATTTTCATGTCCTTTTCCCATGCTGGTATCTCTTAGCTCAAATAATTTAGATGCTTCTCAAGTGAAGTTGCCAAAGTCTTCAGAGTGGGAGAAATTATTTACTTGTGTGTGCAGGTTTGCTACCAGGCTGTATTCCAAAAAATAGCCATGCTAATTATGAGCTGAGATAAGGTCTACAGTCTGGCTAAGTTAATCATAAACAGTTCTGCCTTTCACAACAGCATTAGAAAAAATAAAACAATCCAAAACCAACAAAAACACCTCAACCTCTTTTGTAATTCCGACCAAAGTTTCAGCAGGAAAGGATTAAGGGTGCTTGTACTGAGAGTGGCTGTACAACCAAGTGTTTCTGTGCACGCAGAGCTGCGCTCAGGCTTTGCCTAATGATCTCAGGAGGCTCTCTTGTAATGGCCTGATAGCATTAATTTTTGCTCTGAGACCATTTAGATGTCCATTCTGATAAGTAAGCAGATTCCAGGAAGGCAACCCCTCCTCCACTGCTACGGCAGTGTTTGGAGAGTTATTCAACCAAGAATGGGAAAAACACACTGAGAGCATTGCGAGAAGAATATCGAATGGTCTAGTTGAGAGAGAAAGGGTGAGCGGTAAAGCTGATGTAACAGAAATGATGGGAAGAGACATGTCTGAAAATACTTTAAATTTACGGTGTTCTCACCTTTTTTTTTTGTTGTTGTTTACTCTAGAGAATTGTGATTTACATTCAAACAGCCTGCTAGGTTTAAATTTTAAATGAAGCTTGCTTAGAATTATGAATAAGGCCATTAAGTATTGCCTTAATAACCTTTTATTGAATGGAACAGCTTCTATAATTGCAACAGGGGAAAGAACTTCAAGCATTTGCATTTGAGTGATTGATGGGCAATTTACAATGTTTGTTTTCTGTTTTCTGGGGAGAAATGAAAGGGGCCTAATTCTGTTGTTGGCATTTGTTTTTCTCTAATGGTATTTTCAGAATCCAGTCCTATTGATCTGGTGTGCAGAAAAAGTAGCCAGTGGGTTTGAACCTTGGAAGAGGGAAATCACAGAATTCCTTGGGATGAGAAGTTTGGGCAACGTAGTCTGTGCACGCTTACGGCTGCTCTGTGGGGCTGTCAGCTCCACTGGTGTTACTAGAGCTGCAGCCTGCTTTTGATTCTAAGGTTGTAACAACCCAGACACCAACCCTGAATACCAGATAATGCCCCGGGGTTAGGAAATGAGAAATAGGACTGAGAAAGGGTCTTTTAAAAAACATGTTGCAATACCTATCCTTTAGGTGGAGAAATACACTTGTAAGCGTGACTGCTGAATCAGAGCAAGGACTACACAGAATAGGAAGGGCAGATTGATTGGCATCATCCTGGTGCTGCAAAGTGTCATTTAAATGCAGAAACTCAGATTAAAAGATTGCAGTGAATCAGAACCCCAGCTGACATCAATTATGCTAGGAGTTTGACTTGATACTTACAATGCTGGCTCTAAAATTCTTGATGGATTTCACTTTCCACTCCAGTTTCCTTCAGGTCAAGTTGTGATTTACTGGTGTTGCCCATGCAACACCATTTGTTGGTGGATAAATACTGTGAGTGTTCTTAGCCAGACAGTTTTCAAAAGCACTAAATATTTTTTAATGTTTTAATAGAGTTTTGGCCCAAAAAAGAGGAAAGCAGAAAAGAAACTGAAAGCATGAAGCAACACAAGACAGAAGTACCAGTATTCAGATTTCCCTAATGCAGGTGAATTTCTTAGAAAAAATACTCTAGTCAAATAGGAGCTTGAAGTAGTCCAATGTGAAAGTTGCAGAGAGTGAAGATCAACTAATGAAAGGCATCTATGGTGATAGAAATGGTGTTTGGTAAGGCACAGAGTAGAAACTTAAAATTCCTTTGAAATGTTCCAAGAAGTCTCGGGAACTTGGGAGCTTATGTTTATTAATAAACACACTGTGTTTTCTGAAGGAGCTCAGAACTGAATTAACTGTGATCCATGACCTCTTGTTTATGTATTTGGAGAGCTGAAGGTTTCAACTATGACACCAATTTTTTGCTTCAGAAGAGATCTGGGATACCATGGATAAATAGATAAATACATCTGCTATGTCTGTAGCAGGGAAATCATTAGGACTTGCACCAAAGAAAAGGGTATACGTGGGTAAATATGATATACAGGGGATGAGCAAACACTGCCAAAGCTTTTCCATCAGAAACATAGCAGACCTGCTTTCCTGAAGAGTTCAGCAGGGATACTGATATAGGAGATCCAGCTGCTCAGCCAACTAAAGGCATGCAACAAGGTTTTAAACCAGGCTGCTGGGGACATTCGTCTTTGAGATATACGACTAGCTAGATGAAGAAGAAAGAGAAAGTAGGAGTCCTGGAGGGTTTTCACACTGAATTCCAGCCAGCAAAGAATAATATAGCTTTATGTTAGGACAGAGTGGTGTTCAAGGTCAGTGAAAGGTCTGAACAAAGTGATCAAATGAGCAGTAAGATATTCAGGATAGCAAAGGTAAGGGTTAAATGTGAAGGATCTCCAAATTCTGTGTGATGAAATAGCAGGTAAAATTCAACATAGATAAATATCAAGGGAGGCAAAACCCACTTCTAATTTTACAGTGTTGGAATCTGAGCTGCCCTTTTTGAAAAGAGGCAGCTTTTTTGTAGGTTATTGTAGACATTGCCAGGAAATTTAGGAAGGGGGAACTAAACAGATTAGGGGATTTTTTGGCCATCATCTTGTTGCGTACTCCTGTTGTACTCCACCAACCCCTTTCCAGCTCCTAGAAAAGGTATAATAGAACTGGGAAAGGCAGAGAAGAGGGAGTAAAGAGCTGAAAGCAAACAAGGAATGACTAAATAGCCACTTTTCAACCTGGGAGCAAGGTGACTGAGTCTGGCAGATATTATAATACTGCTAGTGGGTATGAAGAACAAGTCTAGGGAAAAATGCTTATTGTACCTTCCAGCACTATAGCTGGGAGCCCTCAATCAAAACTTGTGCTCAGCACGTTCCAAACAAACAAAACAGATAACTTTTAGGAAAAATGCAAATAAAGTGGGGATCTTCTGACACAGGAATTTGTGGAAGTCTGAGGTCTATAACTCTTCAAAATGCAACTGGATAAATTCTCGAAAGAAAGGGATTCAGAGGTGCCAGGTTTGACCCCAGAGACCCTTGCATGGTTGACTGGGATATGCACCAAGGAAGCTCAGTGCAAACACAGCTGCTCTTGGACATCCGTGTGTCTCATTGATGGAGACAGCAAGGGAAAATATGAACCTGTGAGCTCCCCAAGTGTGACTGTTCTTCTGTTCTAGTATTAACATTCTTCCAGTCTTCAGATAATGAAAAATGCCAAAACAATGAATGTGTTTTGCCTTTGTTTCTCATTGGAGATTAGACCCGGTGGAAAACAGACGTTGGACACAAGAGTGCATCCAGACCGTGTGACCTCCAGTTATGACTTGCTGGAACTGGAGTCCCCCCAGCAGACCTTAAACAGTGTGCTGTCAAAAAGACAATTTCCCTCTGAGTAGCTTGGCATTCTATTTGGCAAGTGCTGTGCAGCGTGTCTCTGGAACTGAGATTTTAGTATATTAAGCTTAAATGTCCACCAGTTTTCACAGGCTGAGCCAGAGAAAGCCCAGAGCTTTTGTTTTTCTCCCTGCTAAAGCTAAAAGGTCACAGCATACAAATTCAGCTGATAAGTGGCTTATGGGAAAGTGTACAGGAAGGTAAGATGTGAAGCTGAGTAATAAAGAAATGTTATAAAGGTTTTTTTCCCCCTACCCCTTCTTATCTTATCCTTACCCACCAAAGCTGTGGCGATCTGCCTTTTTACACTCTCAGGTGGGGAAGAATGAAAAATTCAGTGGTTCTTTAAAAGCTTAACCTCAGACCTGTGTTTTACATTAAACCAGTTTTGAGCTACAGCAACCAATACTCAAGCTGCGTTTAAAACTGCCGTGCCACCATACTACGTGTGAGAGTTCTTCCTGTGGAGCAGCCTCTACGGCTGAGGGAGCTGTTCACGAGTTCCCAAATGTGCATTTCCTCCTCAGCAGACACTCTCTGAGGGCAGCAGCATGAAGTTCACTGTAGCAACTCCCTGTACACACAAGCTGCACCTAGTTGAAGTCTACATCCATATTATTTCCTTGGGCATCTGTATTTGGAAGGCTGGAACATAGGCTGAAAAACAAACCTGAAAAGAGCCACCCCATGACTGTACATGAAAGCCATACCCTGGGAAAAACTGCAGGCTTTCCCCTTTAGTGTCCTCATGTACAGCCAAGCTTTGCTGCAGGAATAGCAACCTGGGATTAAAATCCTGGTTCATGATCAGGGCCACAAATTTCAGTGGCTGTGGCAGCTGGATCAGACCATTGCTGCAGGGTAAAAAGGAGGATTTGTGGCATAGTAGAGCGGGGCTGGAGGTCTGGCTCATTTTCCTGTTGGAGTAACAAAAGAGAGGAGTCCGAGTTGGGTGTTAAGTGCAGTTTTCCTTGCAAAAGCAAAAAGGGTTTTCACTACAAATGTTTTCATAATTTCTAGCAACCTAGGAATATTGCAGGAAACAACTGAGAATGGGGATTTTGAATCTTGATACAAAGCTGTCATCTATAAATCATAGTCACAGGCTGTGCTGGAAAAACAACTTGTTACAGATCCATTTGGGATGTATTTTTTTTCCTTGTTTCCTGCCTTTCTTTCTTCTTTTTCAATGTTTTATATGAGCTGATTCTTACCCTGAGATGACTGCTAAGATCCTATGTAAATCTCATTGGTTTACATAGAAGCATAAGGGAAGATGTCCTTTTTCTTGGTTTTTGTTTTGTTTTGTTTGTTTGTTTGTTTTGTTTTTGAGTTTTTGTTTTGTTTTGGTTTGGGTTTTTTGTTTTGTTTCTTTCCTTTTTCCCCCATTTTGATGTAAAAAGAAATTGTGGCACAAAGGCTGATGAACTTGCACAGAGTAAGAAATAGGAACAGGTCCAGTTTTTCTCATTTCCCTCTACTTTGGCATTTTATCTGCTGACTTGCATTCACTCTCACACAATAAACAGCATAGCTAATGCCAGATTTGGCTTGTGCATCAAGACTTATCATGGACTGCTTCACTCTTCATACCTGCCAGTCACTTCATCCAAAGCTCTCACCCATCTATCATTTCCTAGAGGTCAGTTCTTGCATTTGCCATGCAAAGGCTGATATATTGCATGTGCTCTTTACTTTCCCAGTTGAATATTCTAGGTTTTGACAAGTTATTCCAGTCACTTCCTGGACACCTCTTTGGGTAGAGCCTTCTTCACTGTCATTGCCATCATCAGGACCAGCAGGGACACCAAGCAGGGGCAAGGCAGGAGATCCTGTGGGACTGTGTCTTTTTCCTTAATGGTGCAGAAACATCTGTCATATTTTTTGCCCCGTGCTGGAAAATTCCTACCAAGCAATCTCTGTGGAGTAACTCAGGGCAGCTGGTCAGAAGGACAGTTTCATGGCCAGTGTGCATGACTGAAAATCTCATCTGAAGCTTGCAGAAGGCTTTATTCAGTAAAATGTATTCAAGGTCAAAGTAAAAGTCAGTGCATCATGGGTCTTATCAACATTATTAGGAATATTAATGGCAGCAAATTTCTTCTACTACATGTCATCACTTCCCACACTCTAAATCACATCTTAAGAACACCCCATTGATGCTGCTCTTTTTTCATTTCCACATTGGCAGATGCCACTGGAATAAATGTCTTGACAAGCAGTTGTCATAATTTCTTTTTCCTCTTCCTTTAGACAGTAACTTACTACTGAAATGCCAATTTTCCCACACACTATGTCATACATTCAGAATGCATTAGGTATTAAATTACTTTGAAATAGTTGGCAAACGAGCTGGCATCTCTCTGATAACTCCCAAGGAAGCCAAACATAATATGCATGCACTTTTAAATTATCTATAAGCAGTTCTGTTCACTTTTCAAGGGTGAATGCTCAGCTGTGTTTCGCTTCCAATGCATTTTTGTTTAAAGCTCATATTTAAATGTGAATGCAGTAGTGCATAGGGGAAAAAAAGAAAACTAATATTGTTAGTGTTTCCACAAATTCAAATACTTTCAGTTTTTAAACTTCAAATAAGACAATAAAGCATAGAGAGAATTAAAAAACCAACATATTTTGAAGGGATTTTAAATCAGGATCTAAAACTGTATGCTTAAAAAATTTAATTCTCTAGAAAGTAAATGCAAATTCTAACTTTTAATGGCAATTTGCTGCTTTGCCTTTAAGTGCTGCTTTTTCTCTATCAACACCCTGCTTGAATTTTAAAATGATACTACTTACTAAGTTGGTTTTTTTATTAAAATGATATGTAAAAAATACCAAGATTAATAGCCATGATAAAGCTCATAGTAAAATGGGGGAAATACTTTTACATGAAAGAAGATCCTACCATGCCTGCATAGGTCAAAGGAAAACATGAGCAAGGGACCTGAAGCCTGGCCCAGCAGAAACAGCCCACACAGCCCACGGTCACACAGCCACCCAGTAAGGGTGTCCCCTCACATGACTGCCAAAATATGTCTTGAATCAGGCTGTAAATAGCTGTTCCTCTGGTTATCATCAAGGCGAGGGTTTGGGAGACACATGACCAAAGGTACCTCTTGAATGAAGTGCAGAATAGCATCATTCCAGGGCAAGGGAGAGATTTGCAAACAGAATGGCAGGGGAACTCCAAGAAGGGACCTGGAAATTGAAAAGAAAAGAAATAATAGGCTCAAGAACCTGAGAGTCCCTCTTGAGCTCATGTATTAAGGGATGCAAGAGAATGACAAACACTCAGGTACAGCTCGTCTGATAGATATATAGACATTAATCAAGTTAAGCATGTGTTTCTTTTATTTCTGACTTTAAAAACCTGCCTTATTGATTTTGGCTTCTGCAAATAAACATAAAAGAAAATGAAAGTATTTATCCTGGCTTGTGCTAAGAGTGATTTTGAGATATTAGTTAACATCAAGTTATTTCATGGTTATGATGATAACCTCTGGACCACACAAGAGCCCTGGCAATTCAGTGCTTTTTCCCAAAGCAGGGAAACTGAAATAGGATGTATTCACTAAGGAGGTTGGCAGATTGTTTGAAAGCTGGTTGCATGGAGTTTTGATAGAAGGTGTCTCTTCAGAGCACAACATTAAATAAAGAGAACTTGCTGAACCTGTAATCAGCACTTCCTTGAAAAATGATAATAAATATGTTATAAATAAATGTTTGTCGAACTCTGTCTTGGAGAAGGTAATAACTTTCTACCTGAGCACTTGCTGTAAGCCAAAATGTTTGTCACCATGACCTGATTATGGTAATTTAATTTCCATTATACACAGAACAAAACAGAGAAGAGGTTTGCTCATGGGGCATGAACACAGAGCAAAATCACAGTCTAAATAACTAGTGCATCATCTCAGTGCACTTAGATCTAACTCTAAAGGTCTCACAGTCTCTGTAACATGGTAGACAATCTGGAGGTTGCTTCACAGCAGCTTCATCTGAGGAGTACTCCGTACTTTGACATCGTTCAGTATCCATTTATAGAAGGGAAGCAAAGTTTCCCTCTGCAGCCCAGGCCTTTGCCAGCTCCTCGTGTTCTAGTCTTTTTCCTTTCTTTGTTTACACTTTATTCTCTTTCTCTTTTTCCTCTCTTTTTTTANTGTGTTCTAGTCTTTTTCCTCTCTTTGTTTACACTTCATTCTCTGGCCCGTAGAAGAAGTGCCCTGGCTCCTCTCCTCACCCATCATTGATTGCTGTCATACAGCTCTAGGAGGGCCTGGCATCCTTAAGCATCATCCAAGTGGATATTTCCATTATTTTCTTCCTTTGTACTTTCTCCTACAAACTGTTCACCTGTACTGTTTGTTTGTATTTTGTAAACAGATGATTTTGATTTTGTTTGCTTTTATTTTAACCTTGCTTTCCTTAGAGTGATTTTAAAGAAATTATCACTTAAAATTCTTCTGGCAATCTTAAAAGAGAAGATAATGGCTGTTTTTCAGGTCCACAAGCTCCATACTGTACTCCACAGGTTATCTCAAAGTGGCTCTGTCGCTACCTACCTTTGGAGAGTAGTTTGAAATTGGTTAATAAGGGTTTGGGAAGAGGAAATATTTCCTGCTTATCATTGGCAGCCAGAAAAGTTCTCTCATATGTAGCAAACACGGAGAAGCTCACCTTATCTCCAAGGGTACTTTAAATTTCTCCTTAATTGATTTATTTCTCCTCTGAAGGGAAAAACATGGCTGTTTAAATAGAGGACATCAGTTCCTAAATGACCATTGGCCCTGATTTAACAGTGCAGCGGTTCAATTTTTTTAGTTCACATTTTCTTCAGTTAATCCATTTAAACTAGGGGGAAAAAAAAAAGAAAAAAAGAAAGTTGGGATGGGAAGGCAGAAATAAGATAAATTCAGCTTCAGGGCAGCTAATTGGGCATAGCTGATAGTATGACCGAGGCAGCATGGAATTGAAGTAAAGTCATTTATCCCTGGCCTAAGAAGGTTTTGCAGCCTGTGCTGCCCTCAGTATTACTTCAGGGGTTTTACATGTGACACCTGCCTGATCCAGCCAGCTTAGGCACATCTACTCAAGCTGCACTTGAGCAACTCACACAGTCATAGCATTTGTTTTATGGGCAGCATTTTGAATATTCATTGGGAGCTAATTCTGCTTCCTGGATATTAAATGGAGTGTGAATCTCCACAAACAAACACCCTCCCCCCTTGAATATTCAGCAAGATAGAATGGCTTGGAGTGTTGTGTACGACGATATTAATACAATCTTTGGAGAGGATGTGGATTTTAAATTGGTGGCAAAGTAAGCAAAAAGCTGTGCTGGGGCACTGAAGACTAAATAAAAATACAGTTGGCTAGCTTAATTGTCTCTGGCAGAGAAATTACATGCCATTGGTAGAATAATGGAGTTGAAATATCGCCGTGTTACTTGTACTTATTTCTGTGAATCAGCCTCTTGAATGGTCCATGGCAAATGAATAGGCACCAAGTTTATATCCAGAAACTGCTCACTCTTACAGCTGCATATCCTGTAATCAGACACTCTGCAAGGAGGAGCAGCCAGTGCTCCCCCCATACATTATATTGAATCTCATCATTTAATCAACCATGTCTGGGAAAGGATGAGCATAAAGAAATTACTTTCTGTAATCAGCTGAGAAGCCCTGATCTTGGTGTTGCAGATGGCTCTTTTCAGCTAAGTAATTAAGTGTAATGTGTCAGAAGTGTGCATTACATACAGCAGTTGACTGAACTCCAGTGAAGAGTAGAGGAACAATTTTACAATTCCCAGATGCTGGAGCATTCCCCAAAAGTGACTTTAAGAAACATAACCACTCCTGGTAGTGGTGATCTCCTAGTTTCCTACCTCTGGTTCTTGAGAGGTGAGAGGAAACAGAGCCAGGCCAGATGTTCATATACTAAAAGTTTTCAGTGTTCTGCTGGGTTTTAGCCCTGCTAGGCCACTCTTTGCCACGTGACCAGCGGACCTAAACAAAATTTTTAACTATTACAAACATTTAAATAGACAGAATTCTCTGTCAGTTCACAGGTGGATTTAAGTCTGAAGTGAAGATAATAATAATAATAAAAAAATTCCTTAGAACAGGTACAAGAAATCCCATGTCATGCTATACCCTTTAAAGTCCTTTTCATGAAGCAATAAATCATAATGCCACAAAGGCAGCATGTATGGAAATTTGCTGATTATTCAAGATCCTGATCCTCCAGGTTAGTAAAATGTTTAAGAGATTTATCTGACTAAATGTAGACGTCTACATATTAATTACTCACCTTCAGCTGTTTTCACAGAGATACAGTTGAAAATGTAATAGGTTCATGATGAATATGATTCATGCCATCTTGGAGTAGATTTTTAAATTTAGCTCAAGAGGAATTTCCCTTCTGACTACCTGTTGCCCTCCATCAGATGCAAAGGAGTTCCAGAGTATTTAGACATCTGCAGTATAATTATCTAGATCTGACTTAAAGTGAATTGTGGCTCATCATCCCTGACTTCAAATTTTTGTCTGCAACCACAGTAACACAAATATTTGGGAATCACTCTGGGTTCAAACACCAAAACAACCCAAACTGTGATAGTGCTGAGATGCCCCGTTATACTGCCTATATTTGCACTGCAAACTCAAGAGAAGCAAAGCCAGTTTGTGAAACCCTGCAACACCCCTTCTCCCTCATATGCCAAGTCAATGTCAACCACATGTAAGTGCAAAGAATCCCTCCAGTAGGCAGCTGAGTTGAGTTTTCTTTGCTTGGACATCTGTTTCCTCATCATCCCCACAAGAAACTTTCTATTCCAGGAGGCCTCATTTGGAGCACATCTGTTGTGAGGGGTCTCTGACTGCATTAATATAAATATTGGTTTTGAAGTTTTTAACTATGAAGAATCAAACGCTCACCTTTATTGCTTACCCTGCAAAATTCACTGAACTATTGCTGAAGGTGATGCTGAGAGAATCACAGATTGATGCTTGGTTTTGGTGCAAGTTAGAATCTGCTGGCATTCATAATATAGTTTATAGCATCTTCATAATCTAAAAATACTGCCAGTCTATGGCTCTGGATGCATGAGGCAGAGTAGTTTGTTTCCACTGACACTTTTCAAGGCTTGCAGTGATATATATAAGGCTGGTTCCAGGAGGCAACAGATACAAAAAACACTTGTGAAGATGTTGGCAGTCACTGAGCTTTGTTTGGTGCCAGAGCTGGAACTGAGACCAGGGATTGGAAGATGAGTGCTGAAGATGTTATTTTATCACTAGGTCTGGCCAAGTGTTCATGTTTGGAACTAAGGAATGGTGCCTGAAACAGACAGATTAATGATGAAAAGTATCTGTTGGGGCAGTGTTCACTTGGGGTGTAGTTGAGGCTTCGCTTTGGCTTTGTCTACTGTTCAGATCCATCAGAGATACAAATGCTAGGTATTTCTGGGTGTCAAAAACTACTTTTGAAGGGAGACTAGGGTGGGGCTGCAATAGCAGTTTCAGGGGTTATAGTTAAGTTTGGCTTCCCCTTAAAGGCAATGGACAACTGGGTTGGACAAGCAGGCTTTAATCTGCAGAAGGAATGTTGCTCTGGCTTTGGTTATGGACTGGTTGCAAAAGAGAACCCTATTTTGTGTCTTTCTTTTGGCCTTCAGCTAAGGCAGAGGTTATGGCTAGCAGGGCCTGATGGAAAGTAGATATTTTTGTGGCAGTGTAGGGGTGGGTCTGATAGCCAGAGGGTAAGAGCTCATTCTCTTTCCAAGCTGTGATAAGAACCGAACTGTAACTATGGTCAGGTGTCATGTTAGGGAAATAGACAGCAGGGCCAGAAGACCAGTGTTTAAAGGTGCAATACAGACGGCCCTGTGGGCTAAGATACGGGCTTGTGCCAGGGGGAAAGAGTATTTCATGCTTCTCTACAGTCTATAGAAGGGTTTCAAAGATATGATCAATTTTACAGTTGGAAACGGCAGATCCTGAAATGTTCATTTGACTCCTTAGAGGTGCCATGTCTCGGAATCAAGCAGACACCGGCGTCGTAGCCTATAACTAGTCCAACTGGACTAGTCTATAACTATTCCAACTGGACTTTGGATTTTTGGCTACCAGGCCCTTAAAATTTTGGCTTACTCTGAGAACACAAAGACTCTGTCTAGGACAAAGGGCTGTGCAAAATCTTGGTGGTTTTGAATGGTCTTCATATTACTTTGATCTCTTCAGAAGGCTATACACACATACATAAGTGATGCATGTGTGGGTATACTTTATGAATTGATTTTCTGTGTTAGTGTAAAGGGTTAATAATGTACCTTGTGGTAGGACTGCTACAGTTATTAACAGCAGGTCCTGAAGAATTCAGGTTTTATGGCTACAGTCTTCAAGGGTTAATCTCTTACAGCAAGAACCATTGCTAGAAGGAATATCTTGTTTGTTTCCAGCTGGGCCTCTCTGTGTAAAAACTAAAGCTTAACTTTATGGGTTGGGAATAAAGTCAAAAGTTTTGGTGTGTCAAATTCTATACATTTAGTATGCAGGACTAGTCCAACCCAAAGTCTTGTCAACGAGTCTTTTACAGCGAACAGCAGAGAGGAATCATTTCCCCACCACTGTTGTGCAGTAACCACACTCCTGACAGTAACAAGAGAGACATCCCAGTAGCAGATGGATAAGGAGTAGAAGGAGTTTGCTTCCTTTTGGTATCAGTCCTCGTCCTGATCTGCTAGGCCTGACAAGATCCTAGTCCTTCAGTAAATTAGGACTCTATAAATGAACCTTAACCACAAACCCTAGCCACAGGCTTAATAATAATAATAAACAACTTATCCAAACAAGAAGAAAGATCATACTTTCCTACTGGTAGCAGTCCAGTCCACAGGCATTTCAGTATCTGTGAAGCCAACTAGCTCTTCAGTTGAATCTTGTCTTAATTATATAGCCCAGAGCTATCACTTCTCTGCAGTTCTTCCTTGATCTTGGAGGAACAAAGAAACCCCACATGGCCCCACATTTCATCCTCAGCAGTGGCCCTTGCGTCACTGCTTTGAGATCTTCAGCCCCTTTTCCATAACCTTCATCCCCTCTTCAGTCTTAATCTTAGGTGTAAATAATTTTCAAGAGATATAAAAATCACGTTAGCTACTGAGATGAACTTCTGACTAACCTTAAGCCAGTTTCTTTCCAATGTGAATTCTATCCCACACTTCCGCATGTGACATGACAAAGCTGCTCCTGCTCTCAGTAACTGCAACCATATGAAGTAGCCTAACCTTTTTTCACAATGTTCTAGAAATTGGAAAATAAAGGAGAAACCAAGCAGGACCCAGCAAATGTCCTAGCAATTTGATCCTTCCAGTTTGGAGCTCTACATCTAAGCCTGTCCTGAACTTAGACATGTTTAGGGCCAGAGAGGTTCCTGCTACAGCAACAACGATCTAATTACAGTATTCACCCTTATTGCAACTCAGCGTGACTTCTAGTTTACGTTAACCATTTGTTGCCTGCACTTTGCAGCCCTCTCTGCAGCACCAGTTCTAGCTGTAAACCTAAAGATAATGCAGAAATATCTACCTGGATTAGAAAAAAAAGTGTAAGTGACTCTGTACCTTGCTTGACCACATTTGTTTTCCATATCAGTGGACCATGCAGAAATGACCCTTGCTTCCTTTGCTCCATACGTTCGTGCCTTATCTCTGTTTCAGCTCATTCTTTTCCTGCCCTAGAAGTGGCACCATGGTTGTTTTCCTATCTCTGACTTTTTCTTTGGCCAAAGATATGTGAGAGAATGGAGGGCTCAACCCTTTAAACACAGCAGCTGCTGCAGGAAAACACCCAAGATTAACTGCTAGCAGACCTCCTGAACATCTTTTGCTTCAGTAAGAAGACAAGGACAATGAGTTCCTCCTGGTAGTCTTTGTGTTAAAGGTCTCTGAAGCTATTGTTCAAACTCTCTAGTTCTGGGTAACAAAAGTGGAAAATGAGTAAGAACTTTTGCAGCTGTTACTTTCCTTCAGTTCTTGGAAAATAATGGTGCTTTTCGTGGGATCCAGTCCAAGTGGTGCCTGGCTGGGGGCAAGCAGAGCTACATCAGCATCCGTGTGTGCTGGAGCCTCTGTGCCTCACCAGCTGGGCCAGGCAGATGAGCCAAGAGCTGCCAACTCTTTGGAGAGGGCACAAGAGAATCCCTAGAGGGAGGAAGAGCTGGTGCGGTACCCTCACACTTCAAAGGGCAAATACAGTGTCGCACAGCCACCTGTCACCTAGGGGATAACTTTATTACCAACAACCACGGGACATGTTAGATTAACTTTGTATCTGTCGGAAACCAGACAAAGTGCAGCTAAACGAGGGCTGATCAGATTTTTTTTTGCATCATCACAGAGTATCACAGGTTCTCCTGCTGTTTCTCAGGCTCTGACAGTGCTCCATGAAGTTAGATGCTGATAATCTCTCTTTAGTTTTCTTCACCACTCATCTTTTCTCATCAATTTCACTTTACAAGTCCCTTGGTACTATCCAAAACTGGTTTTTACACCCACTCAGAGGTTTTATCGCATCTACTATCGATATCTTACTCTGATTAGCCTTTTCTTTTAAGTTTTGGTTTTTTAACTTGCTACAGTCTCTGAACTGCCTCTGTCCAGTTTATGTTCTTACTAAGCTAAATTAAATACAAGTAAGACCTTTTCTCTTACAAGGTCAGCTTTTTCTCAGGTCCTTGCAGGGCAGTTTATCTAGCCAGGTTGTTTTGGGACCCACAATACCACATGAGTAACAATGCCTCCCATTGCAGCTGGCAACCAGCTGCTAAAACCTGCTTAGGAATCTCCAAGGACAGACTGTCCTGCAGACCTTGGGGCATTAGCAAAACAGATTTACAGACCCAAAAGCCCTAAGGCTTTAAGGGTGGGAGTACACGTGGAGAGGGCTTCCAGGTCTGTTTTGACTGAAAGGAGTCTGTTTGCGTGCACCACGGCTGCCTACAGTAGAGCTCAGTGTGTGCTATGTGGGAATGATTGCTGGATTAACTTAAAAGCATGTTGTAGCTCTCATTTAAGAAGCTGTTGTAGAGTTGCACAGTAGTATCCTTAGAACTACTCCAGTAAGCCCCACTTGGACCAACACAAATATCACCAATTCTCTGCCCTGATATTCCTCCTAGTTTAGGGCATCAGGCAATACACCACCTCGCCCATTTCCACACTAGATTTTGAACCTTTGCCGGCTCATTAGCCAGCGGGGAGCTCTCTCATCCCTCCTGGGAACAGCAACAGGTTTTCCCGGGCTTCTCATCCTGTCTTTGTCCCTGCTGCCCAGCCCCTGTTACCTCCTGCCAGCACATAGGCAAATGAGACCTGCTTACACCTGAGTTAAGCTTTAGTCCTCACACACAGATTTGACACCAGTCCTGGCAATTCTCAGAGCCACCTGCAAAGTTTGGACCTTACTAGTAGTAACCTTAAATCCTTCTCAATCTAAAAGCTAAAGTAAAACTTTCCACCCCATGCCATATTTGTATGACCCTCTCTTTAGCACAAATCAAACTTCACTCTCTGCTTTCCTAAATAATAAATCTTAACCTAACCCTAATCTCAGTGCAAGCAGTAATCCTGTTACCCCAGCACGATTTAGTATGCCACATGACTGTGACTTTTTGGAGCCTGTTGCTTAATGGTTTGCGGTTTTTTTTCCTAATTGAACTGTAGGTCATTATAGTCAGTGTCATTTCTTTTCTCATTTGTTGCCAATTCTCATGTCGACGTTAAGGAGAAAATAAAAAGCACATGTAGGCAGAGTTAGGAGTCAGGTTGTGCTAGCAGCAGGGACTAAGGGTTGGGGTTGTTTTAGCATTCCAGGTTAACAGAACTAGAATTTGTGGGTGGAATTAGGTGTCAGAGTAGGACAGAAAGCTTTGTCTTTGAGACTGTTGTACCAGTACCTCTGGACAGTGATGAGAGGATCAGGAAGTTTGGATTTGCAAGGCTGTTGTGTGGTGAAGGGATTGGTTTGCTGCTGCACCCCAGGGAGCCCACACAGGTGGTCTGGAAAGAGCTCTCCCAGCGAGGATACTGCCCATACCAGCACCCTGTGCTCTTCTGTGAATAAGGAAGGGTATTTCGTGTTTCCTTCCCTCGGCCTAATCTAGGGTGTGGCACACTGGTCAGGCACCTGCTGCACCTGGCATGGCACTGGTGTCAGTGAGCAGTGTATGGACTGAGAAAATCCCACTGCAGTGTCTTTATTACAGAAGCCTGTCCAAGAGCAGATGAGGTGCAGATATCATTCTTACTGAGAATTAATATTTATTCCATGGTTGCATCACCAGCAACATACAGGCTTGAAGAGTTTTATTCCCACAAGCATTAGGGAGACTCAAGGTACAAGTGCCTCCTTCATCATCCCTGTTAATTTAAGTGAGTACCTGAAACTTGCATACCTTGCCAGCAAACCTGAGCCAGCATAACAGGTTCTACTTGGAGTTGCCATAGCATCTTGTTTAACCTAAAAAACAACAGAACCTGAAATTTTCTTGATGTGGCAAGAGGTTAATTTTCCTGAGCCAAAGGGCCTTCAGATAAAGAGGGATCCCGTGACAAAGGTAAAGAGGCAATTTGCAATGATGGAGGTCCTTAAATATGCTGGGAATTGTATAAGAAAAAAGTTATACAAACATATTAACACGATACTGTAAAAACTGAATGTAAGTCTTGTTGAAACAGGTCATATTGGCAAGCCTAGAAAATGAACTCACTGGTTATATAGGCTTAACAGCAATTCATTTACCACAATTTATAACACAGGCCTGTCTGATGGCTGAATTCATCATGGTGGGCTTAAAGGGAGTCTGCATACATATCCCAAGCAGTTGGATTTTTCTGAGTGATGATGAAATCGAGGATTTAAAGGGAAACTTTCAGAAATATATTTGTGTTTCGGAATCTCTCAGCTGCTGATGGAGAGCAGGTAGAAGAACTGTGCTGTGTGGCCTGTTTTCAGCCTTATGTGGGTATGGGGCTGTGTCTCAGCCTGAGACATTACATACAGTGTCTAATCCTCTAAACCATAAAATCTCACGTGAATAGTGCCATTGATGAAGGTTGCAGGTAAGGGCTGCTTGTGTGAATGACTGCTTGAAGGATTCAGCCTTCTAATTTCAGTCCGTAGGGAACTTTCCTAGCTGTGTTTTGTGTAAAAACACCTAAAAATCAGGTCCTAATAAGATTCCTGGCAGACTTGCTGCTGTGGTGTAGAAGGTATTGCTGATATTTAGCTGATGGCTATGACTGTGGAAAATGATGAACAGATTAAGGCTCTCGGTGGAGTTGATCCAATTGCACGGGGAGCAGGCTTCGCTCCTAAATGTTGGTGAGGCTGAACTCTGGGACTGGGGATAGAAAACAGAGACAGTCAGGGAAAACGCTATGAAATACAGTGAAACTGACCTTCCAGTCTCAATTTTATGCCCAAAGGAGAAGGTGGGAGGCAGGAAAGAGGGAAAGACTCTGGTTAATAAACTTGTGTTCATGATGTGAGTCATTCCTCCAGTGTCTGCAAAGAACCAGGTAATTTATCTGCCAGGGATAAATTAACACTGTAACTGCTTTGCCAGTCTAATTACCTTACAAGCTAAAAGGAAATGAGAAGTTGTTCCTTAATAGCTTTTTCTACAATGAACTGCTGCAAACATAGGCAGTAAAAATAATGGAGATGAGGAGGTGTGTGTGGAGTAAGACCAGTGTCTTGCTCTAAGTAGCGAGGTTTGCTCATTCTTAGAGAAACAGGAGAGAGGCAAATTTGATACTGTAAGATACATTGGATAGATGTGGCAGACAGCTGTCTCAGGTTAAGAAACTTGGAGAGCCTTCTTCCTTACCAAGTTTGCTCTGTTGCACACAAGGACTATTTCATTCTAAATATTTTACGTGAATATGAACTATTGATCATTCCAACCAAGAGATACATTGGTTGGTTGGTTTTGGTGTTTTTTGGTTTCTTTGTTTTGTTTTTCTTCACCATTCCACATCTTCTTTCATGCAAGGCATAACTGGAGAGATAATTCATATAATTATTTGGACTCATATTTCAATGCAATACTATATTTTTTTTGTCATGAAAGAGTTTTTCTGGTGCACCCAGGGAAAGGAATATTAAGGTAAATATATTCCTGGGAAAGTGAATTTGAAGGCTTCAGAGAGCCGAAACTCTAATTCTGTGTCCCTTTGCTCTTCTCTGGAAGTTTCAAATGATGCCACAAATTTGGCTGTGGGCACTAGCTGTGGAAAAAATCAATGGCTATGGCATAATGAACTTGATCTGAGGACAGTTGACAGGTAGTCATCTTTCACATGATCAGCTTATTACTAGATGCTTCTCTAGGCAGAATCAAACATTTAAGTATTGTTCTAAAGACCTCTGTATGTGGGATTTAACATTTTAGGCTGAAAATCTCAGAGGATTTTACTGTCCCAGTACTAAAATGCTGCAGTATAGGTAAAGGAGAGGTGAGCTTTTTGGAGACAGTTGCTGGAGCAGAAACAATCAAGAAACTCACACTGGGAATATTTGTACCTGCAACTTCCCACTCAAACCCAGTATTTACTGTGAACAGGCTTTCAGAGACTGTCTAGTGTGACAGTTGCTTGAATTAAATGCCAATTATTCATTACTTAGTCACCAAAATGTCTGATAGTGCATCAGTTTCTTAGCAGTTGTACAGCGGGTTAGGGAAAAAATAATCAATACAACACCTACTCAGCAGAATTTATTGATTTTTAGTCAAAACGAAAATGTTATGCAGAGATGGTTCTGATTCAGTGGAAGTCACAAATAGATATTTTCTCCTGGGACCACTGTACTTGATTAAAGGGGTTGATGCAGCTTCTCTGCCAGAGGCTGCTGCCTCAGCTGAGCTCCTGATCAGGTGCTCCCTAAGGCCTGTCCTGCAAAATCAATCCTGGCAAATCAAAGGGGTGGATGGGGAATAACGAGCTTGACTGTTTAAAGGAATAAGGGGGTGCTCAGGTAGGAAAATCCTGGGAAACAGTATCCTCTTCCCCCTGTATGGCTGGACTTGGAGAGAACACCCAGAAGCCTGAGTGCCTGTGACACTTGGATGTCCATGAACCAGGTTTGCTTTTGTCTTTCTTTTGACTCCAGACAATTTGTTTCACTGGTTCCTCCGTCAGGCACCCAGTGTTACACCTTGGGAGTTTCCAAGCCCCACATCTGTGGGGCACTTGGACAAGCAGGGGTTCTTTGGTAGTATTTGGTAGAGATGCTAAATATTTTCTGTACTGATAGAGTTTTGAATTATGCTGGAGGCAAAACTGTTTCAAAAGGCTGAAGTCTTCTGCACAGAGGACTCTGATCTCCCAAGATGTCTCTGACTGTTTTGAAATTACAATGATATTCTGACTGAAAGTGCACAAAAAGGCAGGCTCAAAAAGTGCTGGAAACTGAGATATAAAGGTTGGTCCTATGCAAAATGGGCAATTGCTGACATAGCGTTGTAAGAAACTGGAAGGGTGGTGAAATGTGTTTGGAAACTCTCTTCAGGGAAAAATAATTTCAGCAAGCTTTGGAAAATCTTACGGACTTTTCTGGTACCCTCTGTCACCCCTTTTCTTCCCTTGTCTCTCTGAAGTAGGAAGAGGAAGATTCAGTATGCAGTAATTTGCTCAAAACCTTCATGAAGAATGAACTTTGGGGCAAAACTAAATGGAAGCAATAGAAAACCGGTGTGCCATACAATGGCTGGAAATGCAGTTTTGACACCTCTCAATTTCTTTATTACTGAAGAGTGTTTGAAATACAGAGCCTTCCTGTGTTGTGCCAGTAGAGCAGTGGCTCTCCCACACTATGGTTACATGGGAGCATATGGCTTCTATATGAAGGAAGTAGTATACACAAATAAGGCCAGCAGAAGATGGTTTTATCCTCCAGCCTCTCACTGGTGGCAGTAATTCAAAAGATTAGATATTCAGACTTTGAAATCTGGAAAATTTATGAGTTTTGGGGTAAAATAACTGGAATCTTGCAAAGACTTGCAGAAAGAACTGTGCTTTCAATCTGTGTTTAAATCCATTAAATGATGTAACCTAAGAAAACGTATTAGTCTCCTAATTCTATATTTTCCTTAAAATGTGGTCTTAATTTTTTGTTTCTGTTAATTCCTTTTTCCAATTCTTGATTTACGTCCCTATTAATTAGGGTTTTGTATACTCTCTGAAACAACATTTGTTGATTTCAAATCAGTTGGGCAGGAGAGAATAAGGAATCACAGGAAAAGTAAGGGGATTTTGATGGACAAGAAATCCATCTGCTGGATTTCCTATTAGAGATCCAACATTGCCTGAGAAAGCAGGATTAGTTAGAATTTCAGCAACAATATTCTGTGCATTGGGTTTGTTCCCTGACCCTAAATTGGTCAGATACAACCCAAAGTAGCTCCTGTTGATTTTAAATGTGCTGGAGATTTTTATAATCATTCCAACATTGGTGGAGAGGGAAAGAAGAAGACGGAGTTCTAGAGAATTAAATTATAACTGAGTATGATTGATTATATCTGTATTTTTTCACTTTGTTCATAATGTATTTTTCTCTTAGAATAGTTTGTCTTATGTGCCAAGATGTCAGGAAAATGTTTGTTCAGTGTTATGAATCTTATTTTAAGCTAGAAAAGGAGATGACTAAGTAACACCAAACCTGTATTAACTTTTTATATATGTCCCCAGTTACAGAAGACTTTCTTACAAAGCTGGATCTTTTCATACCTCCAGGGGACATTGGTGTGATACACTTTTAACCCTGTTTTCTGCCTTGTGCACAAACATTTTGAAGATTGCTCTGCAATTATTAGACCATTCTACTCACCTTTCTTTTTTATACATACATATATATATATATTCAGTATCTTCTTTCTCAAAAGACAGGAATAGTCACAGATTCCACAGTGTAACAGGAGAACCACCATTCTTGGAGAATGGGGGCAGTGAAACAAAAACTGAATGAAACTAGAATATAATGTTATTAAAGTTGGTCAAAACCAAATGGCTATGCTATTGGTGGCATTGCACCTGGCATGCTGGTTAAACAAGTGTGCTGTCCAGAAACTTCCATTACCTTGTGGAGACATGAGCTGTTATATTACAGTTCTTCATCTTAGAAGGTGGTCATAAGAAAGTTTAGTGCTGAAACTGGAAGAATTATACCAGAAATAAAATGCATAAGGTCACTGAAAATGCTTACACAAGTGTGTGTGGTTATTCAGTTATAAAAAGCCTTTAATTTAGTAAAAAAAAGTCGGCTGTTTAGGAAAGGCTGGAATGCATATAAAGGTTGCTCTGGGACTTAAAATCTATTAAAAAGTATTGTGAATAATTACTTGTGGTAAATGTTACTAACTTTGACTCGTAGGGTCTGATGTGCATTGGTTTAATGTTCCAAATAACAGGTCTTAAAATGCAGATTCTTCGCTTTCAACTGTCCCTAATACCCTGATAAATTAACTCTTAGATTAACACTTCATTGAATTAAGGGAATCAAATACGTTCTTTAGAATTTGCATGACTCTTTTATAAGAGTTCAGCTGTGTTTTTCAGAAACAATTAAAAATTCAAAAATTTTGAAAACCCGGAGTCTCGCTTGCTCATAACTTCTGAAAAACAGATTAATTTTTCTTCTTCTGTCTTTTTCTTCCTTTGTGTAGCGCTGTTCCTTTGCTGACAGGAGCAGCGTTGCCACGCAAAGATGGGTGCGGTGCTGCTTGTGTGTCTCCAGCTCAGGAGGGGGACAGCAGTTGTTGCTGTGGTGGGGAGAGCAGATCAGGAGACGTGGCTTAAGGGCTCAGCTCTGTACTTCTGTGTACCGAGGGCGTGTGATCAGCTGCTGCTTGCTTTCAGGAGCATCCCTTGCTCCACTTGCACTGTGGTGTGTGTGTCATAGTCACGGTCTTAGGATCTATCTTCAGTAGGGTCTCTTTTCTCTGTGGCCACTTGTCTTTAGTGTGAGGAGCCTCGCTTTGGATAACAATAAGAAAATCTGTCTTCTAAAGAAAAAGGTGTTAAGCCACAGCTGAGGATGACAGACTTACTTTACCCATGAAATCACTGGATTGCACTATGCATTAAGCGCTGTACCTCTACCCCAAGTAAAGAGGTGAGGAGGAGAACTGCTGAAGACTTAATGTTAGTGACTATGTAAATATAATATGCTTTATGGGAAAATCAGTTCAGAATTTCACAAAATGTGTTGTGCTAGAGAGTGATGGAATGGCATTTCACTCGGGCATGGCATGGAAATTTCTGTGCAGAAGTCATAACCAGGCCCTCTGGAAATGTTCATTTCACAGCCTATAAATAGGTGAGACCACCAGCCCTGCAAAGGGTTACTAGGCTGCTGCCACTTTCTGGGCAGGCAGGAAAGTCATAAAATGAGGATTTCATTACTTGGTTGTGGAACTGGAAAGACAAAAACATTGCTTTCAGGACTGAGGAGGAGAACTGAGTGAGAACTCAGAAAAGATGAGGAGCAGAATGCCTCCAGAAGAGCAGGAGTGGATGCTCCATGGGTGTCGTCTGAAGGCTTTTGCTTGGCAGCTGGAGAGCCCGGCTGAGCAAACAACAGAGAACAATTTTACTCCTCCAGAAAGGTTCTCTGAGCTTCTGTCACAGACAATGCCAGAAGGCTGGGTACCCACTGCTTGTTGAGACACCAAGTCTTGAATTTGACCAAGCAAGTGTTTACATTGCAAAGGATCTGAAACATCATTAGTTCCACTTCGAAATACACTTTACATGTACTTTCATTTCTAAAATGCCTAAAGCCTGTAAACGCTAGAACCTAGATTATGCTTAACTACTTGAGCTTCTGGGATTTGAGGGTGTCTTTAATTTAATTTTTCATAGCTTAAATATTAACTAAAGAGAGTATATCCACGGCTGGTGGTGAAACGAGACCAGTTTGAAATACTAGTGATGGTTTGACTGGTGTCCATGGATCAGGACCATGAGCACAAAGGTAGCATTTCCCCCTATATATCTGCTCTTGCTTGTTTTGGAAGAAATGCTCTTTCTCATCTTCCTGAGAGGAGGAATGACTTCGGATTGATCAATTTAGGTGTGTGGACGTAAGGCTTATCAGCGCATGCAGAAAATATTTCTTTGAGCAGTGGGGTAATGTCAGATGTAAAAGAGCAGGCAAAGCAGAATAGATAAGAAAAAATAATTGTAATATAACTTGTGCAATTAAAAACCCAATAGGTTTTTGCAGAGAACAATGAAAATTAGTGTTGTGAAAGTGGCAAACAGGAACCATACTCTCTGCAGCCATTCACACAAATCTCTTTACTATGATGGCAAATTAATGTAATTTTTTACTCATTTCTGAAGTAGATAAGATTTGAGATTGAGAACTCCATTTTCTGTGAATAACATGATCCAGTTTCAATTTAGAAAACAATTAAAGATAGTGGCTACTGATGCCTAAAAACCTTGGAAATATTTCCAACGTTTATTGTTGGGTAGGTAGAAAAGAGTAATATGGTCTCTACAAGAATATTTTTGAGACCTCATTTAACTAGCACTACGAATATACAAAAATGTAACAACTGCACTACAAACAGGTGACTGGGGCTTAACCTGACCTGCTTCTGCTTGCAGTTTCTATAGCTAATGCTACCCTTTAGAATACACCATTTTCCTGTGAATTTGTGGACAATAGGAAGCAAGACTTGCTTTTAGCTGCCCTTCTAGACCACAGGCATTTTAAATCAGGGGATAAACATATTCCTGAAGAAGATTTGGTAAAACCTTTTGCTTGTTTTTCTGCAGATCTGAAAAAAAAAAGGTTTGGAAATCCTTTTGTCAGCTCTCAAAACTTGGAAATGTTCAGGTACACCGTAGTAAGAAAGATGTTTAACTTACAGTGAACAGGATCAGGAAGTATTTTACAGCTCCTGTAAGTTATTTCTGTCCGTTAGGTAAGGGTCCATTAAACTTTGTTTATTTAGGTTTGTTTATTTTTAATTAAACTTTGTTTATTAAGGGTGAAGAAGAGACTCTCTCAGTGATTGCATAATGCTTCTCTTCAACAGCATATTGTATGTTTTCTGATAGTCTTAGAATAGTCACATCCTGACTGATATGTTGGGAGAAGTTTTATAAATATGTTAGACCATTAAAAAACTGATGATTCAGATTTTGGTTGTAAGTGTACCTCTGCACAAACACATTATTGCCCATGTCTGTACTACCTCTGGAACACCTGACTTCCTTCTAATTTCAGAAAACAAACAAGTTAATTTAACCACTTTCCCTGTGAAAACAGTGCAGGCTTCAGGCAACTCTACTGTTTACTGGAGCTTAGAGATTCAATGGAGATTGGCCACTGTGTTTGTCTGAGCAGTGCTCTGTACTGAGGGACCAAGGGGAACGTGTTTGCATGCCATCAGAGTATTGGTTTCGGAAATTATATAATTTTCTGACCTGTAAAACCTTATTTTCTTGATTATTCAAAGTACTACATTGGTATGTACTGCTGTAATAGCCAAAAGACTACTTCCCTTGACTAAACTGACTTGGACTGTCTGTGGAAAACTTAGAATCAGTACAATCACAATTTAAAACTTTACACTAATTTCTCTTGCATGTCTAAGGGATGGATTTTTTAAAAATCTAAAATGGGTAAATGTTACTTTGAGTAATAGATAATTGTATTTGTGCGTATAAAACTTGCATTTGCCAGAAAAGTACCTGACCTGTTGAGAAACACTGTTCTAAAAACCCTCTTAAATTAAACTTTGTCAATTAATTAGATTTTTGTAGGGGAATGAATAGTTTATTGTGTCTGGGGTGGATATGATGAAAAGAACATCTCACCTCACAGTAAGTTTAGGCAACAACAAAAGCTTTCCATCAAAGTTTCTAGACTTTCAGCAGATTCAACAAGTATCAATAATTAAATGCGTGTACTGAGTTGAACTCTGGAAGAGAGCTGGTAAATTATTTCCTGGGATCCTTTTAGCTTTGCTTTCTGTTTGTCATTCTTTCCCATCACCTCACCACCCACTCTGCTCCCCCTATCCCCCACCAAGGAGCTGGTCATTAGTCCCTTTCAAAAAAGGAGTGAGCTTTTCTAGACATCCGTGAGAAATCTGTGCCACATTGGTTATAGCCCTGAGGTTTCTGTGTCACAAGCAATGAGTCAACTATTAAATCAGGTGCTAAAGCACCTCATGAAGTTGGTTCTTGTCTGGGCTTAGTTGGTGGATATGCTTTCCTCTCACTGTCAGACTGAGCATGGAAATCCCCAGATGTGGACTTTCCTCCCCCCAAATGTGGGCTTTCCTTCCCAGCTCATTTGTGGAGTCAAAGCCACTCAAGAGCAACTCTGTCAAGGCAAACCAGGCAGTAACTACTGGCTTGTTCCCAGGGAAAGTAGGTTCAGAAACCAACCTTTAAAGGCCATCTGGATTTGAGATGGGATGGACTAACCAAGATCAATTCAACTAGTACTAAACTAGCCACAGAAATGTGTGTGCTGCTGAGTTACCTGGAGACTGGCATACCCTTCTTAAAGGAACTTGTCCTCATGTGGTTTTCATTTCAAAGAGAAAAGTGCTCATGGCTGACAGACAAGATATTGTCTTTGGGAAGATGTCATTCTTAGAGTCGTGGCTTTCTGCCTCAGGGTCAGGTTTTGATCCATTTGTTTCTTTCTTTGAAAGAGCATGACCATGACAAAAAGAGGAGGTAACCACGGCAAGCATATACATTTTAAAATCCATTCCAAAGCATTTTAATGTTATTCATTAGTACAGTGTGCTTCACTCACACTTCACCAGGTGGCAGCTGGCTTTACTGAGTGTTCTCTCAGATTATAGTTGTATTGTCATTTGCTGGGCGCTTCAGATCTTGAAATTAGGCTGAGTGGCTATAATCCTCCCACGTCATACCTAGTAGCCTTCTTTGGCAGTCAGGTAACACGCTTTCTGTGTGTTTGCTAAAGGTTTTGAGATTGCTTTGTACTATTTTAAACAATGGTATCTTGATATTCTTTAGACTTTGTTCCAGTGCTTGGTGCAATTTATGTTGCATTTAATCAGTGGTGCCTGCGAGATTGTCTTTGTTCCTTTACAATATAAGTTAATTCCCAGTAACACTACTTGAAATAATAGCTCACTTGAAAAGTCAGAAAAAGAACAATCTCTTTGAAAAAATCAGGATAAGTGAGAATGAGCAGAAGTTTACTCCTTGATTTACAAATGGAGAAATAAAATTTGATGTATAGTTACTTATTTAATCTCTCACTGAACATAGGCACTAATTTTCTAGTGAGAATATATACATGTTAATAGAAAAGTTAAAAAACGTATTACAGGTGTTTAGGAATTTGTTGATCAACCAGTCTGGTTCTTTTAACCAGTGGCTCAAAAGTAATACCAAAATAAACATGTTGCACAGCATTACATATATAGGACTTCTAATGCTGGCTTAAAGAGGAGAAGGAAGAGGTTGTTCTTGCCTTCTGACTGGCAGCAGGATCTAGTGCAGATAACTCAAGGACTTCCACAAATGCTACTGGTATGGTCTTACTGGGAAACTACACTGAAGCAGAAATTCGATCCAGTTTGGATTTATATTGTATTTTCTCTCCCTTCTGGACATGCACACTGGAGTCTGGCACTGTCTGAGAGGACAAACTGTCTGAAGGACTCCAGGTGGACGTATAGGGATCAATCAGATAAAATATAGGTTGCAGAAACAATTCACTAAAAATTAGTTATTTGAACCACAGCCACCTCAAGCCTTTCCCCTTCTAATAGGCAACAATAAATCCATGAAGATTAAGCTATCCTTCCCTTCTCAAGTTTTGCCAAGAAGTTACACAAAACTTCCTGATCAGCATTTTTCTTGATGCCTTTTGCAAAGCTTGGTGTTATAACTCATCTTTATTTAAGCCTGGAATAGTGCCAGAAGACTTGTATCTCAGTCATTTCAGGAAGCAATTTCTGACACTTGCCCAGTCCAAAAGGAAATAAAACTTGCAAAAAATTTATTTGCAATGTCTGGATAGCTCTTTGTGATTGTAGTCTTCGCAAAGGAGAGTACAGAGGCTGCTTCCTCCGGGTGCTTCCAGGAGGACACACCGCCCTGAGGGTTCAGGGAAGGGGTGGAGCTGAGGTGGCACTGTGACCCTCAGCATTAGCCCAGGTGGGGTTGGCCTTCAAGAGGGGGAATAAAGCTTTACTAAAGCAGATGGTGAAGTCCAGCTTCTCCTGCTCTGTTCCTCTGCACTTCCACCGGAATCCTTTGATACCCTTAAAATCAAAGGGAACCGATGAAAAGTCTGCCTACAACTTTCCAAAATCCTAATTGGACATATAGCACTGATAGCTGGGAATGCCCCTGGTTTAATCTTTTTTTAATTCAATACAACTGCAGTCAGAGGCTGCTGGTACCTGGAGGAAGGGAAGTGGGTGCAGTACAGAGCATCTCAATGAGCTGTGTGACCAGAATGGGACAGCATGCTGTGTTCGGGATATGCACACCCTCAGAAAAAAAGACTGGCAGTGTGGAAAAGGCTCTCGTTGTTGAGGATTCCTAGCCAGGCAGCTCTGCAGCTTTTTGTAGGTAACATTTTCTAGCTCTTACGTTTTATGACTGATGCTTAGGCACAGTAGAAGCGGCCAGGGTGTGAAAAGAACAAACAGTTCAATGTCAAGAGCGAATCATGTGGCTGCGAGTCAGCCTGCTCGCTTGCCGCACTGAAAGGCAGCCAGGTTACAGCTGGAAATTCCCACTCGGGACATAAAATTAGAAACTGTTTTGTACCAAAAAGAGTGGAGATGTGGAGAGAGACAGCCACCCACTACAGCAGGGAAACCCCCACGTTCTTGAGAGAGTTTCAAGAAGGTGGAAAATCAGATTTGGTGGTGAAGGTGAAATGGCAAAGGTACCTGGAGACTTCAGTGCAGTTCATCAGAGATCTGGAGCTGCAGCGAGCTATTGACCAAGCCACCCTGCTGCGGTGCCCACTCCTGCCTCCAGGCTTTCCCTGGCAGCAGCCCTACCCCATCCGTGAGCCCGGGCCCAGCGCCTGTGCCTGCTGCCCACGGGCAGCCGCCGGTGCCCAGCGGCTGGTCACAGCAGCGCCCAGTCAGGCACTGGGGACTTGCTGCCAAAGCCTGTTTGACACTGGCACATTCCGGCAGAAGAAAGTCAAAGAGCTTTAGAGATGTTTGTTTTTACTTCCAGCCTTCTTCTTGTTTATTTTTGGCAAAGGTATACGCTGCTCTTGCTTTAGCAGAGGATTGATGACACGTAGCCTTCCCTTCTTGACGTTATGCTGTTCTCAGGGCAGCAGGACTCCGTTCTGCTTTCTCTCCCTGTTTAACAGTTAATGATCTGGAAAAAAAAAAAACAAGGGGTAAGGTGACATTGGCAGCGCTGCAGCTCCCGGGGGAGACGGGCTCTCTGCTGGAGCTTGTGCCCTCTCTGGCTGTCGGGGGCCAGTAAGGAAAGTAGCCGCTGGTGCTCCCAAATAGCAACCGCTTCTTATCACATCTTTTATCCTTGAGACTGTGATGAGAGAGCAATACTGGAAACTGCAGAATACCGTCTTTGAAAGCCATTCTGAACATTGACTTGATTTACCACTCTGGACTTTCAGAAGGTATATAATTTTCTCTCAGAAAATGCATGTTCAAGAGATATAAACAGCCAGCTGCTGTTCTAAAATTGTCACCTCATCACAACTGCTCAGGTATCAAGAATGTCAGCAGTACACCAGGACGATGAGAGCAAGGGACTTTACCTCCCACCCTGGGTAAAAACACCATGATCACAGTAATGATATTCTGATTCTCTAGTTCATAGCAGAGAAAAGAATCAGAGGTGGCAAGGAAGCATATTTCAGTTTTATACTCTCAAAAAATGTTTCAAGTATATTTATATTTTTCAGTTGGGTGAATTGCTGGAAGATTAAAAGTTTTATTTCTTCCATGAATCCAAGTAAATGTGAAGCATTGATTTAAAAATAAATAAGCATTGATTCCTTTAGTCACTGTCACTTTAACACTCCCAGTGGCAGTGCTGCTTGCAGAAGGTTAACAATGTACTTTGCTGGCTTTTAAGTCACACAGCAGAGAAGACAAAGCTCTTCCTGCTCAAATTCTTGATGGTGCACTGCAAAATGATATGATAATTACATCACATTGAGCACACGTTCACTAAGTCAGCAGCTCAGTTTTGCTTAGCTTGCAGCATGCCATGGGCATTTAGGGATGCTTTTCCATTTGCTGGTGAGATGGAATCTTTTACACATCAGTGTGGCTTTGGGACTGTAGTCTGGAGCTAATCAGGAGGTATCTGCATGGTATTTTTTGTTAGACCTTCTCCTTCAGTCAAATCAAACATGTATACTCTCAGTACTAGTATTTCAGGTTTGGTATCAGTCCCTTCGGTTATCCATTTGTTTCTGACAAGAGTTCTACTGCATTTTTTACAGAGGGATGATCAAGAAATGCAGTCCCCAGGCTTCAAAAACACAAAAATGTTGTTGGTTCAGGTGCTTCACTTCAGAAAGGTGAAACCACAGCAATTCAGACTTCTCAATTTCCCTGTGTCCCATCATGTGAGACACCTTGACTCAGGTTATTTGATCTGGAAGGGCAAAATGCTTGCACAACTGGTCACTTGTGGGAGGATGAGATGAGGAGGCCCAAGCTGGTGTGTCTGCTACCCTGGCAAAGGACGTGGGGCTCAGTGATGGGTGATGCTGCAGTGGGGCAGAGAGAGGCTGTGGCACAGTGCTGCTGCCAGGGGTGCCAGTGGCGCTGGAAGAGGGCAGGTCTGATCTCTGGACATGGAGCTGAGTGGGCCCAGGGGATTCCGAGTCAGATTCAGGGAAAATAACTTCCTTACAGTATGCATGGTGCTTGCTAAGTCATGAGCTCTTTAATTCCCAGTAACCACGATTCCAATTCAGGAACAGCATCCATGGAAGCTGTTGGGAACTGGTTGTGCACTCACTGCTTGTGCCAGCAGGTTTCCTCACATGAGCAGTCCCTGGTAACTGTGGTAAAGGATGTGGGCAAGGCAGGCTGGTCAGAGCAGCTCTTTGGGAACCATTGAAAGGTTTAGGAAAGAAACTGTCCCGTCTTTGAGCTGGCTGTGGAGGAGGCAGGGAGTAACTGTTGCTTAAAATGCAGTTCCAAAATGCAGGAACCTGTTCTAATTTCACCTTTCATGCTCCTTAGGACGTGCCTACAGAGCACAGCCTTTTCTACTGTGACCTGTCAGGTAGATAAAGTGGTACAAGCTCATTAAACCAGGTACAGTATAAAGAAAACAAGGTTTGTAAAGAAAACTAGTAGTCCTTGTTACAGCAACCAGTGTACTGGAAAATAAATAGAGAAGATTTCAGGTACCTGGGCCTTTTCCCAGATTGTCTGCTCCTTACACAACCACAGGTACACACATGGTTACTACAACACTGCAGATGTGTTACTGTAGTAACACAGCTGTTCCCAGAAAAGGAAATACACAGGTAACAAGCCCTGCAGTGGGTGGTTGTATTTAAAAAAAACCCCAAAACCCAAAAAACCCCCAACCAAATGAAAAAAACCCACAAGCAAAAAAACCCCCAAAGTAAACCACTTTAACTGAACTCTTCCCAGCTCAGTTCGGCTTTGAATCAGGATTTAGAGCAAAGTTTATCTTGCCACATAGTACCAAAATATGACTTTGCAAACAAGTCCAAATTTTCCATGTCCACTTCTGCAGAGCAGAAAAAAGCATAAGCTTTTCCATTGAACTGTGAAGCTGGTAATTCCTTTTGCTGACCGATCAAGTTACACGAGGCACGTACACCTGGACGCTTGGTGATAACCGGGATCTGAAGGTTCCGTCAGTGCTCCTGGCTGCAATGACATGAGGCCAGGGCAGCTGGAAAGTCCACACAGTCACTCTGAAAATTGAGTGAGTTTCATACAGTTGTGAGTAATATGTTCACACATCTGTTTCCCTGATGCTTCTTGTATATTCAGTGTTTCATGCAGTGTCTGGATTTCGTGCTACCTAGAATATCCGTATTGTCAGTTCATCAATGTGCCATAGGAATTACCAAGGATGAACCTGGAGGGTTTTGACCACTGTCTAGAATGTTACTGGCATTCAGAGAGGAATATGTTTTAGTAACACAATTATTTGTGAAAGAGCTAAAAAACCCCATTATCCAACTGATTGTCGGCAGCTTGATGATCAAGGAGCCCATTGAAATGCGCGAGGTGATTTGTGCTTTGCAAACACCATTGATTTAGTCTGGCTGCCAGATTTGGGAATTAATGCTGTAGCGATTTGTGCGTGTTTCATGTTTCCATAGCCGTCGATCTGGAGATGTAGATCCAAAATCAAAAACAAGCCCTTGAATCTGGGAGGGCTGGGGGGGAATACTGAACTCCACGGAGCAATGATGAAAGACTAAAATGCTGGTTGCCATTCACCATGCTTGTTAAGGCAGACTGTACCTTTGTTCTCGGGGTCTACTTTCTAGACTTTTAAAAAATTTATTTCTTTTACTTTCTTCCAACAGACTGGCAAAGAAATATTTCAGAACTACAATAGCCTTGCAGTGGTATTGGCTTTGAATTGAATCTAGTTTCTCTATGCATTTGAAATAACAAGGAGGTCATTAACTGTGAGGTTTGTATTGGGCTAAGCAAACTGACTAAGAAGTGGTTACAGAGAATGCAAAAAACATCTCCTAAGCAAGAGAATGGTTCAGATGTGTGAGGAAGTCTTGGGTTTTAAAGTGGCTGTATAGACAATAGCTCTTTTAGGACACTCAAATGAAAAGTTGCTTATTTGATCTCGCAAGAAGATGGAAGATGTCTCAGCACAAAATGGTGAGCCATTAGGAGATTTGGATTAGGAAGGAATAATTTCTGTTCTGAGAGTAAGGGAATACTGCAGCTGAGATTTTTGTTCTACAAAGACATATAAAGGGCTAGCAGCAGAACAGTGTGCTACTGCATTGGCAAGATGACAAGATTTGAAAGTGGCAGATTTTAAATAAATAGGTGGAAACGCAATTACTTAAAATAAATTGGGTTTTGTCTCGTTTTATTTCGCTATTTTTCTCACTTTCTTTCATTATTGCTGTTAAGGACTAATTACACTACGATTTGTATTGCAATCTGTAAGAATAATTGGTCCTGTTTTAAAGCACATCCTGTAAGAGGACCGTGTTACAAGGCATTGACAGGAGAGTGCTAAATCCATTATGTCATAGGTTACAACGTAAGATGTGCCCAAAGTATGTATTCTTTCACCATCTTCATAAGCTGTTGAAACCGGGTGGGCAGTGTTTGCCTTGCTCCCTCTATCTTCTGATTAATGGGCTCATNATCTCTGGTAAGACACAGTACCGATTTCAAGAATGAGTTTCTGTGGTTTTGATTATTTATGCAGAATAACATCCTGCTGAACTTTGGGATCATACTAGAAATCAAAGACAGAACTACATCAATGCCTGAGTTTATGTGGAATAAAACAACTTCAGCCTTTAACTGCCCTCTAATATTTTTAATGTAACATTTCCTATAAAAGAATGAAAGTTAGGAGTAGGGATATGGATACTCACAAAAATTGCTTTTGTTTTAAAGGTTCATTTCTCTCTACCTTCCTCTTAAGTGCAAAAACTACTCATGGAGCAAGATTTTGGGGCTTTTAAAGGGGGGAGGGGTAGGCAAAGCAGCACATGGTCAAGTATTAACCAGAGTAATGTCAGAAACCACTTACCCAGCTGAAGAAAGGCTGCAGACATAAATTTGTTTAATGTCTCCCGCCTTTGGCTGCAGGGCAGAAGGGAGGTTCCTCATCTTGGAGGGTTTCTGGTGAGCAGGCATCCTCTGAGTGGCCTGGGAAACTCTGCAGCTTCTACCTCTGTGAGAAAGGGACCGCCTGGAAAAATGAGCACCCATTTAACTCCAAGCTATGCCATGGTAAATAAAACTAAATTACATGCTCAAGGACATGGGGGGAAATAATTTAGCTCCTTGAGCCAATGTGAGGGTCCTAGATAATTAACAGAGAAACTCGAATTGCTCGTTTTGAATGTAAATTCAATAGAGATGGCATTGCTGGAACTTGATGGGAATTGTCTTGTGATTGAAATCTTTAAATCACAGCTCAAAATCTCTTAAGAAAGGTTTAGTGGACAGAAGGGGATAAGAAATGGCACACTTTGACCAAAAATAACAAAAGGACATGAACATTTTACTAGTGACATATAACAAAGAAATTATCTCATGGGCTGATTTTCCATTGTGAAAAGTGCAAAAAGGAGTAGGAGTTTCTCTCTAAGAGAGCAAAAAAACCCCTACTTTTTATGAGGAACAGGTGACTGGTTCTTTCAGTTACTATCTATAATTTATAGGAGGAAAAGGAAAATTGTGGGTTTTGTGGGAGACATTAATCCAAATGCCATATGCTGGCAATCTCGTGCTGCCAGCAGTGAAACATCTTCAGAATCACTAAATAACATTCTTGATTTTGTTTCTTAAAAATGATTGCTCCAGATATCAAGAAAACTACAGATTTTGCCCCAGCAGAGGAGAGGAAGCACAGTAGCAAAAATTAGTGGTACAATAAATATTCATAAATGTTCATGACAAATGTTCATTCAAAAAATGTTCATAACTTGATTATGTTTGTTCAAGGAAAATAAAATCCAAATTGGTAGTTTTAGCTGATACAATTTCACAAAGTGGAAAACAATTCTGAGCTAAGTCATTTGGGGGGAAAAAATGTAAATTGTAACTGTAAAACGTCTAAGAATATTTTCCAGGCTGCCTAATAAAAGTACACTTGTTTCTACAACATCCTGGCTGAAAGGGAACTGTTAAAACAGTAACCCTCCTCTCTGTGAATATAAAACAGGAATGGGGAAGCTGAGAGTAACAGATACAGGACATAAATTTCTAGCTGGAAAAGCTGATACACCTCTTTCCATAGGATAACATACTAATTACGTGGAATAAAGTAAGATATTAAACACTTAAGCCCTAGGCTTTCCTAAGAATAGAAATCCACTTTCTCTTCTCAGCCCAGCTGTGCTCCTGGTCACCTACTGCTGCTGTGGGCAAAACAAAATCTTTGTCACTAACAGCAGAGAAAGGACTTAGAGATATTTATAGATACAAAACAGAGACACCATAGCTATTTCATATGACTATATATCTTCTCCTCTATATATTGGGAGGTTGCTAAATTGCAGCTAAACACTTGAAAATGCATAGCTGCCCTCCAGGAAACATAGGGGCCTGAGAGGCTGTTGGGGTGAGTGTTGTTGTGGCCACCAGGCAAGCCCTGAGGAAGGAGGGGAGGAAGCTACATCTGAGAGCCATTAGGATGTCAGTGGGCACTCCCAACCATAAGTCTGTTGGATCTTAGTCACAGGAAAAATAGCAGAAACCGTGATGGGGGACTGGACTGATAACAATTTGAAAACAATATAATGAGTGTCAACAGATTGATGGAAAACCTTTTCCTATCAAACTTGAGAGGTTTGTAATGTAATAAGAGGTGGCTGATATGTATTTTAATGTTGCCACTGTATATTTAGAGTTGTAGAGTGATTTGTTTTTTTTCTTGGATGGTATTTGACACTTCTGTAGAAATTGGGAGCGATACAAAAGCAGTATAGCACACTAACATAACTAAAGCCTTCTCCAGCAGGATAGTAACAAAAATTATTTACTTCAAGTGCAGTCTCTGAGTACTGGCCTTTTCCTTGTAATGTTTCATCAAACTCCTGAAAAGCAGTCTCCACTCTGAGGCCTGGCCAAGCTTTCTGAAGTAGTGACATGACTAGGGAGCTAAGTCACTTTTGAAAAGGATCTGTTTGAAAATTATGTCTTCAGTGTCCCTGTGCACCTGGTCTTCTGCAGTTAAGCAGAGAAAACCAGACCTTCCCAACTATCAGTAAAGACTAATATATTGAAAATAGAAAAATATATCAGATGTTTTAAAAGTGGCATATGGGTAGGGACTTGACAATGGTAGCCTTATAGAAACAGATATCTCCACAGGCTATTCATGAATAACGAAACTCATTTTCAGGTTTCATCTTTGGAGAGTTCATAATTTTTCAGAACTGTTTCTTGCCAACGTTCTTTAATGGTAATTATAGAAAAAGGTTAGTGCTTGCAGCAGGTCCTAGAAAAAAAGACTTAAAAATTGGAGATATCAATAGAGTAATTAAGTGGTATTTAGTCTTCTTGCCCCCCACCCATACATTGTGCTGATACTTAAGGCAATGACAGCAATTTCTGGCTGCAAGAACTGGTTGAGATGAGCTAAATTCTCATGTATTTAATAAGATCAAAGAATGCTCTAAAATGGCTTTAAGGTGTTAATTCAATAGCACACTCACTCTGGTAATACTAGACCACATGGAAATGTGATGTTTGTTTAGTGAGTTTGCTCACGAGAGCCAGAGCCAGTGGTTTAGGAAATGTCTGTGCTTTCAGAGTAAAGAATGCCAGGAGAAGGAAATTTAGGACAAGTCTATAGGGAAGACTACCCATTACTACATTCACTGATGTCTCTTCTCGATAGCAGCATGACCAGTCCATTTACACTAAGCAGAATGAGTCCTGAAAGATTTTCTCCACCATCTCAGGTCTATCAGTGAATTCCATATTTGTTGGCCAAAATCATTGGGAAATCTTGGGTTTGAATGGAACAAATGAAGTGGCAATGAAGAGCAAGAATCAGAAATGCTCTACATGAAAAGTGTTAAGGTTGCACAGAGAAAAGCAATAGTTCTTCTATGCCATAGCTTGTCTTAATGTCTCACTCTTAAAGAAGAAAGGGAAATAATTATCTTCTTAATTTTCAGTTATGTTGCTAGTTCAGTGCAAGTTCATGTGAAGTCTGTTTTTCACCAGGTTCAAAGCAGGTTAGATCTAGTCCTAATCCTTCAGTGCTCCAATTCACTCTTGCTGAGGCAATGGAACTGAAGCAACACTCGTCCCCTTCATCAGGCTGTTTGTAAATATAACTGTGCTTGAAGACCAAACGCATTAGAACAGTTTGCTGACTTGCTTGCAAAAACTATTTCCTCCTTTGGTATTCCATTTGGTCTCCCATCATCTTTTAAGGCATTCTACAAATTCCTCACCACCACCCTCCCCTTTCATGGCATGTACTTGAAAAGGCGAATTTGATTTTAGAGAAAAACATGCTGTGTGGGAGAAATACACTTGGCACCTGCAACATCTCAGTATATATTCTGGGGACAAAAAAAGGGAGTAATTTTGTTTAAGAGTGGTGTGTTTCACCAAGTTCCTCCCCCAAGAGAGATACTAGGAGGTGTAATCTCTTGTCCCTTTGGCTGAAGATCAGGACAGCCTCTTTGCTTGTTCTGTGAGGGAGTCTCTCTTGCCAGAATGTGCTGTGGTCCTGCTGGGCTGCCCTCAGGTGAGATGGTCTTGTGGCAAACATGTGCAGCTCTGTTGGCTACAACACAGAGTGAATGTTTTTTTGGCTTTGTAAGTGGTTCTGTCAGATGGATGCTTTAAGTCCCAAATCAAAGAGGCACGAGCAGAGCTGGGTTTTTGTTCCACCCTGATAATGTTTAGGCATGTTCTCCATGGCAAGCCTTGGGATATGTTATCTCTCTGATTGCACAGTCAGTGTTTCACACAGCCCTTGGGGCTTTTGTAAGTTCCTTTCACTCTCCATATGTGTGCTTCTGTGGTGCTCTGAGAACCTTGTGATTGATTTAAGATTCAAAAGTGGGATGGGAAATGAAGAAACACAAATTCTCCCTGAATCCTTGAAAGCCAACACTTCTGGAGAGGCATCGGGTCTGCCCTCAAATATCCCCCAAGACAGCCTTTGCCTTGGTGTACTGGGCTGTCCTCTCAGGGACAGCTTTTCCTCTTAAATATGTTCTCTGACTTGTGTAACCAACAGGTGAAGTCCAGCACCTTCCCACTTCCACTTGTCTGCAAGCAGGCAAGCTGGTGTCCACGGGAGCGGGCAGATTGGCTCAGAGATGATGCTTCTTTCTGAAGGGCCTTTTGAGGTATTTTGTGCTCTCCCTGATCCAGGCTGTATTGTCAAAGCCCACATCATCAGTATGGTTGTGAAGCACAGGGGACAGACACAAATACAACCCTTAATGGAAGACCTGGGATGAACCGTAGCTTACAGCTCAGTTCAACAATGTGGACGTCCCTCTGCCTGTCACATTTCTGACTGGGGCTGCAATTGATGATTTTGTTGCTTGTCTGTTTAGTTTAACTGTGAAGTTAGATGTTTACTTGTATAAAAGAAATGACATCGTTTTACATGCTGCACGAAAAAGCACAGCACAAACTTTGTGACAACACTGTGCTTTCCCCCTGGCTTTTCTGCCAAAGTTATATGACTACAATATCCTTTTAAAGTAGTATCATCTTCCCTGTGTAAGTGATGCCATTTTCTTCTCCTGTCTACTCCTCTGGGGTTAAGTATTAATTTTCAGTACTAAACGAAATTCTACACTTTGTGTATTAACAAGAAAGTATTAACAAGTGATGGTCCCTCCTTCCAACACCAGTTGCAGTGACCATCTGGAGACCTCCCCAATCAACTTTGGATGAACTTCAGCTGAAGTATGAGAACCACTTTGGCTCCATACAAGCTGTTCCAAGCCTCTTTGTTGCTATTAGCAGTTCATCTTAGTGACAAGGCTGCATTTTGCCTATTGAAGGTTTGGTTTTAGTGATTCAGCGTGTTTCCATTGTCCACAACTGAGAGTAGATCATTCAGGCTCTTATGTTTCCAGTGCTGTGGATACAATAGCTCATTATCCTGGGGTGGCTTTTTTGTAGGAGGTTTTATGGGGGTTTTAGATAGATGCATAATAGATGCAAGCTCTTTTCAGGGGTGAGTTCTTTTCTTGATACCCATGCACTGTGTTTATTGCAATGAGATTCTGTGTGATTTTAGACTTCAAAGCAAGCCAGTCATGGAATAGAGTGAGGGCTGTAACCCCAAGTTTCTGTTAAGAAAGGCTGCAGCTCCTCAGTCTGTATCTAGCTTTGTCAATAGGTGATTGCATCTACATGATTCATCAGGGCACAGGTGAGACTTACAGAGGCCACACAGGAGAAGCTGGATTTTATTGTTCTCTAAGCCCACTACCAGCAGTGGCTTGGAAAATAATTGCAATAAGGCTAAAGTTATGGTGATAAGGAAAGTTATTTGAAGGACACATTCTTTGTTTCTGATGACACGAAGCTGGGAATTACTGTCAAAGCAGTGGAGAGTTGGACTCTTACAGGAAAAACTGGAAAACTCTGATAATCCAAACAGCAGCGATGAGAAGGAGTGCAAGGTCATGAACCTAGAGGCTTAATAATGAGCTCCCAGCTCATACAGGAAATGGTTACCCACTGAAAGCAACAGAGGCAAAGCAAGCCCTGAGTGCATCGGTTAATCATAAATTGGCTCTGAGCTACCGTATGGTGTATTGTGGTTGAGTAAAGGATAATTGTGATTCCAGAGTGTTCTGGAGCAGAATTTTTCAGGAGTGGAAGGGAAATATTAATGCTGTTGTGCTCATAAATCTGCACCTAGAATTGCCTTTACAATACCTGTCACCTATGTTGGAAGGCATGGATTCAGCTGGAGCAGGTGCAGTGAATGGCTACAGGGATTAGCACAGTGCTCTCTAATATACAGGAGTAAACAGTTCTAGCAGAATAAAGGCTAAGGAAGAATGTAACTATGCTCTAGGAATACAAGAATGAATTAAACACTTCAAGTGAGAAGGCATATTTACACAAAAAAACCAATATTGCCGTGACTAAATAGGTGTGTGGCTTGGCTGTGATTTAAGTTTCTAAACAAAAGGTTCTTTAATATTAATAGGAGAAAGAAACCAAAAATACTTGTTAGATTTTAGCAATGGAGATAACTATGAAATCATTACCTAAGTACAGAAATCAAGCCCACATGGTCCCTTTTGCAGTGTGCTCCTAGGCTTCCTGAAGTACATTGTTAATAACATGTTTTGATTTTTGTTAAACACGTATTTTGTGTGTCTGTGTCAGACATTGTATATGCCTGAGTAGCACTTACCTTGGTACTAAAAGCTGGTGAATGCAATTCTTAAATATTCTGGTCTTGGACTAAATCAAGCTGCCTCTCTGTTCAGAGAGGTACAGTTTATAAAAGGTACCCACCTTCGAAGATTTCAACTTAGGAACATGAAGTCAGGGCCCCTCCCTCACCAGAATATTTCTGATGAGCTTTGTGGGTCCTTTCCAAGTCAGAATATTCTGAGATGTGCTTCCTCATCCCTATGTCCTTTATCTCTTCAATCTTCCTCTCCCAAGACTGGCTACTTGAATGAGTTATCAGCTTTTATGACACTTAATCCTTTCCCTCTTTTGTGTGCTTTCTACCTCCTGATGTTTCTCACCTTGCCTAGACAACGTTTCTGTGCTTCTGTGTCACTTCCCAAGCTGAAACAGCTCCTGGGTGCCACAACGAAGTGCCTGCTGCTTTTCCTCCATACACTGCAGTGCAGGAGCTGGTCTCCCCTTCGGGAGTGGTGCAGCAGCTGTAACCCAGCAGTTGTCCCAGGTCCAGTGCAGGCAGGTGTCCAGCTGCTGCCAGCCAGTACTGACCACCTACTGCCTCTGCTCCTGCTCCCTTATCTCACACCCTCCTGCAGCAGCCTTTCAGACAGTGTAGCCTCTGCCCTTTCCTCTCCACCATAATGCACGTGGGGATCCTGAAAGGGGCCTCTAGCTGAGGAGTCCCTGTTGTGCCCCAGGCATCTCAACTACTACACATGACAGTATCCTGTGCACCGTGTGTCACTAACAGTGCAGCAAGACAGGACATACAAATCCTTTCACCCCTGGCTGTCACACACAGTGGCATACAAGAAGAGTCTCTTCAGCTGAAAAAGATTACATTTCCAGCTCTTTGAAGTCCATTTCATCACATATTGTGCCTCAGACTTGGCTTGTGACTCTACAGCACTTTCATCCTTACTGTGTGGGTATCGGACCATAGCCTGGGCTGTAAACTGGCACAGGACATGGCAAAGTGCCCTGGCTGCGTTCCTGCTGCTTTCCCTGAGTGCCCTGCACCCCTGAGCTGAAGACACCTTCTACTGCTGTTCAACAGCAAGTACATGAGGATTCCTGTGCTGGGTGGGAAAAAACCCCTTTCTTCTGCTTACAAAGGAAGGTTAGCTTGGAATCACGGAATTACATCTGGACATTAGTCAACTGAAGGTGTGGTGAGCTAATTAAGAATATTGTGTTTGTCATTTGTTGCCTCTCTCTAACATTCCTGTAACTGGGGACCTTCTTTTTTATTTGAGAGATGGATGGAAAAACAACAAACATAGATAAACCTTCTTTGCTCCTCTGTTTTTTTGCTTATTTCTGTGCTCTGTCTGTTGGCATTGTGGACATCAATTTAACATGAAGTACGACTGCCATCTAACTCCAGCTGAGATTTTCAGGCATGCTGTGCACACCTTTCTCCCTTTTCAGCTGCCCATCTGTATGCAAGTCCAGTGGTACTGCTCTCAGTATTCTGGGGGGCAGAGCTGAGGGGGAGGTCTGTGGGATTCCCCAGGTAGGGTACAAAGCCCATTCCCTATTGCAGCTTTCCACAGATTAGTTCCTGGGTGAATCATAAAACTCATGGAGAAATGACTAGCACTTTGGAAGTTATAATGAATTTGTAGTTACTATTAAGTGCATGATACCTGAAAACTAGAAATGCAGGAACAGAGAAGGAGCAGCACTCAGGTTAAATTTTGCTTTGAATTTCTCCTTTTTGAGTGCTCTTAAAGAGGGTGAGGGAAAAACTTGTATGTGGAAACTGCATAAAGTGCAGTATCAGATGGCAATTGTATTTAAAAACATCTTAAGCAAAAGCTCTTAACAATTTTCATCTCAAAGCAAGCTTTTCCACTATACAATGTCCTTACAGGTTCTCATTACCTGAAGAAAAAACAATTTGCACCAAAACCCAGATTGCTTGTTTGCTAAAGCTCTAGCTTTTGTTTCTTTCAGGAAACACTGGAATTATCTGGGCTGAATGTGTGCTAAGGTTACACCTACCTCCCACTGTGACCGTGCTGCAATGCCATAAAACTTCCCACTCTATTATTTCAGGGAATTGTTTTTCAAGACGGCTGTACAAAATGTTTACACAGGCAGGGTTTTGGGTTTTTCCTTTTTTTCTTATATTTTTTTTACCTCCAGACCTTCCTGCTCCTTGGAATTCCTGTGCTTCTGTAACAAGGGGTTTTGAGAGTCTAATTATCTGGCATAGCAACTTTTCTGCTCATAACTCTGGAGCTGTGACTCGGCACTGTGAGCAGCTGCACAAAGCTCTGCTCACAACCACAATACCTATAGGTAGGCTGTGGTGTTAAGCTCCTTTGGGAACTGCTGGCGGCTCCAGAGTCAACTACCAGTTTTTCTAATACGAAGACAGAACAGTAGAAGTCTCTTAGCCATTCTCCTGCAGCATAAGGAACTCTTGCTTACATCCTCCAGCAGCTTGACCAAACTGGTTCCTAAGCTCTTATCTCTGGTTTGATGAAATCCCAGCTTTAGAATGGGGAGAGCAGAAAGGTCTCCGAAAGTGCAAACCAGCTAGGAGCTGGAGGAGCACAGAAACCTTGTTGGAGCTGCTGTGAATCTGATAGCCCAGAAATTAAGGTATCTACCCAGGAGTTTTTTAAGTCTCTACAATTTGTAATTCAACTGCTAACATACAGTTACAAATGCCAGGCAGAATGGGTGTCTGGTTGGTTGGTTGGTACTTCCCCCACTGTGTATCTCCCCACACAGTTGTTCTCTGCTCAGGAATCTGCAGCAGCAGAAACTCTGAAGGCCCTGTGTCAGAACAGGTCATCGCTGTGATCTTCTGAATGCTCCTTTAGAGGGTTCTGCAGAGTGGAACTGGAGCCCCACTTCAAAAAAAGGTAGTGCAGATACAGGCAACCTCCACCTACCCCTCCTCTAACTGCCTGGGAAACATGGAGCAGGGAAACTCCAAGGAAATATGCCTTGATCCAGTTTTCTCATCAGATCTCTTTATATCAGAGGAAGTTTTAAGAGAAAGATTGCCAAGCATAAGCAGTAGGCTTCAGGTAGGTCAGAAGTCAGTTCAGAATTAATTTCCAAGGGAAAGCAGTTCTCAGCTTGTTCTCTTCTGCAACACTCCAAGGTGCTTCATGTCTCTCCAAGAATGCTCCCCACAGCCAGGATTTTATCTCAAACTCTGGGCCAAAGACACTGACCTTTACTTTCAGAAACAGCAAGTGGTAGGTCTGGGTTTGGGATGTGCACATCAAAGAGCAGCTATTTTAAGTATATATCCAGGTACAGCAACTTGGATAACCTCACTGAGAGCTCTGGTCAGCAAGCTGGTGTAAGACAGACCTGCATGATTACAGCACACCTAAATTACTGAACAAGACATTAGTGAAAATATATTATTAGGATTCTCAATTCATCATCACCCACTAAAAGAAAAAGCAAAATTAACTAACATTTCCACATCTTGAATTATGATAAAACAGAGATCTAAATGCAAGTGTGACTTCGCTTTCTCACAATGACCTTAATAAGCATCACAGAACAGATGGGTAGATGTGGCATTAGGGATATGAATGAGTGGTGAACTTTGCAGTGCTGGTTGGACTTGATGATCTTAAAAGTCTTTTCTAATGTAAAGGATTCTATGTTATTCCCTTGTTTCCTTTTGTATTTAACTCTTTGTGAACAGATCCTTGATACCTTTGTTCTAACAGAGTTTCTCATATTGCTGTCATGACAAAAGTCTACATACAGTCCAGAAGGAAACCAAGCCCTTTGGCAACCATGAAATTTTCACACACAGGTTCAGGTCAGTGCTTTAACTGGTCAGGTACCTTACACACCCTCTAGGGATTAAAAAATCAGCTTCACAGGCCTAACATACAAAATTTCAGCTTGGTGTTTTTAATATCACTAAGAAATGTCTCTTAATAACATGGTAATGTTTACTTAATGATTCACTTTGCCTTAATTACACTGTAACAAGCTGTCGTGATTCCATCATGCATTACTGCATAACATCTTCTTAAAACAGATTATTACTTCTGCAAAAGACAATTAACTGCAGAAATTCAGTTCTTGACCATCCCCACAGCTTTCTTGCTCTAGCTGATAGCAAGTCCCAGGCTATGAAAAAGAAGCAGATTTCTGATGCTGAAAGACACCATTGTCATGCCTCTTTACTTCTTCTAGTTGAATCACTGGGAATTGTACTTGTTTTTCAAACCATTTGGCTACAGTGAGAAGCTGCTTCTCCTGGAATGAACGTCCAATGAACTGAAGCCCAACTGGCAAGCCTCTCTCTGAAAGAGCTGTAGGAACATTTATGGCTGGCAGTCCTGAAAGAAAAAAAATACACATGCAAAGACTTACTATTAAACCTTAGCTCAATTTTTGTATCAATTTTAATAGAACCAGAAAAAAACCTACGTAGACAAAAAAAGACTAGCTAAAATAATTTGATTCAACGAACTGAATGCTAGATGATCACAAGAAATTAAGTGGAGAGATTGAATAGGTCAGCATCCTCTGAAAAAGATAATCAGCTCTCCTTAGAAAGAGATTTCTGTCTCTGGGAACAGATTCATCTTACCTGCATCTCACAGGTGCCCTACTTTAAAATCTAGTCTTACATCTTCAAGCGTTTAATAAACTGTCCTTAGACCCAGTTACCACTGTAAGACTTATGACACGAGGGTGAAATACCGAAAGGGACTGAACATTTAAAATTACTAGGCAGGGGAAAACATAATTGAGTTCCTGTCCCTACTCACCAGCCATGTTTGCAGCCTGTGTCAGGATGTCATCTTGAGCACTGCGGGTCCTGTTGTCTTCTTGGATGAATTCCATGTATGGTGCTGCATCACTCAGAGTGGTGGGAGTGAGTAAAACATCAACCCCGCTCCTGAAAACCTTCACAAAGTCATCGGCAATGAGACGCCTCACTTTCTGTGCCTTGACAAAGTACTTCTCATAGTTCCTAGGAAAGAATAGGGACAAAAAGGCCTGACACTTTAATTCCCAAAATACAGAACTTTATTTCTTAGTTACTGTGGAAAAGACAAGCCCAGTAATACTTTTGGATAAAATTTTGACTCTCACTGGGAATTTAGTCACCACACACGTCTTTATGTTCTCATAGTAGAGGAGCTGTCAGAGAAGAAAGAGATGAGGGCACACACCTGAAGAAAAGTGAAGGGAAAACAAAACCCTACTTTACAATAATTAACTAAAAATCAAAACAACACTTTTATGACCATTTGGAAATTAAACTGAGAACCATGGAAAATGCCGAGTTGGAAGGGACCCACCAAGATAATGGAGTCCAACTCCTGGCCCTTTGCAGGACATCCCAAAACCACACAATGTGTCTGAGAGCACAACTCAGAATGGCTTGAGGCTGTGAGCACTTCTCTGGAGAGTCTGTTCCAGTGCTCAACCACCCTCTGGGTGAAAAGCTGGTCTCTAACATAATTTCCCTGTAGGGCAGCACAACAAAGTCTAGAAAACACAGAACTACACAGCTCTGAAAAAACAGGAATTAACCATTTAAGATTCAATCCAGCAAGATACTTGAAGCATATGAAAAAGTCCCATCATCTGTGGAGAACTCCAAATGGATTTAAAACTATATATGTGGTTGTAGTATACTTCTCTGTAGAATACTATAAAGACCTTGTCTTTACCCATTTTTTCCCCTCATGTAAACATGTATTGTTCTATGTAAACATGTTCTGTGGATTTCTGTCTTTACACAACTCTGAAGCAGAAACACATTAGTCAACTTTATGTCTGTCATTCCTTTCAACTTCATATGCAGAACTGCTAAATATGGAATCTTAAATTCAGAGAAGTTCAGTTTCAAAAGTAACTGTCATCTAAACCCTCAGCTATTTGGGAAAGAAAAAGAAGTAAAGTGAAAGAAAAATGGAGTGGTGTATTACCAACTGCTACATGCCAGACTGTTTACAGATAAAACAATTGCAACTGCCTAAAACCCACTTTGTTAGAGTAATCTAAAGACTTAAGACATTGAGAAACAGTAATGAAAACAGTTATAATCAATAAACAGCAGATTCAAGTTAGTAAGTTATATAATAGGAATTAGACCTTTTTCTACAATCATTTCAGAAATCAACCTAGCTGCTAACTTCAGAAAGTCCCTAAGTACCTACATGTCTTTTAAATGTCTACATGTCTTTTAAATACCTCCAGGGATGGGAAGTTCACCACTTCCCTTGACAGCCTGTTCCAACGCTTGACAACCCTTACAGTGAATATCCAATGTAAACTTCACAGGGTACAACACAAGGCTGTTTCCTCTTCTCCTATCACTTGTTACCTGGGAGAAGACACTGACTGCCACCTCGCCACAACCTCTTTTCAGGTAGTTGTAGTGAGAGTGACAAGGTCTCTCCTTTGCTCCAGGCTAAACATCCCCATCTCCTTCAGCCACTCCTCATAAGACTTGTGCTCCAGACCCTTCACCAGCTCTGTTGCCCTTCTCTGGACTCGCTCCAGCACTTCAATGTCCTTCTTGTTGTGAGGGGCCCAAAACTGAACACAGGATTCAAGGCATGGCCTCACCAATGCTGAGTACTGGGGGACAATCCCTGCCCTGGTCCTGCTGGCCACACCATCCTTGCTGATAGAGGTCAGGATGCCATTGACCTTTTTGGTAACCTGGGCACAGCTCATGTTCAACTCCTGTTGACCAGCTCCACCAGGTCCTTTTCCCCTGGGCAGCCTTCCAGCCACTCTGCCCCAGCCTGTGGTGCTCCCTGGGGTTGTTGTGTCCCAAGGGCAGGACCCAGTCCTGTAGAACCTCATACAGTCAGCCTCAGCACAGCCTGTCCAGATCCCTCTGCAGAGCCTTCCTGCCCTCCTGCAGATCAACACTACCACTCAAACTGGAGCTGTCTGCAAACCTGCTGAGGGAGGACTCGATCCCCTTGTCCATGATGTCTCTAAAGATGTTAAACAGAACCTCCTGAGCAATCACCTAGTAATTTTAAAACTTTGAAAAGCAAGGTAAAAATAAGCTGTAAAAGGCAACATTTGCAGGAGACACAGATGGGTTTTCCCTACTATTTATTCTAAGAATGCTTTCTGAACCCTGCACTCTGTTCTTCAAGAGTAATTTACTGTGGAACAGGAACACAACTCTCCTGTTCCATCCCAGTGGAAGCTAATTGTGTATTTCTTCACAGAAGAGTTAACTACGTGAATTTTAAAGCAGCCTTAGGAAAGCTGATCTGGACAGTTGGAAGCAGAGGGAGCACACTTGGCAGGAATACCGGCATTCCATAAAAGCTGGTTGTTACAGACTGACTGACAACATTCCTGTCTCTGAGAGCAATTAGAAGTCACATCTGATGAATACTTTTGCTGACAGAGCTCTTTCAAAGCAAGTGCACTACAGAGACTAATTACACGTCTAATGTTTTTATTAGTATCTGAGCAAATTCAGAGAGAGAAAAACAGCACTTTTACTAGCATAGATTAGGACTGCTGGATAAGGATTGAAAACTAAAAACGTAAAATTGATCCATGCACCAGCTTCTCTACGTGAGCTGGATAAAACCCTGGCTTCTGTAAGGACTTCAGTTCAGTACTTCTGCCAATGCTTCTCTTTCCCTGTACACTGAGGCAGAGAGCTGCAGTTAATTTAATTGCTACGTCTCTGGCTTTCTCTAGAAGACCTCACTACAACGTACCAGCAGTTCTTCTATGCTGTTTTAATGAGATTAACAGCTACAGAACTTCTAACACTAGGACAGTAATGACTTCAGTATGATTTCAATGTCATACCATAGGGTAGATTTCTGCCTAATTTTACTAATGGATGCCAATAATGCTCTGGTAGGGGAAAAAAATATCACTAAGTAGTTTTTACTTATTTAATTTAGGAGGCTCACTGGTAAGACTCAGGGAAAACATTTTCGTTCATTATTAACAGTTCACTAGGTATTACAGAGCTAAAGCAATAATAAAAATACAAACAGCCACTTGTGTAAGGGCAATTTCTTTTTCATGTCATGATGAACAACTCATCATTTGCTCAAAAATTTGTTAACCTGGAAAAGCTGAATTTCAAGTTGTTCTGCTTACTGTTTCAACAAGAAGTAGTTTCCTGATAGAATCCTTCCTCTCACGACATCATTGAAGCCTTCTCGCCGTGTTGCAGCATACATACTCTCGGTGGAATCCTTCCTGTCAGAACGATGTCCTGAAAAGAAAAGGCATTCTGGGTATTAATGCTTCTTGTAATCCTTAAGATTTAGTAACGTCATAGTAATACAACAGGTCACTGTTTGCTGCAGTCTGACATGCTTCTATTCTGGAAAACCAACAAAACATATTTCTGGTTTATTATGGAAATATTAAACTAGATTTTGAGCCCACACACTCATATGCCTAATAGTGAAATATATTATGCATTTATTAACACATTTTTATCTGCACAAGGTTTTTTACTATATTCCATCTTGGAGAAATAACATCAAGCATCCAACCGTGAAAAGAAAATCTACAGAAACGAACAACTTTACATGGCATCCAGCAGTGTTTCTACTGTCTGAGAAAAAAGTTTTTTCAAAGGCCTTACCATATTCCAGTCCATCAAACCTGGCCATATTTGATGCCACTTCTGCTGTGCACAGCACATGATAGCAGACAATTGAGTAACGAGTGTGTGGCAAGCTCACTTCAACCACTTTAGCACCTGCATTCTTAAACAGGTCAGCAGCCTTCAACCAGAGAGCCAGAATTTCACTAGACAGCCCTGGTGCATGATATTCCTGACAGGAAAAACAAGAACAGGAATTATTTTACACACAAGTTTACTTCTAATAGCAATCAAAACACAAATACTCCTTGCTAAAAATACACTGAAACCATTATCTCACCACTATATAGTTTAAAGTATTTATTACAGCTTTTTCCATCTACTAAATCCTATACAATCAAGGAGTATTAAATTAACAGGATTCAGTCTTCCTAAGAGTATTATGTTCATCTCAGTAGGATCAACATATGTATCACAGCTCATGGAATTTCAGCAGTTTCTTCTGAAGGAGTAATTGCCCAGTTATCCCCTTTATCCGTCAAGACTGTACTGCACTGCTCTGCAGTCAAGGGTAGAAATTCTTCAGGTCTAAATCCTAAAACTAAGGCTGCTGCAAGCAGGAAAGATAAAAAGAAATGGCCACAGCGTTATCAGTGGCAACTGGCACACCTTGGTGCAACAAATTAAACCACCCACCGAAGAAGAACTACAGTCAAGGGGTTGGGAGAAGACTTAGATTACCTATATTCCTATTTCACAGCCAAATTATAGATATTGTATTAAAATTCCCTATTTTTGAATATACTTGCTTTAGTTCTAACCCATAATATCAGGGTCATAATACTGCCTGATTTCTGAGTAACTATGACCCATGTTTAATGTATGAATGTATCTGTTTAGAATAACCTGTAGCAGTAGAAAATAATGTCCGAAGGATAGGAAAAATTAACCAAAATTACCATTTTAGATTTATCAAGATTCAAACAGCATGTAGCTGATCAATTTTCTAGGCATGTAATTTTTCCATTTCACAGATTGTAAATAACTGATCAGTGGACATCTCTGCTTACTGAACGAAAACTTTCAGTCTGCCTGTTCTAGCTTAGGTTCCAATACCGAGAATCCAATTAATAAATGTTATTCACATTGTCTCTTTGAAGGCAGAGTCTTTATTAAATTAAAAATAGGCTGAAGTCCCAAATTTTGTTCCTGAATTTCAAGTACTCTTATAGTTACAAACATGATTGAATTGCACACATCAGATGCCAAAATACAGGTGTCTTTCAGTTCTTACTAGAACTCTGCAAATCACAGCTCCTTGTGCCATTCAATTGCCTTTAAAATTCTGCTCTATATTACCACAGTGCCATTTTGGCAAGTATCTCAAAGCTCTGCACAAACCAGTATCAAGCTCACTGCATGGGAAGGCACCAAGAGCAACTTGTTTGAGGTTACAGAGGGGACTAATGAAAGAGCAACAGAGAGAACCAAGAACTGAAGCTCCCCATTTCCCCTGAAGTTCCTGACAGTGCTTCCCACCACGATGACAACATGTTTTAGATGATGCATTAGTGTATGCTTACTCCAAATTGCCTGGACAGGCAATAGAGCACACAATATTCTGTTCTTTTCCAGGAGCTGCTTTTACTGTCTTCACTGTTTCAAAGCACAGGAGACTGGGAGGTGGTAGGCAAGACAAGTATTTTTGTTATGTGTCTTTTATTTGTTCTTCCTGTCCATAACTGTTAACTGGATTTAAATGTTACCTTTGGAATACCTATTGAAAGCTTGCTGACATCAGCCAAATTAGGTAGTTCAAACGGCTTAAAGTCATCCTGAATTGTGGTAGAGTCCTTAGGATCATGTCCAGCAAGTGAACCTGAAATATGACACGACATGTGAAGATCAGGAAAACATATGTTAGTTCACCAGAATTCAGTTTGTTTTGAGGAAATGTTGTAAACAAAGATGTATGACATAGTAATACCTAACAAAACTGCTGCGTCATCCACACATCTGGTGAGGATTCCTGGCACATCCATGGAGTTCACTAGAGGAATGAGACCATGGCGAGAGATCAGTCCGTATGTTGGCTTTAAACCTACAACACCACAGTGAGCAGCAGGGTTTCGGGTAGATCCTCCTGTGTCTGACCCTAAGGCTCTATGGTTTCAAAAGGATCATCATTAGTAAGATAATTCAAAACATTTCCAAATCCTAAGAATGTGTAGCTTTAAGATGCATGGATTTAAAAACTCCGTGAATTCTTCCAGATCAGAAGTCATAATCACACAGCCTAAATTTCAGTCTGCTCTCTATGTCTATTTTTCAATTGTTCTGTGATTCTTCTTAGAATCTCTAAATTTGCCATTAGGAGAGTCCAGCTCTCTTCACAAAGCAGAGGCAGACAGGTAGAATTCAGACCATCTGAAAATGGCCCCGAATACCTTCTTCTGCCTTCTCTATTCCAATACTGTGGATTCCAACTGATACATCTCATGGGATTTAGGGAACAATTTTCAACACTGCTATCTTATTTACTGGGTAGCCAATGCACCATGAATCAGCATTTTCCAGGATAAAAATGAAGAGCAACACTTCTTGCACCTAACAAGAGGGCATACTTTGGAAAGATGGTTTTTCCCGTTTCCAAATCTACAAAGATTGATCAGAACTCCCAGTTTACAGTAGCTTAGGTACAATTAAAACACAGTATATTATTACGTTGAATTTATTTTTTCTTATTCATAGGTGAAAGCTTGTTCTTTCTAAATTAAAATTTTTATTTCAAAAATTGTATTGAAATGAAACATGCTGTTCTCTTGTTTTTAATAAATTTAACTCAAGCAGCATTAAGAAGAAAAAGCAGTTTTTATTCAAATCTCTGCCAAAACCAAATTAAACTTCAGAAACAGGTATAATTTTATTTGAAGTGAGTATATGACTTTTGCCATAGCTATTTGTTTCTGAGATGGCTGAACCAATTCAACTGACTTTCCTGAAGCGGAATTTTTTTTGAAGCCTTTGCGTTGATGTAAAACACCCTCAGTTATATAGGATTTTTGGACATCCAAATCTCAGATCGAAAATGTAAAGACTGGCAGCATTCCTGGTGCTTGAAAGACACTAATAGGATGGATATGCAATAGGTGATAAGCAATAAAATAGCTGGACAAAGAATCTCCCTGATCTGCTAAAGTGCTGAGCAGTGCAAAATGAGAGCCCAGCAACATAAGAAAAGGTGCCAGACCCTCTCAAGATCAGCCCATTTTGGCTCAGGATGACGGCCAGCAGTCCTTGGGAATGGCTGCAGAGTTCAATTTCAACTGTATTAAAATGTTGAGTAGGTTACATCCCAGTAAAGGGTAAGGAGACAAAGAGATATATAACTTTAAAACGTCATTTAAAAAGATCTAATCAACGTTAGCAAGAATATTTTAACAACAAAATAGATGCTTGTAACGTAGGCTATGGGTAAACACGGATAAAGTAACTAAAGAGCATTTTTAAACACCTTCCAATTAAGAGCACAACTGAAACAATCTTCTATAAAACGTGCTCCAACATGTAGCTCTAAAAATTCCATAAATGCAAGGTGTAAAGGTTTGTGATCAGTTTTAAACAGTCAAATGGGGAAGATAGTATAGACAACTGATTTGCTAAATAGTGTTGCTATTCCATACAGTTAATAATTACGATTTAAAAAAATCTAGCTTGTTTAAATTCCTTTAGGAAAAAAGCTCCAAACAACCATAAACACACACTTGCCTAAAAAAAACCCCAAACACTAAAAACTGCCTTCTCACTTAAAAACAGGGAAGTCTGTATGCATCTATGTAGTATGTACTCTGTACTCTTTTGTTAAATAAGGGATTTGAAAGCTTTTAGATCCCAAATCTCACGTACTGTTACGTAACTATGCCACCAAAACAAAGGAGCGGAGGAAAGATTATTATACTATTACAAATTAGGGGATCTCTTTATTTACTGAATTACATTTTCAATGTGTGTTTGTGTGATGCAATTAGTGAGGAAAAGGATGGGACACAAACCCTGTAAGACTTTTTAAGAGATTATGTGGGAATAAGAGTAAAACTGTCACTCCTTTGCTGCCATCATGATTTTATTTCACGCAGTGCAAAGTGGTCATACCACTGAATAATGCCTGAAATGAGTAAACCTAAATTTGCCTGCATGGATTACTTCTGGCTTCATGATATGCTGTGAATAACTTGGGGATGTTGAAATAAATTTTTGCATGCCAGTGCCAATAACCCTCCTATTTCATACTAGCTTACGAGAAAATTATAAAATTAAAACATTCCAACAGATTTTGAGACATTTAGGGAAAGTAAAAGCCTCTTACGCAAAACATGTGAAAGATGACACAGCAGCTGCACTGCCTCCTGAGCTCCCTCCTGTTATTACCCAGTTAGACTCTTCATCTTCAGAATGGGATTTTGGGACAAACTTTTCCTTGTACTGTTTTGAATAACTCCAGGGATTTCTGACTGGCCCAAATACTCCATCTGTACTCCCAGATCTAAGACAGTCAGACAGGCCAAACACAGACAGAAGTGACAAATGACAAAATGTATTCACCAATGTAATTTTTTAATCCAATTCCCCATCATCCCTGCAAATTCAATTTCAACACAAGAAGACTGGTGTATGTAAATCCTTATGCAGTATACTTCTACAACATTACATACAACTGTAAAATTTATAGCTGTTCATCAGTTTCTGACACAGAACCTGAACTGGTACCTCTTTCTAACTTCTGCTAATGCCACTGAAACGAAGAGAGTCACAAAGACATAAAACTAGTTTAAGCTGTGTAAAAGTACAGGAGCACGTCTCTTTCAAAACCAAGGTATTCTGTTTTTCCAGCCCTGCATTTGATGCAAGATCACATTGTGAGGAAAAACATGCTGCTAGAGGTGGAGAAAAAGCTCCACAATACCAGGAACACGCATTTCTCTAAAATGCCACACAATTATTCACCCTGTAGCCCTCTGCAGAGGCCACAGTTCACTGGTTCAGAATGCCAGACTGGCTTCTCAGAAACTGGTTTCAGTCAGCTTGTGTCAGCTAAGCGTCAGCTGCCAACCAGAAGCAGGGGCAGGGCATACTTTCCTCCTTCCTCAGGCCCTCTGCCCCACGCTGCCCCTGATTGCAAGATGCCAGTGTTACCAACTAAATCATCGGACAGAATAGGCAGCTGACAGCAGTTGAAAACCAACCTTATTGAGACATCAGTACTTGAGAGCTGGATCCGCTCCGTGATCAAGAGATCATGCAGAGACAGACCAGAATGAGAAGCCAGTATTGGGATAAGCTTTTTAGGAGAATCCTGCGCTTTAATGAACTTAGACCAGCTGTAATACTGCATTATCAGTTTTTTCCCAAGCTTTTTGCCTGCTCTTCCTCTGAGGAATAGCTTTTTTACACAAAAATTACTTCGTTCAAAACAACAGTGTCAAAGAATTTCCACCCCCTCCATGTGAATTTCCAATCAAACCTCAGACTTTGGTTTAAGTATAATAAAACCAAAATACAGCATTTATTGTTTTTCACAGGTAATTAAGGCCCAGAGATTCCCTTCCAAACCTAGAAGTAATTCCCATCCCTAACAGCCCGATGCTGTCCTCTGCTACAGCTTGGCTGCCTTCACTGATTTGTGGAAGGATCAATTTGTAGGAGCATTTTTCAACGTGCTCCTGACAAAAAGTCACCAACATTAGTTTAGGCAACTTAAAAGCCTTGCTCTCGATTAGCCTGTGTGCAGCAAGTCAGGGAGTACCCATATAAATTGCCCCAGTGGCTGGCTGGCAAAGGCAGTGACTGCCATTGGGGGCATGATAACAATTACCTAAGGGCAAAAAGCCAGCAGTAAGGAGAGAGGAAAAGGCAGCAATTAACTGTGTTGTAACCAATTCTATTAACACACCACTGAATCTACAAGAAGGCCACTTGTCCTTGGCCTTCTGCAAAAGCTGGACGACTTCCTGCCTCTCAAGCACAGCTACATTAGAACACTATGTTCACAAAACTCAGCGTCTGTATCATTTACACAACACTATAAATGCTCAGGGAGAAGTTAATGCAGCTCTGTGTACCCTTCCAGTAAGTATTCATTATTGTCTCACCTCACAGAAACAGGACTTAAGGATTAGAGGTAGACTGGAACAGATGGTGTGTATGCTATTTTATGTAAAATCAACACATTAAAAATAATAAACATCACTCACCCCATTGCAAATTCATCTAGGTTTGTTTTACCTAAAAGCACAGCTCCGTGATCCAGTAATTTCTGAACTACTGTAGCATTGTAAGGAGAAATATAACCTGAAAACAATCAGAACAATTAAAAGCAACTGGTGAGATACAAATTGTTTTTACAATTTACAAGGAGCTACTCTATAAATTTTGAAGCTGTCATTACCACTCAGACCTTACATAACCTAGGATGAGAACTATGACAGTGACACGAGACCTCAGGTAGTAACCAACTCACTTCATGAATGATGACAGGGGCTTCTCCACTCCCACTTTCATCAGGAAACAAGGACATCACTCCTATTACTCAATGCAATCAATCACAACAGGTCTGAGAATGTGCTTTAAGGAAAAGCATCTCAGGTAATAAAACAATTTTTACAACAGTGAAGTAATATTTTGTTTCTTCTGGTATTAAAAAAACACCATCAAATTACAGGTCTGCTAATTTACTTTTGCTATCTTCCACAAGGATTAATATAAAGTTTTACTTTGTGCAGAGTAAAACAGATATAAGAAATGTTTCCTACTTTTACTATAAAAACATTGTAATGCCTTGAAAACGTTCATGACTTGTTAATAGAAACAATGAGTTTAGGAAATTAAAGAAAAAAGCCTTAAAAGCATTATAGAATGTGATTGATTGCATGTTGCGATTGTTGATGTCTACTTCTCCTACAGCCATATGAAAAAACTATTTAAGTCAACAATTATAAACAGAACAGCAACAACAAAATAGGATTGTCTTTGGATTTCACTAGGCAGAACAGTACTGACTGCTCTCCTCTAGATCTAAAAGCAATGTGAAGGAAAATGCTAATTTTGGAACCATTTTATTGTAGTATGTAGGTTTTTATTATAACGGTTGTTAAATGCATAGAAATATAAATAAAGAGATAATGTGCTTAGAAGAAGAAAAAGATCCATCTGTAATACCAGATGAACCTGGCTAGTGAAATTGGATAAAAGTATTTGCTCAAATGACTCCAGCTCATTTTTTGAAAATACGTGGATTTCTGGGAGACTCCAGTCCATAAACTCTCTAAAGAGTAAAAGATCTGATTTTACTTTAAAAGCTTTACTGTACCTTTTAGCATATTGGATGCACATGTTGTCTCAATGCCAGCTGTATTAAAGTTGTCTTTTACAGCAATAGGAATTCCATCTAGAATGCCCAGTGGCTGACCTGCATTAGGAATGATTGTAAAACAGCAGAGACTAATTTACATATATGTATATAATGTTCTCATCAATTACTGTTTATTTTACCTGTCCCTTTGGGTGGTTTTTGGAAGTAAGATTGCTTTCCACTTGGCATTTGATGGTTGTTTGTTCCATTTTCAAGAGCCATTTTCCATTCCAACTCAAGCCCTCAGCACTCTTGCCCAAACCAAGCCTGGCCTCACAGAGCAGAGCTCTGTGAAAACGTCTAAGCCCTCCAGACAGGCAGCTGCTTTCACCCAGGCTGGCTATCCCAAAGGAGTGCATCCCTCTTCCAATGTGACCATACAGTGCTTATTTCAGCCATAGGTGCTGTTAAATCCACTCCATCACTAGGCTGGAAGCCATAAACTCTGCCTACCTGACAGACACAGTAGATATGACCTGAAAAATTACTGAAGCAGAGAAAATCCTTCCCGAGTAATTGATTATCCACCACCAACTCAACCCCAAACCAACAAACACACCACAAAACAAACAAACAAAACAAACAAACAAAAAACCCCCGAAAACTAAAAGGCCTACATCAGGAAGCAAAACAACCTGGCTGACAATTTTATTAAGCTGCCAGAGGACAGCAAGTGTCACCCAGGAAGGAAAACATGTACTCTATTAGGTGAAAATATACCTTTCCTGCCTTTCTTGAAACACAAAGGAAAATGAGGATAGCCATCTTCAAAATGCTGCAGATAGCAGGACCGAAAGCTGCTCTGCTCTGCAATTACTAACTGAAATGAATGGAGCTGCTTTATTTTAATTTGCTTTCTTAATTAAAAACTCGACAGGTTGTGACAGCTGTTTGCCTATCCCAGTCTGGAGGCCTATGAATGACCACGGCATTTGTCTATTCATGGTACCTGTTGGCTACACGTTCCAAATTAACTGCTGAGGGAAACAAGCAGCAGACATCAAGTAGCAGTGCTGTCCAAGAGGCACAGAGCCTATTTAACCTGCAGTGCCTCGTTTGGTCCGGGTTTTCCCTCTGATTTTTGGACTAAATATTCTCCTGAGTGCCAGGTGTACACCCACGAGCACCCACGGAAATCTCAATTGTGAGCCTCATTCCCCAACAATTAAACAAGCCAAGACACCCCCTTTGAAAAGTAAAGGTGCTTCATCTAACACAGACAGCTCCTCCACAGCAGCTTTTTAAGGACTGGCATTACTTACAAATCAACATACCTCTTTTATATCTTTCCTCTGATTCTTCAGCCTGCTTCAAAGCGGTCTCTTCCGCCACGGTAATGTATGCATTCAGAAACTTGGTGCTTCTGATGAGGGCCAGGCATCGCTGGCAGAGCTCCGTGGGAGTGACTCGTCCTTCCTTCAACGCCGCCGACACCTGAGAGCGCAGCCGTCTTTCAGGGCAGCCGGGTGACAGAGGCCGCGCCGGGGCGGTACGGGAAGAAAGCGCCATCCCCTTTCAGGGAAGGAGCCCACGGGGAGCGCTCTCCCAGGCCGCCCCGGGAGGGGGACGCTAGGGGACCCCGGTCACCTTGCGAACCCGCCCCGCTCCTCGGCATCGCCAGCACGCAGACAGACCCCACTCACCTGTCGGAGAGAGGCGCGCAGCATGGCTCTCCCTGCCCGTCGCCGCCTCCTCACGCTTGCCGAGCAACCCCGATCCTTCCCCCAGCGCGGCGGCCGCGCGCCGCCATCTTGCCGCAACACCCCGCGGCACCATTGGCGGGGCGGCCAAGACGGCGGCCGCCCATTGGCTACGGGGGCCGCCGGGGCTGAGCGCTGAGGCCGCGGGAGCGACCCGGCCCGATCCCGATCGCGATCCCGCGGCGCGGCCCGGCCCGGCCCGGCTGCTCCGGCCATGCTGTCGTGGGGAGCGGCGGGCGGCCGGGCGCTGCGCTGGGCGAGCGGGCGGACACCGGCCCGCGAGCTCCGCGCCTCTCCGCGGGCGGGGACCGCCATGCCCAGCTGGGTCATAGACCGGTACGGCAGCAACGAGGTGCTGCGCTTCACCAGGGACATGATGTTCCCCATCATACATTTCCCGAACGAGGTCATCATTAAGGTTCACGCTGCGAGCCTGAACCCCATCGACCTCAGCATGAGAAGTAAGTGCCGAGCCCGAGCAGCCGCGGCCGGGCTGCCGGGATAGCAGGGGCTGCGCTGCGGCTGCGGCTCCTTAACACACGTGTTTCCCCAAGCCCTGTGGAAAACCGCCGCCTCGTGGAAATTTAACCTTTTTCAGGTTCTCGGGGAAGAACGATACAAAAGGGTTTTTTCCAAGTTCTTAGGGGAGAACGATACAAAAAACCACTGACAAGAGTGTGTGTGTGTGTTGCGAGAGTGAGCTTTTAATTGAGTGATTGTGGTGCTACTCTCTTGACCGAGAGACGCCCAGCCAAGGAGCAGCATTCCCTCTAAGTGATGCTGGATTTTCCCATCTCCTTGAGGTGAATGGGGCTGGAGGTCCAAGTTGCTGCCAAGTCGGCATGTGTGACCTAAGGCAAACCGTGTTGTTCACTGCCATGCCCATCCGGAATTGGCATCTGGGGACGTGCCCGCCCAGGAAATCTGTCTCTTTCACTGCCCGGCTCTTCGTATTTGACACATTCAATCAGATTTTCTTCCCCAGTTTCTGCTTTTGAAACACAAGAAGGAAGTTGTGGTAGTAGAATACCTTATATTTCCTGTGTAGAAGTGCTTGCATATCGAATCAGATTCAGTAGAACAAGTAAATATATCTGCAGGAAGCCCGCTGACAGAGCTGTATTCTATGTTTTGGGCCTGTAATAAATGAGTTTTAAAAAATCTTTGAATATAGTTGGGGGTTTGTTGATGGGACATTTCCTATCTGAGGATTCCTGTTAAGACAGTTTCTAGCATGAAGGGCCCCTAGGAAGACTTGTCCAAACACTTGACTGGGCATACATTCCCAAATGCAGACTATTTTTAGGCTGAGCACTGTTATTAGATGGGTAATTCTGAGACTTCACAGCATTTGTCTGTTGCTTACTGAGTAGAAGTCCAGGTTACTCGTCTTAGGAGATATGCGTTATTGTTTTTTAAACTTGCTCTTTATTTCTAAAATCTGTAAAAGTATGAAATATTGGAGATTTTTTGCATGCTTCAGTTATAACAGAAATGAGGCATGTTATGTATAGGCAATGCTTTCTAATTGGAGTTGCACAATTAATAAATGAACACTCAGTGTGGCATGTTGAGGTTGATTCCATGTTTTGCAGGTGGTTATGGTGCAACCGCGTTAAATATGAAGCGAGATCCCCTGAAACTCAAAACCGGCGAGACTGAATTTCCTCTAACACTTGGTCGAGATGTCTCTGGTGTTGTTATGGAGTGTGGACTGGGTGTGTCTTATTTCAAACCTGGAGATGAGGTGATACCACCAATCTCTTATTTTTTTTTTCCAAAATGTGTAGTTAGAACATACTATGAGATGTTCAGCATTCATTCTCCTCTTAATTATTTTTTTTAATGCTGTTACACTCTTAATAAGGCCTATCTGGCAGTAAATTCCTAGAATACTTTTTTCCCTTCATTTTTTCTCTGAAAAACATGGTCTTTCAGAGACTTGCTTCTGCAAGTTGATTTCCCTTCTGTGTTTTAGTTTTTGGTCCATTTCAGCAGTAGCAAAAATGGAGTTTGTTTGTTCATAAGTGCACACTCAACGTGCAGCTTTGTTTTTAATTGAAGGTAGAATTCTAACAAGAAGGGATTTGTTTTTACTTTTCTTGAGTAACTTAAAGTAGGAGCCTTGGCTTAACCCAAGAAGCACCTCATGGGTAACCACACAAATACTAATACTGTTTGCTTTCACCTTCACCACTTGCTTTCACATTTCACCAGTATCAACACAGCAAATTCTGATTCTGCATCATCCTCACCCCTCTAATCTGGGTTTTCCTGACATGGGAGTAGTTTGGGGGGGAGGGGTTGAAAAATTATGTCTTATACACAATGCAGTGATACAATTTATTTATATAGCCCTCCAGCCCTTCATTTAGTCAGTTTTGTGATTTTTTTTTTTTGGTGTAAAATAAGCTAAAACTGGTTTCTGATATACAGTGAAGACATCCTGTGAATTAGAAAAAAGCTTTAACAAAGGAAACTTCTGCATACATACAATTGTGTACAAAGCCACAAAAATGGATAGTTGTTTTCTGTTTGGTTTTAGGTGTGGGCAGCAATTCCCCCATGGAAACAAGGCACTCTGTCAGAGTTCGTGGTAGCTAGTGGAAACGAGGTAAACTTTCAAAACTGTGGCTAACAAAACCTCAAAGTTGTAAAGACTGGCATTTTGCTTCTTCAGTATCTAAGTAACTTTATTTCTTAGTGCTTGGATTGATTTGTACTCCAGCTAGTTTTGAAGATGGCTGAAGGTGTGCATACACAATCTGCAATTCAGTAAAGCTTTTAAAAATATTTCACTGTCACATTTTTCTTCTTCAGTATCTAAGTAACTTTATTTCTTAGTGCTTGGATTGATTTGTACTCCAGCTAGTTTTGAAGATGGCTGAAGGTGTGCATACACAATCTGCAATTCAGTAAAGCTTTTTAAAATATTTCAGTGCTACATAGGAGCTGCTGTGTGACTTAGATATGATTTTATTTCAGGTATCTTTTAAGCCAAAGTGTCTCAGTCACACAGAAGCTGCTGCCTTACCATATGTTGGTCTCACTGCGTGGTCTGCACTTAACCAAGTGGGAGGACTGAACCAAAGTAATTGTAGTGGGAAAAGGTAAGTAAACAGTTCGGGTGCAAAAAACCAAAGTTCTTCATTTTTGTATCGATGAGCTGTTTCTAAGACACGTCCAGCAGTGATAAAGACTCTTATACCATGACATTCATAAAGATCAGCTGTCTGAGGATGATGGATTCTGTCTACCCAGCTGCTGAGAGAGACTTATTTAGAGGAAGGCTCAGATGAGGACCCTATATAGGGGTAAAAAATGCCCAGAGAAGTTGTGGATGCCCACACATCCACAAGTGGAAATATTTAAGGCCAGGTTGGGTGGAGCTCTGAGCAGCCTGGTCCAGTGAAGGATGTCCCTGTCCACAGCAGGGCATTTAGAAATAGATGATCTTTGAAGTCTCATCCAACCCAGGCTGTTCTATGATTCCATCATAATCCAATGTATATATAAAGTGTGGGCTAGATAGAGAATTTGAAGATGTTATCTCCAGATGTTGCCTTTCTGCCTGTTAAGACAGCTAGCCAAATGTAGAATCCTCTCAGTTACACTGGCAACTCACAAAAAGCCCTCTCAAGGGCAGAGATGTGGTTCACACACTTCCTGCATGCATGGGCCATTTGGAACAGACTGGTTTTCCAGCCTTTTAGAGAAAAATGAGCAGGTGACTGACTCTTATTTGACCTGCAGGCCAGAACTTTGATGAGGTCAGGAATGCAGACAAGAAAGGAGAACATGCCAGACGAGCAGCCAATCAAATAGAAAAATTGACTTTGTTTATCAGTCTGTTAATCTGACAATGGCAGATGAGCAAAAATGCAGTGAAAGATTGGAGCAAATACCATTGTTCTCCTGATAATTGAAATTTTCAGTGATTTTGACCTTTGGATGTTTGAGTAAATAGATAGCAAGGTCTTCAGAATGGAAATAAGGGCAAAAGTAAAACTATGGGAGTTGAAAAATAGTAGTTAAAATTACTATGCTACATCACAGGTTTAGGTCATAAAGTAATTATTGGGTAGCAGGAGTCTGGATGCCTGACCTCTTCTTATCTTGGCTGATACTTTGTAATGCAACACACATTGCAAAGGACACTAGATCTATTGAAATTCTTCACCCACATCTCTAGAAGACAATCGAGTGAGTGGTGGTTCATGTGTCACAGTGAACTTCATCATGAAAATATGAAGTAATTGTTTTTTTCTAAAGATAACCAATGTTTTGAGAAAATGAAATTGCAAAATATAAAGGAGTTTCAAAGAAACATCATTGAAATTAACTTCTAGCTAGTAATAAAATTCTAGATAAGATCACCTTTTTATTTTTCAGTATTTAGACTTTTTATTATCTTTACTTTCACCTGTAAATAGAATTAACCTAAAGATACACTGATAGGCTACACTTAATTTAAATTGTCTTTCCAATCTTCAGGTGAGTGTTTAAATTGTTAACAGTAAAATTCAAACTGCATTTGTAACGTGTCTTTACATTTAATATTTACTTTCCTGTTCCAAATAAATTTTTAATTACTCTGTCAGCAAAAAAACCCATTTTAATGTACTTAAAAATATTATATTTCCTATCTATAAATTTTGAACTGTAAAACCAGCAGCGAATGACTTATGTGATGGTACCTTTCCCCCCTGAAATATTACTTGTAGGAAAGTGTTTAAAATGCATTGAAAGAGCTGTGCAAAATTATATTCCATGAACTCTCATGCCAATAATTTAAAAATGCAAGAATTTCTACAGTGTTTCCTAATTTCTTTAGATCATACATATGGTAAGAACCTACCTACATATGTGTTTTATGTCAGTCTTTTTGTCTGTTGTAGTTGTATGTAAATAGCTATGTAGAAGGGTGTATGTGCACATAAAAATGTCTTATTTTGGCAGAGCAGCTTATTCCTTGGTGTAAGCTGCTTCACTGGTGCTTTAGTGCAATGTTAAGACATCTTAAAAGCAGCAAGATTTTCCTATTGGCGTGTATTGTTCTCTTTGCCTCTTTTAAGGTGTTAGCATGAGCTAACCAGAACTACTTGATATATTGCAGTCCAGTGTCTGGCTGTACATTGATCTGACAGATTATCTGCTCCATCTGCACATACTTTCATAGGTGATGTTTTTACAAGTTTCCTGAAGTGTGCTGTCATTGTTTGTGAACCCTCCTGCAATTCCAGTTGTTTTTCCATAGCTTTTATTCTGTACCACTCCAATTAATGTCAATATTCTCGTAGGAGCTTAAACGTTCTTGCTATCCTAAATGTTTAAAATTACTCTGTTGTGTTGAAGCTCTCTCTGTGGATACCTGGAGCTTCTCATATGTGCCACTGACCTGTTTCTGTAGAAAGGGGATATGCTTGTTCAACATTAGCTGTTAAATATCTTGCTTTCCATGTGCACAAAGTGCATGACAAAACCAAACCTGACATTTTGAGAAGTTATTCAAAGTGCTTACATGACTATTAAGTCTTTATGTAAATACAGAGGCAATATTTTCATGTATGCTAGGCAGAGGTGCTGGATTCCATTAGTGTAAGCTACCAAATGTACACTCCTGGTTTATATGGTTACAGTGAAAATTTGAATGGTATAATACTCCAAGAAATTTTTTTTCAGTGTCTGTGTGTTATTTCATCATTTTATCTGTTGAGAAGTACAAATTGAGTGTAGGTTGTAAAACTTCTTCATAGGGTAAACACTGCTTGATCCAGGAATAAATTTCTTGGGCACATTTTGCTGGCATAATCAAATGAAACATAATTTTATATCCAAATAAAGTTAATATATTTAGTCAATAAATACATCAATTTTATGACTATATAAAATTAATGCATTTATTCCATTTTTATCTTGCATGTAACTCAGTCACTGCAAGTTTTTAATTATTTATAATCCGGAGAAAATATTAGTCCTTGGTCTGTACAGCCACTCCGCACCCTCTGCATGTTCTGGTAGGGGGCACACGAAGCTGAAACAGGTCCTGCCTCTCTGATGCTCATTTCTGACCAAACCATAGTTCCAAGCAGGGCCCAGGGCAATGGGCTAAACTTTGAAATCTCATGGTGTGCTTATCAGGAGGGATCTGCTTCCCTATGATCATTTGAACTGCTGGAGCCCCATGGGGGGCTTGGTAATGTTGTGCCTCTGTCAGAAGGGAGGAAAGCCTGGGGTACAAATGTTCTTTTGAAAGAATTGGTTCTCTTGGATCTGTGTCCAGGTCAGAAGATTTGTTAGTTTGTTCCCTGGTGCACATACTTGTGTATTAGTTTACTCCTGAGCTCACCCTTGCAGGAAAACCAGGTAGTTTCTGTGACGTGTTTTCTCCTGGCTGTGTTTTCCTGAGGCAGTGCAAACAAAACTGTTCCTGCTTTGGCACTTGCCACCATCTGTCATTCAGTACTATCCTAACAGTTGGTCCTGCACCTTCAAACACTCCCCCTTTTACTTGTGTGTCTTGCTGTTGTCAGTGCTGTAAAAATGCTGGTCCATGTTGCACATGGATCTCCCGTGCAGATGTAGTTTGTCTGAGAAGTGAAGAGCTTTCTTGAAGTCACAAAATGTGGAGAGAGTTCTAATAACTGGAAGGTGTGGTAGAAAATAGGACACTATTTTCAGCCCATGTAACATAGGAACAAACTGAATCTGGAAAGTATTTCTACCTAAAGGAATCCTGAGGCCTTTTGTTAAGGGGGAAAATAAAAAAAAGTCCTAGCCAAGCTGCTCCCCAAACTGAAAATGTTGCCTAAACCCTTTGAGCAAATTGTACATTTTAAGATGACAGCTTTCCCCCAACTATGTAGTAGAAGAAATGCCCTTTAAATAAGGAGTGAAATTGTAAAGACGGTTTGCAAAGGTTTTTTTGAAAGGATTTCATTTTGACTGTCCTTTTTAAGGATAAAGATGGGTTTAACCCAGTATCTTGAGTGTAGTATCCCAGAGCCTTTTCAAGTATACTGAAGTTGAAATATGCATGTTGCTCTGGGCATCTGTCGTTAGAAGCCTGGTTCTGAGGATAAGTACATTTTGGCAGATTTAAAAGCTGCAGGCTTTGTGGTTTTGTGGTTTCATATTCTTCATCTGAATTTTGCAGCTTGGATCAGTGAAATGGGAGGGAACAGAATCTGATCACTTACAAAAGGAGCATTTTAAAATGGATAGTGTGACCAAATCCAAGTCTCTTAAGCTACTTCAAAGAACTTTTGTAAACTGAGACTCCAGATTGTATAGTACAGTTTTGTACTATAAAAAGCAATTTCCTTCAACATCTACTGTGAGATTTAAAACAAGAATTTCACCAGCTTCTGAAGATTCTGAGATTTTTCTGGCAAACAGAAGCTCTGAGAAACATAATTTTCCACAATCCTATGCCAGGACTTCATCTTGGATCTTCTTTTTGTCCTAGCATTAGCAAATGGATCCAAAGTCAAAGCACTGTTTGCACCTTGAGCTGCAAGGTTTTCTGACTAATTCACTTTTTGATGTTTAGTTATTAAATAAAATATTTGGATGAAAATTTTCAACAGTGATTAGGCTTCTAGCAGTGGAGTCCTCACACAAGTAAACTTGTATTAATTTTTTTGACATTTAGGATTATCAGTTAAAATGTACTCTCAATTGCTAATAATTTGGCAATATACTCTTTCGTTTTCTTACTTGTGTGCCAGTTTCCACAAGCTGGCATTTACAGGATCTTGTTGAGATGTACTGGAAGGAACTAGAAAAATTCTACTGCTTTTTTTTCTAAAGAAAAAGACACCTATCTTAATTTAATATAACTTAAACTTGTTAATGGTGAGGGTACTTCATAGTATTTTTGTCTTTTAGATAAACATTATGCAGTATGGGAAAATTATGTTCCATATGTTCTGCAGTTCACAGTCTCCTTAAAAAACATGATACTAAACTACTTTTTCTCTTAGATGAGACCAATTTATGTAAAATGTTGGTGAATGGGATTTTTTTCTTTAGGAGCCATGACAGTGGACTCTGGGAGACAGAAAGGACTCTTAACTGATTTTGTCCAAACTAAACAATTATGCTTGGGAAAGTGAGGACAGGTACAGGGCTTTTGAATGATCTAAATGCTACTACCTGGCAGCTCCACTGCCTTCATTTAGTGGAAAGCACATATGAAGAAGTTTCTTTGGATGTGCTGAGATAATGCTTTGGCATAGGACACATGATCAGCAATGTTAAGTCGCATTTTTGGCTATCTGAACAGTTAACCACTCTTGAATAACATTGAATGATAAAACCAATCTTTTGCTAAAAATCATTCAGCATCAGAGATGTATAAGAAACATTAGAATACATAGTTACTCCAGAGTTTATTAAAAGAACTATTAAATATATTTTAATTTTCTCTTACAGAATATTAATATTAGGAGCTTCAGGAGGAGTTGGTACATTTGCTGTTCAGGTAATATTATCCAGCATGTCCAAGGTGAATCTTCAAGCGTTTCAGTATGGAAAAAAAATAACAGAAGGGAATTGAGAGAAGGAATAGAGAAATGGCAAGCTACTAAGCAGTCTGTCTGATCGAGATGATTGATATTTCCAAAAGTAAAGTATTTTCAGATTTATTGCTTTCCATTTATTATGTTGTATTATTTTAAAGTAGGAGGCAGGGACTTTGAAAGAAAGGAGTTCTGTGTAAAATCACATTTCACAATTTGGGGGCAGGAAATCTCTGATTGGTGTAACTTGAAATATGTAGCCTGTTCTCGTTATCTTTCATTCAGCTCTGCACTCTAAATACGAGCAGAACTTGGTATGAGTAGGAAAACTGATGGAGAAAGTTACCTACCACAACTGCTGTAGTTGGTCAAATGGCGTGAGAGGCCATCAGGCTTCTGTGTGCAGTGGCTGTAAAGCACAGAGGCTTAGATTTACTTTCCCTCACTGTCTTTGCCCTGGTGCCCTTTTGTCTGTCTGTTCCAGTAACTCCAAACTTTGGTAAGTCAACTTGCTCTTTTGTTGATGCATTAGTTGTGGAACATTGTTTTTCATGATCTCAGTTAATTTGGGTGTTTTGATTCTGATTAGTGTGATTCTCATGCTGAAACATCTTTCTCTCAAGATTTAAAAAAATACAGAATTTGGGTGATTGCATCACTGCTTTCCATGTTACTAGGCCATAAGCACCGTGGTTTTAAAGAGGTTTACAGCAGAATTTTCTGTGGTATGTTGTTGGCTGATCCGTGATAAAGCAGGTGACTTTCGGTGTCAAAGGCTGACCAGCCACTGACTAGTTACAATTTGCAACAGATCAGTCCTGCATAAACTAAATTAATTGATCTGGAATCAAAGTAAAAAGTGTTACTGTGAATTGAAAAAAATGAGATGCAAAAAGAGATAAATAATTAGCAAAAAATCCTTTGCTATTACTTTGCTATAGCTTTTGGAGTAGAAGATAACCTGATACTGTCCCTGTGGTAAATCAGAGATGACTTTCTTCTTTTTCTTGTTAGTAGTACTTAACCTATTTGCAGTAATATGAAATACTTAAAGGGCATATTTAATAATATTTAATAGTACATCTGGTGCCAGTTTGGTAGACTGGCAACTTTGACAGTACCTCTTGGTGCATGTTTACCTGGTAGATTCAGATGGCAAACTGAGAGCTTTATTTGTCATGAGACCTGGTATCTTTCAGTGGCATTAAAAATCCCATACACTCTTTCCTTCACACCAACTCCTCCTTCCCCACAACCACCTTAAATATTGATAAATTCTAGGAATTATTCTGTCAGTGAGATTTGTGACAAATTATCCTGTGTTGGAACAGTCTCCCCACTCCCTATTAAAGGTGCACATTTGGTATATAAATATAATGAGACTTTGGCTTTTTAAGTTGTTCTCAATATTTCACTAAATCTTAATCTTTGGACTTCTTTTTTTATATACTTGTTTTTAGCTAATGAAGGCCTGGGATGCTCACGTGACAGCAGTTTGCTCTCATGATGCCAGCACACTGGTGGAAAAGCTTGGAGCAGATGATGTGATTGATTATAAATCTGGAAATCTGGAAAAGCAGCTTAAAACGTTACCCTTGTGAGTGTGTTGCTTAATACTGAGGTGAAGGAGTTGGCGGTCAGACCTTCTGCCTTTTGATTGCTTGACTCTATTGGAACTTCCTAAATTTTTCCCCCTGTTTCTAAAGCATTATTTTGTAAAGCAGATTCACTTTTTTGAATGCAGTTTGTAAGTGAGAATATCCAGCACAGATTTTATGTCAAGAGTAAGCCAGTTAATTGGGAGACAAGCTCACTTCCATGTTCTTCTCTTCAATGACTGTGATATGAACAGTTCTGTAGCTTCCATCCAAGTATCTTAGAGAATATACAATGCATGAATAAATTGAAATAAGTTTCTGAAATCCTGAGCGAAGCTGGTAAATATAAAATTGATTTTGTAGAGGAAAGAACTATATCATGAAGAAGCAGTGACTTGCCACTGTGCAACTCCACTGGGAGTAAATTTCTCTTCTGTAACATTGGATACAGCTGCCTCTGAAAAACAATCACATTTATCTTGTCACAGCAGCTATGTTTAAACTAGCCTGGGATTTTTCTCTAGAACAGAAGTATTTTTGGCTTTTGTAATCTTTCCATCTGTTTAAAGTCTACTGTGACTTGTATTTGAAAATGGTATTTACACTGCTCTTTTTAGCTAGACTGAGCTAACTTTCTGGGAGAGGAAATAGAAGCTGCTCCATCTCTGGGAGAATTTTACTGGTAACTGTGCTAAGAAGCCATGTGCCCTTTAACTGTAGTGTGATTGTCAGCAGGCCTGAGGGCAGTTGTGAGGGCAGTGACACTGTCTATACAGCAGGATGGACTTTGCAGTTGGTGCAAAATTTGCCTTTGTGCAACACTTTCAATGCTAAACACCCATTCTAGCAAGTGACCCTTTCTAAGAGACATCAACAACAGTGTCCTGGGTGGCGTTTAATGATGCAACTAGGCTGCTCAGTCAGCTCTACTGAGTGGAATGTTCCTACTTCCCTCCCCTTTGCAGTTGTACTGACTCTTCAGAACCCACAGTCAGCTACTCTTTCCAGGAGCATTAGTTTTCATGATCTTCTCTTGTTGGCAGCTAACTGTTACATTAACTGAACTTTAAACATGAAATCACACCCTTGGACTGGCAGGAAAACTGTCATTCCAGAGAGATAAGTACTTTTCTATTTAATTTGCATAAAGTATTTTCCCTCATATTTGTAATTATTTAGATTAGAGATATGTGTATATACATATCTGTTGCAATCTGGAGATTGCTGGAAATTTACAGATGAAAACGAGGATGAGTTGTGCATTTAACAGAGCAGGTGCATAGCTCCCTATTGCCCTATTCAGCCTTTACAGGCTCACATGCTGGTATAATGAGAAGGAACACTGAAACTGTGGCTTTTTGCCAGAGGCTGCATATATCCATTCCATGGGGGGAAGGTTTTAGATCCTTTGCATTGTTAGGTTCAATGTTAAATAGGTAGATGTGAAGAAAAGAGCTGTCAGGAGAGGTAAAATGGCCCTTAAATAAATAAGGAGGTAAAAAAAACTTGGAGAAGTGAAGCTGAGAACTGGGTCACAGAAAAGATGTGAGGAAATAAGCGTGTGTAGAACAATTTGTTGACGTAGTTTTAGCCAGTGGAACTGACTTTCCTGCGAGTACAGCATGTACAAGAGCTGTTCCTAGTTGAGGGCATGAGTCCAGACAAGTTTTTACATGTACATACCGTATTGTTCAGTGCTAGACCTCAAGACTGTTCCAGTAGTCTCTGTGGGAAAACTGAAGAGATAGAGCTCTAGAAGGCTTTAAGCAAGTACACAATGTAGTTGTGCATCTAAGTTTGCTTTTTGGAGTTTAAGAGTACTTTTTAAATAGCCTGTGTCTGCTGCACAGTGAATGGGCAATAACCTGTAAATTTAAATCCCGTTGTACATTAAGCTGGGACTTTGCTGAAGACTTGGGATTTTCTTGCTGCTATCTTGCAGGCTGATTATTTTTGCATTGCAGTGACATTGTAAAAATGTGAACTATAGCTGATTTCTCCTATTAATTAGCTTAATTATGGTGAAGTTATTTTTCCCATATCGTGGTTTTAAATCTGTTCTTTATTTGTCTGCAGGTTTGATTTTATCCTAGATAATGTTGGTGGATCCACTGAGAAGTGGGCATTAGATCTCTTGAAGAAATGGTCAGGAGCAACATATGTTACCTTAGTGACACCTTTCCTGATCAATATGGACAAACTTGGAGTGGCTGATGGCATGTTGCAAACAGGAGTCACTGTTGGTTCCAAAACTCTAAAGGTATTTGACAAAATGTTTCATATTTCGTAGTACTTTAGTGACTACTTCTGTGGCTTGGATGTCAGTCACAGAGCTCATGGAGAGGCAGCTGTTGCATTGTCCTCATATGTCATTAAGTATACTATTCTCTCTTTCTTTCTTACACTGAAAAGAAATGTGTTGGGGTGGTGCTGCTGGGTGTATATAGTGGTTTGGGGAGCTTTGAAGTTTGATTCCTTATTGTGCTTTCCATTGTGGCCTTTTCCATATGGCCTCCGTAGTGAGTCCTGCTGACAGCCAGGGTTTCATAGTAAACACAGCAAATCCCTGCCTCACTGAAGAGAGGGCAGTTTTGTTACTTGCTTTAGGCTTTCTCTCAAACATTGTTCCATGACTGATTCTCTTCATCCTGTTCCAGCACCAGAGAGTAATAAGCCTGGTCGAGGGTGGCTGGAAAGTCTTTCATCTCTTTCATGTTCATGTGTCTGGATGGTGATACTGATTTTTCTAGTTTTCATAAGTTTTCATTTAAAACATTCTGCCAGTGGCCAGATCAGTGGGGCTTTTTAGAACTTTTGTCTTTCTTCCCTATGCTTGTGTACTTGCTCTCCAAATGAATGCTTTTCAAGCAGTTGCTATGGTATTCCTGCGAAGGCTTGGCTGAATGGGATTTTAAGTCCTGCAGCAGTACTTTCACAAGAAAGCCCAAAGACAAAATGAAAAGGCAGGGAAGAAATAATGTAATATTATTTCTCAGTGTTCATGTTTCCAGGATGAAGAGGATTCTATGCCATATTTAAAAAATCATCTCTCTTTGGCAGATGATGGCTTTTATTCCTGTAATGACTTACTCAAAGGAGATGCTCTTGACTTGTGCATGTGAGATCTTCCCAAAATGCTTTTCATGTCAGCTGCCATCTGTCGTAAGCCAGTGATAACTTTGGCAGATATTATGGTGGAAAATTAAGTCACTGATACTGAAGTGGAAGGTTCTAAATGTCACACTGCTGGGTTTATTTCACCCCCTTAGTGAGTGTACATGAACACATAACACCATTTCTCTCTTATGTAACAAATAACGCTGTTTCTAGCTGCAGAGACAAGGTAATTGTTTTTCTCTACTAGCTGACTTGTGCAATTGGACACAAAATTCACCCTAATCCTATTGTGGTAGCACAACATCCTGGTCTGTACATTTAATCCACATGCTTAGGTGTCAATTTTTTCAGACACTAGCATATGATTTCCATGTCTTTTCCTTAAGTTACTTCTTCAGAGATTCTGTCATTAATTTTAGTTCCCATTTCAGTTTGCTCTCATGATATTTTAATAGATTTGTGATCTTGCTTGCAGCATCTCCTTAAAGGAGTCCATTATCGGTGGGCATTTTTCATGCCAAGTGGCCCATGTTTGGATGAAATAGCAGAACTGGTTGATTCTGGAAAGGTATGTCAGTAATGGTTACTTGGGTATTTGTGCTGAGAGAGATGCTGCTTGGACTCAAAAATAGTGTAATTAGCTATTGGGAAATAAAATGTTATGAGAGTTATGGTAAGGAAAACTAGTTAAAAATCAACTTGTTCCAGTTTCTAACTTCTGCCTTTTGCGTGGAGTTTAGGGGTTCGTAATGCTTAAGACTGTTCTGCCTTCTCCCTCTTGAGCATAGGTTTTTAAAAACACAAAGCTTACAAAGTTACAAGGAGTAATGGCCAGTGATTGTTTATTTTTGCCAGTGGGAATCATTTAATATGAACTCTCTATGAAAATTACGTTTTACGAGGTCTCACTTGGTTCATTTGGGCAGAATAAACATGGCTGTGTATCTGCATATGCAAAATTGCTTAGCCTGGATGGTTGAGCGTCCTGCCTGTAGTGTGCGCAGAAGTTGAATATTCTGGTTATGGCATGTAATAGATGGTCTCCATTGGCAGAGTGGTGACAAGAATCTTGTGTTTCATTATTTCAGTGCTGCAGAGTGTGATGTTGATACTAATTCAGCACAGGGACTTGCAATATTGTGAGCTGCAGTGGTTACTGCACTTTTACCAAGTGAGGAGAATTCGATCTCACCAGCAGAAAGCGGCTGCTAAGGAAAATATTCCTAAGAGACACTTACTGCACCCAGCTGAGAGAATTCCTGTCTTAGAGCAGGCAGGATCCGTCCAAGGAGAGACTTGAGTACAGTGGAGCAAGAAATCGGAGCCAGCTAAGGAGTCAGGTCCAGGTTTATTGTGATGGTAGCAAAGACATCTGAACAGGGCAACCTCCCAGGCTGGAACCGCTTCCATGTGCTTCTCAGCTTCTTATATTGGGGAAGGAGAAGTGGGTGGGGGCAGAGAGTCCACCAACCAGGGACAAGGGGGGGAGTGGGTCAAGGACTAGAGAGACACCTGAGAAATCCAATATCTGCAGGTAAAGGTGGAACTTCCTTTGTCTCTTCCAATCGCTGGATGTCCCTTTGAGGAATTCTTCAGGGGCAGTAAAGGAAACCCTGTGTCTGTGGGGCAGGGGGACTAGTGATTGGCAGGGTGTATGGAAAAGGGGGGATTTAACATAAATCTGGGAGGGGACACCCATAGACACAGGATTCTAGGAGATATGTAGGTGAAATGCACCACAACAGTGAGCATTCATAAGCGTCTGGGGAATCTTAGTGGACTTGGTGGGAAAAGCCAAGACAGATTACAGTCTGCTTTTGTGATCTTTTCAGGTTTATGAGCTTGTTACAAAATATATTGTGGGAGTGAACAGTTGATTTTCTATGTTTTGGATTGTGTGGTGATGATAGGTCCCAGCATGTCCTCTTGGGAGTTTTGGCAACATGAAATTATCCAAGAGTAGAGAATATGGACATGTGCTGTTAATCTTTCATAAGCAGAAGAGTAAGCAGAGTCTGTCATGACTGCTGGTAATTCCAGTATGTGAACTGCCATCTTGTGCTCAAAATTTGTGCATATTAGTAAATTTTAGATCTCTCAGAGTCTGAATGTTGGTCCCCTTTTTTGGTATGCAGTATGTTCCAGAGTTTTGGAAAAGAGTAAATAAACTGTTGTTGTACTGAAGACCTGATTGCTTCTGTTTTGTCACCTCAGTGCTGCTGATAAGACTAAAAAGTTCTCTGCTTTGCATTATGTCCAGGGCTATAGGCATAATCCTGTGGTCAAGAAAGAAGCTGTAGAAGGTCCTCATCCAGTGATTGCATTCAGTCACACTGCTAAATTAGAAGTGTCTAATAAAAAGAAATGCCCTTGTCTTTGTTCTTACCATTTGTCCTGTTCTCAGCCAGTTGCAATTTGTTTTGTGTTCTGCTCGTACCTTGTATGCAAAACAAATGCAGAATATACTCATGAAAGCCTCTTGGGAAACAGCTGTTTATGCAATAGAGATAGGGCTTAATCAGTGTTCTTGGCTTAATAACCTGGACAGGTGAATTGCAATGCCACTTCAAATGTACGTCATACATACATGAATGTCCTGATGTACTTCTGGTCGTAAGATGATCATGAGGACAAAGATGTTTGCTTGGTCTTTTATTCTCTGTGCGAAAACAGGTCCTCACATCAGACTGTTTGTCTGCAGAGTCATTATTCTAGCAGCATTTTACTTTATTTTGTGCAATGGTGTAAACCTCTGAGCTGTCATCAGGATTTTATAAGACCCAGTTGTGTTCCATTTAGACAGATATTAATGAGACTGTGACCTTTCTTGTTTAGACACAAGAGTTCTCCTAAAAGGACAGACCATCCATTCAGAAGAGTAGGTGTTTGGGAAAAAAGGCAGGAGAGAATCACTGGAGAAATTGTACCACAATTTCCTATAAGTAAGTGAAAATAAATGTTTATGTTTGGATAGGAAAGAATAAAAGAGAAATAAAAAGAGGACAAAGCAATGAAGCTTGGAGAAGCCAGCAAATTGAGCTGATGTAGTTGAACTTGTTACCTTTGAGTGAATATTTTTGAGTAATGCAAATTTATTTTTTTTTTTAATTTTAGTCTTTTCTGTTAAAGACATTCTAATTTTGAGACTGTATGAAGTGAGTAAGAGAGCAATTAGAAAGCTCCTGAAAATTGGAGGCCTTTTTTCAGGAATAAATGATATGGGGTGATTAAATATAAGAAATTAAAAAGAGATGATGGTTTAAAGAGATGAAGTGAAGCATTGAAGAGCATACCTCTGAAACATTTACAGATCATTTTGATTTGACAGTGTTTCTCCTTACAGTCCTTCTGCACCAAGGGAGATTTTTAGTTCTGATGAGTTCATCCTCTTCCCTTGTGAAAGCAAAAGGATTCTCAATCCTTCAGTGGATGAAGAGTAAGCAATTTCGTTTAAAGTTACTTAGTTTTCACCTGGATGATCTTTGCAGCAAGGAATAGAGATTTGCAAAATGTCAGCTCTGAGGAGGAGTTCTTTTAACAGCCTTTTTTTAATGGAGAGGATTTGATGAGTTGGTAGTACAAGGAAAGAGAATAATTTTCCATGTGTAATTTACCTGCACATCAGTCAGTTCTGGGAATTGTAAAACTACTTTCAGTTTACGAGCTGTTTTCTCTGCCTTGCAGCTGGACATCTTGCAAAGAGACTATTGCAAGACTGAGAGGCTGGGAGGCTGCTGCAACAGTTGTGGGCATGGAGAAAACCCAGTATTTCCTTGACAAATTTTAGAGAGACTGGCTATTTTTTAAACTGCTGGAGAATCCCTGTTGTGGTTTGAATTGCAGCAGTTAATTATGACCCAGTAAGGACTGGCTCCACCAAATGAGTTGATGAAGACCATGTCAGAAGCTGCTGTATCTCTTTCCATGGTAGAATGTTCTTGGTGAATTACAATTCTCATCTAAAGACAACTGAAATCAACAGAGCCTTTAATTCAGGACACAGATCTGCTGGCACACTGTTCAGTGAAGCAGTCATCACTGAAAGGCTCGTTAGGAATCAATTTGGTGTATTCGTGGTCAGTGTTGTGGATTTAACATTGACAATTTCGGTTTTTGCTGCTTGCCCAGCATTTTCGTCCTAAGGACGTGTCATATAGTCCTTGCTGAAAATAGGCCAAATTCACAGAAGTACTTAAGTTGGTAGAAACCTCTAACTCATAACTGAGCAGTTACTGTGCCTTTTGTAAAGCCTGGTGGAGGAGAGCAGGCTCAGAAGTCTCCTTAGTGTCGTAAGCAGGAGCACTGAGTGTGTTGTGTGTTCCTGCAGGACCATATTAGGATATGGGTTAACATGCAGCCCAACAGAAATGTGACATTTTCATTTTAATTCAGTGCTATTTAAATGCAGCACAAGTGTGTGTGCAGTGTTTCTGGTGACTTAATATTCTTCCCTTCAGAGCAATGTTGCATCAGATGGGCTGATGGGTGAAAGTTGTTTTTGCAGAAGGAAGGCTAAAGGGCAAACAGAGTCTCCAATCATGAAATGAATAGATCATTCTCTCTGATGTTTGCTTTTTAGATGGATGTTCCAGCACAGGCAGCCATAGGAAGAACAACTGCATGCCTATATTAATGTAATTTGTGAGTAGTGTTGATTATACATTTTGCTGAAGGCACTAGATGCTTTGGACTTAGCACCTGCAGTTATGGTTTGGAGGGCAGGATACTGACTGTTCTTTGGCCCTGATGCTGTATTCTTGTGCAATGCTGAATAAATCACATAACCTTTTGCTACTACAATTTCTCGATCTGCTAATGAGGGCTAATGCTCTTTATTCACCTTTAGTGATTTGCTCTGAGATACCTTGTTAAAATGAGGAATTGAATTGTTTTCTGTTCCTGGTAGTTCGTATTCAAAAAGTAAATAACACCAATGGATATGGTCATCCGCTTTGACATGCCATGGGTTCTGAGAGTTGTTTGGATGGCCATGATTTAAGATGGCTTACACCTACTGCTAATGTAGGTCATCACAGCTTCTGGACTCTGTATCCTAACCTGTATGTATTGATTTACTTTCAATTCATCTTGTTACAGTTCTGCAAATAACTTTTTCCCTGGCCCTTATTGCACTATTGTTGCATTTCTCTCAGCTGTATGACAATCAAACAATGAATGTAACACTGAGTCCATGAATGTTCTCCAAACATGGCATCTATACATGTAGCCTTCTCTACAGTAATTTCAGGCTTTATGACTGTGCTAAGGTATCCTAAGATACCTGAGAATTTGCCCTTGCGTGGTGCCTGCTTTAATCTCTCTTAAAAAAGGCACTAGGGTGCCTAAGCATAGGGGTTTCTACACTGAAATGTCTCAATTAATTGGAGATCAGTCCTTCTTCCCACTCTCTTTAGTCACTCACATTTGTTCTGATGACCGTCTTTCTTCATGCTAAATTGCAAAGCTTGCACCTTTTTTTTTTCTTTTAATTTTGTGTTTTCCTGTTGCAGTGCATTTGCTTGCCAGGTTGGTTGGCTAGGGCACAGAGATGTTGACCAAGGAGGGGTTGCCAAAAGCTCTGTTCAGCCCTTTCTCTTCCAAAAAAGAACCTCTATCTGCATTTTGTCACAGTCATCAGAAAAAAAAGCCACTGTGATTTTTATGAAAACATACCTGCTCCTGTTCCTCCAGGACATGGTAGCTTGTTTATGCTCTTTATGAAGGTGCTGTGTGGTTACATCACAAAGTGCCTGTGAAGGGCACTCATGGAAATTTTGCATACTGTGGGGAAATAGGGTTTCAAGATGTAAATTCATTTACACCACCGTGAGGTCTGGAAAAAATTCATCATCATCTACCAGGTATTTAATCAGATGTGTTCCCTTAACCTGATGTAATTGTAAATTGTGTGGAAAGTCAGTCCTGGTGTTCTGAGCTCTAGCCTCCTGGTGGAAGAGGGAATTGTGCCTAGTGCAGGGCTAAAGCGCAGACAAGGCAGCCTTGTCTACTGTGAGTTTAGTTTGCTCAGACTGGGAAGATGTGGATCATGCAGGACTAATCTTCTAATCTCTACATATGATATGCTCTCATATGTAAATATGTATTTATATTTAACTGTGCCAAAGTTGGTTCTGTCTTAAGTGTATGGTGACATTGACCCAGATTGCTTGAATTACGAGCATAAATATCAGGACAGCTACCAAGAATGTGCCTTAGCAGGGATTCCAGAAGAGATTAATTGCGCCTTCCTTTAGTTAACAGTTTTTCAGCATGGTCCAGTATATAAATAAACCCAGGATCTTCCTTATTTCTACTGATTTAAGCTTGGGCTAGGCTGGCACACATTGCAATTCTGGGCTTGTCCCAGTTTCTTACTGCTTTTCATTATGGTCTGTAGAAGCTGTTCTGCTAGGGCTAATTAACAAACAAGAGTTTTTGAAGCCTTTTCTACGCTCTGAACTCTACCCTGTTTGCCTGCTTAACTGGGATTTGTCTGCTAGCATTTTAATAATTGTACACGATACTCATGAGTTCCTGTGGGCTGCTGTTAGAGATTTGATATGAAAGAACATACTTTGGCTTAATAACCAAACAAATAAGACCTGATAATACAGTTGTTGGTAAGATGGCCGTGGGATTAGACCCTGGGACACTTGCCTTCCGTTCCCATGTCTTAAACATTTTTGGTATGGGTGTATTGTTGGATCAGTTTTGCTTCTGTTAGTAGTACCAAATACCTTACTTCTGTTAGATATTTGGAACAGAAATGTCATGTATCTGATGTCCTTTAATGTGCTTATGGATGAAAGTGCATATTCTCTGAAATACAAGTTAATAAAAAACATGGCAAGGAAAGTTTTGTACAAAACATTCAAAGATGGAGCTCTGAGCAATCTGGTCTAGTGGAAGGTGTCCCTGTCTGTGGCAGGGGGAGTTGGACTGAATGGCCTTTAAAGGTCCTTTCCAACCCAAACCATCCTACAATTCTATTCTGGTACTGTGCAGTTGCAAAGCTACCTGTACGAGTTGTGACCAGAGCCAGCTGTCGCAGAAGATAAGAACTTCAGTCTTTGTCTTCAGTGAGGGCTGACCCTAGAACTTGCTGTTGGGAAGCAGTATGAGGCTCAGCATACATTGTTGCATGCCATTTTAAGGAAAAGAAAAAATGAAGAAAGGAGTGAGATTAAGATCCAAGGAACATGGAATGTAAGTACAGCAGGGAAGATGCTCAGCTAAAGTAGGAGTGTCCCAAAACAGCATCTTCTTTCCCCATGGGATGACAATAAAGTAACAAATGGATAACCAGTTGTTTAGTTCCAGGACAAGGGCTGTTCTTTTTAATGATTTCTCTTTACGATTCTTGTTGACATTGATGAGAGACTCACTAAAGGCCAAAGGAGGCTATCAAGCTTTGCATTTGTGCTCATGGACCGCATTTAGGCCCAGTGGTAATTTCTGGAGGAAGACGGCCTTTATCTTTTAACTCAGCTAGCCTAACAGTGGGCAGGTCTTTTCCATTACAGCAAGCCCTCAGGAGGATTTTGATATCTGGTGGAGCACATCCCAGCTTTTGTTCTGTGCATGTGCGAGTTCCTTTCCTGGAGAGTGGTGTATGGGAGCCTGAGCAGCCTCAGCAAGGCGTAGGAAGGGGATGTGCTGTGGGAGGCGAGCAGCTGGGAGGGAGGCACTCTCCCAAGCAAGGCTGCCCGGCAGCTCTGACACGGCCGTCCTTTGCAGACCTGGAAGAGGGCCAGTGCACTGTCACTGTCCTTTGAGTGAGGGCCCTTTTGTCCTTCTGCGCTCTAAACTAGACTTGCGCTCAGTTCGTCGCTCTCCTGAGAATTTCAAGGCTCGCTCTCTCCCTCCAGTGGCAAGAAAAAGCTCCACACTTACTGGAGTGACTTGATAACTGTGAGGGTCAAAGCCGTCTCCATTCCTTGTGTGTTTTCTCACTTGTCCCCTCCTGATAAACTAAAACTGTGTCCTTGCTACCACAGAATGTGGGACCTCCAGGGGTGGGCCTGAATTTGCCACGAGCAGGAGTGTGTTCCTGCTGACCAGTCAACTCCTGCCAGTGCTGTTCCCTGCCTACTGCATTCAGAGCTGGAGTGGCTGGGACACCACCTCTGTGCTGGGTGTAGGATAGCCTTAATCAGCATCAACAATTACTCTTTCTGTTTTTCCAAACACATGAGTTCATTTCAAGAGACCTGAGATTCATTTCTATAGTATGTCCTGCAATGGAGAGAATGAAGAGGACGAAAATACCTTTCAGGCCCAATCTGTTTTCAGATAAACATTTCAATGTGGGTATGTGTAGTCCTTTCTCTCCCAGACTTTAGCTTAATCCCTTTTCCCTGAACAAATAGGTGTCCTCTGGCAAGGAACTGATGCGTGGCTGTAAATAGGCAGTGTTTTTATTATCCAGTTAATCTCCATTTATTATCACACATTCAACAAACAGCAGACGCTCTCCTACTTGTTTGTCTGCTCACAGGAAGAAATTTTATCTTAGTCAGTGGATTATGGTAAAGGCTGAGTGAATCACTGTGCTGCGACACGGTCAGCCCTTTCAGGGTTATTCAAACAATGCGACTGTCCAGCCAGCCAGATAAAATGTTTAATGCTCTAGATTGCCAGGATCATCAATTCAGTAGTCATGTGTCTTTATAGCACTGCCTAAAAGCCAGCATTTAAATGAAGCTAGAGGTTACATCAATGTAGCACATGGGCTTTGAGCATGTGGTGGCTGTAATACATGGTGTTTTGAACTGTGAGGCTGAATTCAGGGCTCCTCTGAATCACTGTGTCACCACTTTTCAAATGCAATGCTTTGAACTCTACCCAACAGGCTGAGGATGTAACATACCTCACTCTGTCAGGGTTATAAGCTGCAACCTACAGTAAGGGACTGTGGGTCAGCAGAACAGTGAAGTGTCTTGTTTGTGTTTTCTCAGTGTCTGAAATTAACTTCTGCATTTCCCCAGAATCCCTTGCACTTCACATCACTTGTGCTGCTGCTCTGCTTTCTTCTCTGAGTACTTTTCCTCTCCTCCTAGCCTGTTGCCGTGTCAGGGTCATGCAGCAGCAGGCTGGGTTTCTGTATCTCTTTTTTCCCTCTTAACTGAAGCACAGCTTTGTACACAACTGCCACTAACAATAAGTACTGTACAAGTGCTTGGCTCAACGAGGTTCCTGAACTGTGTTTTCCCAAGCATCTGCTATGAAAGCAAGGGTTGGTCTTCCTCAAAACAGCCAGTACTGATCAGCAGCACGTTCCTCCTGCTGATGGTCACAGCAGCTGCAGCTGCACTCAGATGCTCAGTTTACCCTAAACCATTGTCTAATTCAGTGTTTTTGCTGCCTTGAGTCCACGTCCCTGACTTTGCTGATGTCCAAGACAACATTTCCATTCTGTGCTGAATGCTGACCAGACATGAGTGTGTCTTGAACGCAATCATTTATACCCAACATTTCTTCCACAGTTGTGGTATCTTTGTGGCTCCTCGGCTGTGTGTTGCTACTCACTTTGCTGGGGGTTGATTTACATTGTCCAGGCAGAACAAGGGAAGTAAATTACTAAGCCTTGTACCTTGCTGCATGGCAACTTTGAGGCATTTGGTGACTATATTTATTTGCACAATTGTTCTCACAGTGATTTGTCTGCAAATTCTGATGCATCCTTTGGAGGGGGTTCATTCATTCCTGATTTTCTGCCATGTAAAGTTTCACACAATGACTAAGCTTGCCTTGACAAAATAAAAAGGGAAATCTAGGGATAGTAGGCAGTACTGTGGTGCAAGTTAGAGTACTGATGTCTTGGATTACTGTTATCATACAAGCAAAGCCAGTAGTTATTTAAGTGCAAGGAGTGGACATCAAGGTAAGGCACAGTGTGTAAATGAAGAAGAAATTAGGAGATCTAAGAAAAGGACCTCCCTGAGTATGGACAACTATCAGAGAGCATTTGTTGTGCTGTTGGGGAGGGTGCTGGGTGGTCAGCAGTGCTGCTAGGAAAGTGTGTATGTATGAAAACCTTTCCTTGGTAGTGCTGGACACTCACTTTCTAAGCAGCACGTCTGAAAGCAAAACCTTTTGTCTTGTGGTAAAAGCAAGGCAGCTTTTTGAAAGACAGCACCATTCCAAAGCTGGCACATTGATTGTGTCCTTATTGCTGCTGTATTCCTTTTCTGTCCAGCACAGTGCATGTCCTGCCAGCACAGAGAAGTTACCAGTTCTGGCTTATTCAACAAGAGAGGGTGCATGCTCACAGCTATAAGGAAAATGCAGAAGGTATTTTTTTCCCCTGACACAAGTGAAAAGGATCTTCTTCCTAGCGCTGTAAATAGTGTATTTGGATCTTTGGTACTTCAAATCTTCATCATTGCAAGCACTAGCTGCACACTCATCTACTGGTCATATTTTCCTCTATAAGAGGATTAGGATCAGTGCATGCACATGCACTGAGCTGGTGTTACAGGATCCAAGGTAAAGGACCAACCTTAGGGTAGGCAGATCTTTGGTATGAGGTGTGGGAGGTACTTCTGTAGACAAACCTTATTTTGGCGTTTGGAATGCTGACTCAGAACTTGACAGCAGAAAATAACCTTTTCCCTTGAACCAGCAGTGACAAATATTTTTCAGATGAGTTGAAATTTCTCCTGCTTCTGTTGGTACACTATGACATCTAAAGAAAATGCTTGTAAGGGTTTCGGGCTCTTTAGTTAATAATGGGGAAAGTGAATAAGTAGTTTCACTGTTGTTATTAGAAATGAATCTAAAACAATCCAGAAGGCCACTCTACAAAATTAATGTAAAAATAGCAGTTGATGCAAGCTGGGCTTAATAATGATTTATGCCTCCTGGAATACACAGTGGCTGAGTTTTCAAGTGTAGTTAAATGATTCAGCAACAAACATTAGTGGGCTTTTTTTTTTTTTTAAATTTCATTTGTTGTCTTTTAAGGGTACTGAGCCATGTACTGATGCAGACAGGCATCAGAGTTACAGGTATCTTTAAAATACCTGACATTGGGAGAATTCTTGAGTTTAACAAGAAAACCAGTGCAGAAATATGAGGGAAAAAATGTTCTTTCTGTCAGTATATCATTGTGGACAACAACAAGTTAAACCACAGCATCAGTTTTTGAAAGGATGTAGAAGTTAGAGCCTTACATGGTGACGTTAGTGGTGGAGGCCCTAGGTAAGGGCTCTAAACTGTGCTGGTAGAGGTGTTTCAAAACTTGGGCAAAGAGCAGCAGAAAGTCTTCTTCTGGATGCAGAGGAATCCCTGAAAAATCTTAAAAGTTAGTGGCTACATGGGAAGTTCTGTCCTAAATACCTTAAAGAAACCTTCCCCCTTTCTTCATACAGTTTTGAAGTGTGAGGGTGACACATTACTTTATTCCTAATATAGTGACATTTTTTCTTTATTCTGTAGATTCAACCAGTTATTGATGAAGTCTTCTCATTTTCTGAAGTTCCAAAGGCCTTTCTGAAATTGGAAGGAGGACATGCACGTGGAAAAACAGTGATCAATGTACTTAGTAGACAATAAAGTATCTCTAACCATTATTCTGCCTGCACTCAGTCCTTGAACATGAATTGCTATGTAGCAAGTGTTTCTTCTTTAAAAGCTCATACAGCATGCATATCTTAAAAATCTTGTTTTAGAAAAGCCTCTTATTCCTTCATACGCTCCCTGTTAATAGGCAGCCACAACATACTAATGTCCCGTAGGCATTTCTACCTGAAAACCATGTTAAAAATGTAGTTGTGACTTTTGCAGAACACTCATCACTCTTAGGATAAGAGGAATAGTCTGCAGCATTTTCCTTTTGTATATCTTGGAGCTTTTATTTTTCAGGTCTAAGTCCTGAAATGGTGAGGCACACTCTTATCTACTTGTCTATATGAAACCTGTGCTGTTTTTCCTTGGCTCTCCTAGTTCTATTTACCTTCACTAATGTAGATTATTATTCAAGCTATTTCATTCTCAGAACTAAATGGTCACATCACTATCTCAAGACTGATACTTTGATCTTGTTATGGCAACTCTGTCATGACATAGCTAATCTAAATAGAAGCATGGAACAAAATCAATCTGTAACTGATAATTATTCTAATTGCCCAACTCCTGGCCCAGATTCAGCTGACTGCAGTGTTTATGCAGGTAGGGTAGACAGGATTTTGTGTCCCTGTTCCTGCTGTGTCTCATCAGTGCTGGTGAAGCTCTAGAAAGGGTGTTTGTGTCTGGTAGGCTGTTTTTCAATTGCCAGAGATGGGGTAACTTGCCCTGCAATTATGCAGGTGAATTGAAGGAAAGTGGCAACCTCTTAAGTGAGAGCTGTCCATTTACTGCAGTGCAGCTGTGGTGGTGCACAAACCATGTCATGCAACGCTTTCACCAGGGGACAGAAGTGGCAGCCGTGTGAATGGTGGCCCCGTGCACTGAACATGTACTTGTGTAAAAGAATCCCCCATTCCTCAGAGCCTGCAGCTGTTCCACACCATGTATTCACTCTTCAGGGGCTGGGTGTCACAGAGGAATTTTGGACAGAGATAAGCAGAAGATGAAAGCAGAACTAATGATAAAATGTCACCCTTCTATCTTTAAAAATAATTTCAATAAAAAGTTACCTAACTTAAATTTATTTGTGAAATGCTATATAATATATAGCAAGAGCACATCAATATAACAAAGTACCACTGTTTGGAACCAGTAACAACATATTTTCTATTAAGGACTAAAAGCAGCACATTTCAGAGCAACAAAACTTCAGTGCGTCTTTACAAAAGGAAGAAAATCAGTAAGGCACTTCCTCTAGGGTGATAATAGTAAAAGCACCAGTATCCTTTGAGGCAATACAATAGTAATGAAAATGTTAATTTTAAACAGACTTACTATGCAAGACAAAGGCCTGGATGCTCCTCGGAGCAGCTTGTAATAACACTGGTCTAAGCCAGAACAAAGCACAGCAGCATAGTACCAGAGTTTGTATTTTACTGTTTTGCCAACATTATTAAGGAAAACTAACATGACCAGGTTCAAAGCAGGGCAACAGAAGGACCTCCTGCAATCATCAGAACATCCTACTTGTCACAAGCTCTTTACTAAACCAGTAAAACTTGGAAATGAGCACAGCCCTTGTGGCTGGGCATGTATCCAGGCTCGGCTGTGCCCCTTCCTGTAGGAGTCTGACACTTCTGTCCAATGGGGAGCCAGGAGCCCACCACAAACATTGCTCTCCAACATCTCCAGAAATACTGGGGCGTTGGGCATCCTTCATGGTAAGCCCAACAGCCTGTGGCTGGAAAACTCAGTGACCACAGCGCTTACAGGCTGTTGCAGTCATCTTTAGTAATACTTTCCCTAAGAATTCTTGTTTCCTATACGATTTCAGAGTTCAGTAAGACTCTACTTACTGAAACTGTTTTAAAAGGTACAAACGTGTCTCGCCAAAGAAGAAAAATACCCACAACTCAAGAAGTTAGGCAACGTAGAAAATGGGCAAATTCTTCACATTCCAATGTATCCTTTTGCCAGCCCTCTCTTTTTCTACCAAAATATCTGCTACTTTACACCCTCTATACATGAGAAAAATCTAGAATTTTTTCTTAATTTAGGACTTACTATATTAGCATACTAACTATACTTGAAGCCACATGTTAAAACATCTTTGGATGTGCTGTACTAGCAGTCTTTAAATTTTCAGTAAACATAAGTTTGTTCCAGTGAACCAAATATATTAATTTCCAGTGGAGAGTATTTCTCTATACTACAGCCCATAGGTCCAAGTTGCTATACCCACATACACACTACACTCCTGTTCTTTATAAAATAAGTTACACTTACTGACTATTCTGGGTTAACTACTCACTGACGTGATTGTAACTCTGTGGGATCTCTCCCACATTCAGTTATTCCCTTCTAGCCTGAGGCATACTGCCACTCTCTATGCAACACTGAATTGTAGTGATTCAAAAACAAAAAACAAAGAAGGTTTTGAGATACTCCAGCTTTCATAGGGAAAATAATCTTTATAGGGAGGTGAAATCATTCTGTGGCTTGTCCTTTTTAAACTTGTGAAGAAAAGACAAAACTCTCATCGTTGGTCCTGTATCCGTCAGAGATGGCAGTGCCAATTCCAGTGTCCAGAATAGTGGCCAATTCAAACACCATCTTTGCTTCATTGGGTTTATACAACCAGCGGTTCCCAACACTGCGTTAACTTTTCTTCGTTGACTGTGTTGACAATGACATGGTCACAATCATACTGTGAGCCTCCTGCAGAGAGAAATGTCAGAGGGGAGGTTATCCTTGAAGAGACAAATACTCTAGGTTTCAGAAAAGCTCTAGTAACAGCTGGTGTAGATAGTTTCTTTTCGACGCATGGCTCTGAGAAGACAAATGTATTTTCATCACTGCCTGCTTTTGGAATTTATTTTTTTTAGAGCACCATTAATACTCTGACTTAAGAAACTGGGAAGCAAAGACACATTTGACTGGAGCTGAAAGTCAGAATTGCTGTTTTTTTCCCTCAGATCTAGTATATACTGCAGAAATGTAGGACATGCATTTCCTGTAGTACAACACACCTGCAAAGCAGGTGTTATTTGCTCTGGGAGCAGCCATCTGTGCCAACCATTTATACAAAGCACCAGGACACTCCCACGGACACTGGCTTTTTGTTCTGCACCCCAATTGCCTCACCCTCCCTGACTGAGCAAAAGACAAGCCTGGCAGCCGAAAGTTTATGATGAGTGTAACATCCTGAGCTATGTAGCTAATGTTATTTTTTGAAGCTCCATTATCACTGTGAGCACAAACGTTTTTAAGTGGTGTCTGATAGAATGTAAACATGTTAAAATAGGAAAAGATGGGATTTTTTTTTCAATGGACAGAGACTATTTACTTTGATAGCATGGTGCTCTGGGGACAAGGCTTTGTGCTATGCCAGTTTATCCACAAGGTGGCATTGGCAACTGCACAGTTATGCAACTGCATTCATTTGCTGAAGAATTTTTTAACACACAATTTGTGGTCCAGAATGGATCGGCAGAGTTGGAAGAAACAGGCAATGTTCCTTCTAGGCTTTCTCAAATAAAAGCTAAATGTATCTACTGTTTTGTATTTACTGTACAGATTTACTTTGTTTTAAAGCAAAGAGTGCATCTTTACTTTCGCCACGAGACCTATCCATTGCAAAGTTCTTCAATTATAAATTGAATACATAATTGCAGAATACATAATTGCTTTTAACATGAATAACTGAAGAAAAGCAATGCAGTAGTATTTCTGCTTGTTTGGTGCAACTTAGGATGGACTTAAGAAAAAGGTATGCAGTCATTGTGACTAAAGATTCTCCTTGAACTGGAGTGTTTTTGCCGAGTTTGTAATTAATCATCACTAGCTTTTTATGGCAGTAAAGAGAATTTGTGACTATTTCTGCCACTGTTGTATTATGATCAGACATCAGATAACCCTGATTGCACAGTGCTGATAGTCCTACCCGGCTGGGGCGAGTGATTGTCCCACTCTGCTCTGTGCTCCCCTTGAGTGAGCAGCCTCACCTCATGTTCTGTGTGCATTTTTGGGCACCACAATGTAAGAAACATATAAAGCTATTAGAGAACATCCAAAGGAGGGCAACAGAGATGGTGAAGGGCCTTGAGGGGAAGCTGTATGAGGAGTGGCTGAGGTCAGTTGGGTCTGTTCAGCCTGGAGGAGACTGAGGGGAGACCTCACTGCAGTCTACAACTTCCTCATGAGGGGAAGAGGAGAGGCAGACACTGATCTCTTCTCTCCGGTCTGACCAGCGACAAGAGAGGTCAGAAATGGCATGAAGCAGGGAGTTTTAGGTTGGATATTAGGAAAAGGTTCTTCCCACAGAGGGTGTTTGAACACTGGCACAGGCTCNGGGGTTCAGTCCTGTTTAGTTCTAAAGTGCTGACTGTTAACCATGCTATTTTTCTGGTTGGTTTGGTTTTTCTGGGGGGTAGTGGTGATTGTAATTGACATAATTAATGTCACAGCATCAATTAAAAATCAATATTAAAACAGCTAAAAAAATTAATAGAACAGATATAGAAAATGTTTACTCCCTTCACCTAAAAAAAAGCTATTATGTAAGAACATCTGATTATGCTAATTCTGGTAAAAGTTCAATTTGCTACTTTTTTTAGACCTTCTGTGAAGCTCTGAAAACAAAGTTCAGAAACAGTATCTACACAAATCAAATTACTATGGCAAAAGTGACTCCAAAATATACATCAAGTGCTCAAAGACCCCAGGCTGCTATGGCAGAATCTAATGCTTGCCATATAGGCATAAACATTAATAAACAAAAGAACCCCACCTTTTTGCATCTAATCACATCAGTATACAAGCCTGCCTTTGCTTTCCTAATATCCTTTGGCTATTGCATCTACAACTACTATGTAAGAAAATTTGCACTTATAGAAATTAAAGTTAATGAGAAGTTAGGTTGTTCTTGCTTCACCATTTTAAATAATCATATTCACATTGCCCAAAAATTAACTGAGGCTATCTACAGTGAGTGGACACTGAGAATACAAGATAAGCAAGTACTGTGAGTTACTAAATTGTATGTAGGAGAAATGAAATGAAGTCTTAGGGCCTGTATAATTCAGGAGGTCAAACTAGCTGATCGGGTCTTTTTTGCTTCCAGATTAAAGCAACTGAAGCACCATCCTTAATTTATAGGCACATTAAGTGTGTATCCCACTGCAAATACCATGTAATTAAAACCCAGTGTAATGAGATAACATTTGCTTACCTTTGATATCTAAAACCAGCTTGGGTTTCATCTTGCTATAAATTCTGCCATCGGGACTAATATGCCAATATTGTTTGTCTTCATTCCGCTCAAATGACAGACCGAGTTTAGAGCCAGGAGTTATAAGATTTCCAACAATTGTCAAGCAGCAATCCTCTGCCATCTGTGTCATCAGAAAGGCAACAGCAATTATTCAAAATGGCCTTACTTCTACTGTCCACTGTTTGTTTTTGTCAAATAGGAGAGATACCATCAGGTGAAAACAGAATTTAAGAATCACTTTCCCTCAAGGAATCTATTTTTGGCCCAAACTCAAGACTCATCTTTCTTTTGTTCCTGTTTCTGCTGACACTCTCCACTACACTGGAACATTAAAATAACCATGCTGTATCAGATCAAAAGGAACAATTAGCACCTGTCTCTAGCAGTGGCCAATAACTAAAGATTACATTGATACCATGGAAGATTACATTGACTGTACTCTTGTATGCAGTATGTTCCTGGTTATCTCTTCCAGGCTACAGCAATTGCCAGCCCAGAGACTTTTCCATGCATCCTGGTATCTTTAATGCTCATTTTCTGTCCCATGTGGGAATTTATGAGTCACTACCCACCAAGATCAGTGTAACCCTTTTACGTGAACAACGCTGTGTATTGGAACCCTTCCATACTGTGGCAAGCAGTTCCAAATCCTAACTACCACTATTTAAAAAAAAAAATTGGTATGTGACTAGTTTTAGTTGATGCTCTCCTCATCCCTTGATTATTTTAAAGGATGTGTTGTCCATGCTATGTTTGCAAACTTCAAGGACATCATCCCTCAAAGTGTACCCTTTGTAGGCTAAAATGTCCTCGCTATTTTGTCTCTTCCTTGCATAGAGGTTCTCCATTTCCTCTGAACATTATTTTTTTCCAATCATTTTTAGTTTTGCAGTAACTTTTTCATATAAAGGACATAACTGCACAGTATTAAGTGTATGACTTTCACAGGGTATCACAGTAATATTTGCTTCTTTGTTCTACACGCTTTTCCTAGTCACTTGTATTACTTGATTCCAAACATCTGCAATTACTTGATTCCAAACATCTGCAAATGTCTTCTTGGTTAAAAATTAGGCTTATTTCAAAAGAGTATTAAGGCTGTATTACTAACAGTTAATTTTTTTAGGTAAACAGTGATTTTCAGTAGATCACCATAAACTGCTTCTTTTAACTACTGAATGCACTTCTGTGGCAGATTGAACACTGATCTGTCATTTTTGAAATGGTCCTAAATTATTTTTACAAGTACTTTTGAAAGCACTATTTCTCAAAAAAGTCATACTTCTGACTATCATAACCTAGAATTAAAGAAAGTTGATTTACTTGTGAAATTCTCACTTGTATCTGAAGCATTCTCTAGTGGGGCCAGGATAACTCTGAGCTTAGACATTAGGTCCACTAGAACCACAGAACTTTACCCATCACCATGAAACTCATGAAGAGTAAGGAGACCTGCATTCATATCTGTTTCTGAAAAAAGAGCAGAATGCCCTCCATATCTTGCTTACTGGTTATCCCACATACTTAAAACAGCCCTTCCTAGAAAACCCCAGGCAGAGCTCAAGGTCACACCTCAGTCACTGAGATGACCCAAGCTTGCAGGAAGGTGCAGGTTCTTCTAGTGACCTATGTCTGCCTCTGTGCAGGTAGCACCCACCCAGGAGCTCAGTTTTCTTTGTAATATGCGGTAAAAACCAATCTTTGGTTTGTGCAAAGTGGATTTACTACCATTCACCGGAACCATGGCAGAGCTCTGTAAGAGTTCAGTCACTTAAGATCAATGTTGCCAGCTTGCCCTCTGCACTAAACTACCTGATTGCTATACAGTTCAAGCCACGTATTTTCTGTGCACAGGAAAATTGCTTTATGAGATACAGAAAAAGGGGCAAAACCCAGGAGCATTTATCCAAAGCCATATAATAGCACACTGTCTCAATATGAAAACTTTCAGTGACATGTTTGAAAACCACCATCAAAAGAGAAGTCTTTTGTATGTCATATTAAAGCTTTTAGCTTACTTTGCATCATTTTGCTGTCTGCATAAATCCCTTTTACAATTTCATGTGTCCTGTAAACATGTCCGAACAATGCCTTAGCTTATTAACAGTAAGATTCTTCCCTCCAGCATAGATGACATAGTTATAAATGGCTCCTTTGAAGTTATACAATCCTATAGAAAAAGTTCACATGATTCTTTGCAGTCAAGCTGTTTAACAGTATTAAAGTAACTTAATTTTCTTTTGGCTGGCATCCCTACCTAAGACTGTTCATGCTTAAACATTATATGAACTGTGCATACCTCTGCTCACCTCAATGACAATTTGCACATGATTACTTTTATGGACTGTGAGAAAAGTAGGGCTTCATTTGGAAACTTGTATAGAGGAAAGGAAAAAGTATGGATTTGACAAATACAGGGATAGCCAGAAAACAAACAAAAAACCCCAAAACAAAACCAAACCAAACAAAACCCCACCCCTATTTTTAGTTGTCTGTTTGGATTTTATCTTTAAGCTTGCCTAAATGCAGAAGAGGATATTGTTCTAGAGTGACTTTATGATGTTTGTATTTTTAGTTGTCTGTTTACTCCCAAATTTGCCCTAAACCAGTACGAATACCAACTTACATTACACTAACTGTCCTACTACAAGGTATGCATAGTTCATATATTATCAGGAAGGGTCTGTACTTTAAAAGGTCTCCCCTGCATTGATACTTTTGCAGTACTTTCTCTCAAAATCTCAATTATATCAAAA